>CM053604.1:80916044-80927772 GCA_028646535.1 Procyon lotor
AGATTATAACTAAATTTTCTAAGAGATATTAATTTAAGTGAAAGGAACTTCTATCACTTACACATTTGGGGAATAGTTAAAAGGGTATATTTTTATCAAGATATTCTGTCCCTATGTCCATATCTAGGTTTGGTATTCTTCCCATGTGACCTCGCAACACCAAATAATTCTTTGATCTTAACATTTATCACACTGGATTTTACTTTTTTTTTTTAAATTCAATTAGCCAATATAAAGTATGTCATTAGTTTTAGATGTAGGGTTTAATAATTCATCAGCTGCATATACCACCCAGTGCTCATTACATCACATGCTCTCCTTAATGCCCATCACCCAATTGCCCCAGCTCCCCACCCATCTCTCCTTTAGCAGCCCTCAGTTTGTTTCCCATAGTTAAAAGTCTCTCCTGGTTTGTCTTCCTTTCTGATTACTTCCCATTCAATTTTCCCTCCCTTCCACTAGATTCTCTGCACTTTCTTATATTCCACATATGAATGAAACCATATGATAATTGTCTTTCTTTAATTGACTTATTTCACTCAGCATAATACCCTCCAGTTCTATACACATCCATGTGAATGGCAAGTAATCATCCTTCCTTCTTATGGCTGAGTAATATTCCATTGTGTGTATGTGTGTGTGTGTGTGTGTATGCCACATCTTTATCATTCCATCTGTTAAAGGACATTTCAGCTCTTTCCATAGTTTGGTTATTATGGACACTGTTGTTTTGAAAATTGGGGTGCATGTGCCCCTTCAGATCATTACACTTGTATCTTTGGGGTAAATACCTAGTAGTACAATTTCTGGGTTATAGGGTAACTCTATTTTTAACTTCTTGAGGAACCTCCATACTATTTTTCAGAGTGGCTATACTAGCTTGTATTCACACCAATAGTGTAGTAAGAGGGTTCCTGTTTCTTGACTTGTTAATTTTAGCCATTCTGACTGATGTGAGGTGGTATCTCATTATGGTTTTGATTTGTATTTCCCTGATGCCACGTGATGTTGAGCATTTCTTCATGTGTCTGTTGGCCATTTATATGTATTCCTTTAGAAATGTCTGTTCATGTCTTATGCCCATTTATTTTTTTTAAATTTATTTCTTTAATTTAATATTTTTTCCCCATTTCTTGACTGGATTATTTGTTTTTGGGGTGTCGAGTTTGCTAAGTTCTTTTTAGATTTTGGATACTACTCTTTTATCTGATAAGACATTGGCAAATATCTTCTCCCACTCTGTAGGTTGTCTTTTAGTTTGCTTGACTATTTCCTTTGCTGTGCAAAAGTTTTTTATCTTGATAAAGTTCTGATAGTTAATTTTTGCTTTTGTTTCCCTTGCCTCTGGAGATGTGTCTAGCAAGAAGTTGCTGCAGTCGAGGTCACAGAGGTTGCTGCTTGTGTTCTCCTCTAGGATTTTGATGGATTCCTGTCTCAAGTTTAGATCTTCCATCCATTTTAAGTTTATCTTTGTGTATGGTGTAAGAAACGGTCCAGTTTCGTTCTTCTACATGTGGCTGTCCAATTTTCTCAACACCATTTGTTGAAGAGACTGTTTTTTTCCATTGGATATTCTTTCTTGCTTTATTGAATATTAGTTCACTATAGAATTGAGGGTCCATTTTTGGGTTCTCTCTTCATTCCATTGATCTATGTGTCTATTTTTGTGCCAGTACCATACTGTCTTGATGACTACAGCTTTGTAATAGAGCTTGAACCCTGGGATTATGATGCCACCAGCTTTGGTTTCCTTTCTCAGTATTCCTCTGGCTATTTGGGGTCTTTTCTGATTCCATACAAATTTGAGGATTATTTGTTCAAGCTCTGTGAAAAATGTTGATGTTATTTTGGTAGCGATTGAATTAAATGAATAGATTTTTCTGGGTAGCATAGATATTTTAACAATCTTTGTTCTTCTAATTCATGAGCATGAAATGTCTTTCCATTCTTTGTGTCTTCCTCAATTTCTTTCATAAGTGTTCTAAAGTTTTAGAGTACAGATCCTTTATCTCTCTGGTTAGGTTTACTCCTAGGTATCTTAAGGTTTTTGTTACACTTGTGAATGAGATGGATTCCTTAATTTCTCTTTCTTCTGTCTCATTAAAGTTCAGAAATGCAACTGATTTCTGTGAATTGATTTTATATCTTACCACATTGCTGAATTCCTGTATGAACTCTAGCAATTTTGAGGTGGAGTCTTTTGGATTTTCCATACAAAATATCATGTCCTTTGTGAAGAGTAAGTGTTCGACTTATTTGCCAATTTCAATGCCTTTTATTTCTTTTTGTTGTCTGATTTCTGAGGCTAGAACTTCTAGTACTATGTTGAACAACAGTGGGGAGAGTGGGCATCCCTCTCAAGTTCCTGATATTAGGGGAAAAGTTCTGCTTTTCCCCATTGAGAATGATATTTACTGTGGGCTTTTCATATATGGCTTTTATGATACTGAGGTATAGTCCTTCTATTCCTACATTGTGGGGCGTTTTAATCAAGAAAAGAGGCTGTATTTTTTCAAATGCTTTTTCTGTATCAATTGAGAGGATCATATGGTTTTTGTCCTTTCTTTTATTAATATTATGTATTACATTGATTGATTTGCAAATGTTGAACCACCCTTGCAGCCCAGGAATAAAGCCCACTTGGTTGTGGTAGATAATCCTTTTAATGTACTGTTGGATCTTATTGGATAGTATCTTGGCGAAAATTTTGGCATCCATGTTCATCAGGGAATTGATCTGTGATTCTTTTTCGTGTGGTCTTTGGTTTTGAGATTAAGGTAATGCTGGCCTGATAGAATGATTTGGAAGTTTTCCTTCCATTTCTGTATTTTGAAACAACCTCAGAAGAATAGGTATTAGTTCTTTAAATGTTTGGTAGAATTCCCCTGAGAAGCCATCCAGCCCTGGGCTCTTGTTTGTTGGGAGATTTCTGAAGAAACTGCTTCAGTTTCTTTGCTGGTTATGGGTCTGTTCGGGTTTTGTATTTCTTCCTATTTCAGTTTTGGTAGTTTTTATATCTCTAGGAATGCATATATTTCTTCCAGATTGCCTAATTTGTTGGGATATAGTTGCTTATAATACATTCTTTAAAATTGTCTGTTTCTTTGGTATTGGTCATGATCTCTCCTCTTTCATTCATTATTTTATTATTCTAGGTACTTTCTCTTTTCTTTTTGATAAATCTGGCTAGGGGCTTATTATTATTTTTTATTATTATAATATTAATTCTTTCAAAGAATCAATTTCTAGTTTTGTTGATCAGTTCTACTCATTTTGTGGTTTCTGTTTCATTGATTTCAGCTCAATCTTTTCCTCATTATTTCCTATCTCCTGTTTGGTTTAGGCTTTATTTGCTGTTCTTTCTCCAGCTCCTTTAGGTTCAAGGTTAGCCTGTGTATTTGAGATTTTCTAGTTTCTTGAGAAAGTCTTGTCTTGCTATGTACTTTCCTACTAGGACCACCTTTGCTGCATCCCAAAGACTTGGAACACTTGTGTTTTCATTTTCATTTGTTTCCATTAATTTTTAAAATTCTTTAATTTACTGGTTGACCCATCATTCTTTAGTAGGATGCTTTTTAACCTCCAAGTTTTTGAGTTCCTTCCAAATTTCCTCTTGTGATTTTGTTCAAGTTTCAAAGCACTGTGGTCTGAAAATTTTGGGGTTATCATCCAATCTTTTGGTACCAGTTGAGACCTGATTTGTGAACCAGTATGTGATCTATCATGAGGAATGTTCCATGTGCACTCAAGAAGAATATGTATTCTGTTGCTTTAGGATGGAATTCTCTGTATATATCTATGTAGTACATCTGGTCCATTGTGTCATTCAAAGCCCTCGTTTCCTTGTTGATCTTCTGCTTAGAGGACTGTCCATTGCAGTGAGTGGGGTGTTAAAACCCTGTATTATTATTGTATTATCAATGTGTTTAATTTTATTATTAATTGGTTTATGTAATTGGCTGCTCCCAATTATGCTCCTAGGCATAAATATTTTAATTGTTAGATCTTGCTGGATAGACACTTTAAGTATGATACAGTGTCCCTCTTCGTCCCTTACCACAGTCTTTGTTTTAAAATCTAATTTGTCTGATGTAAGTGTTGCTATTCTAGCTGTTCTTTAGCATGATAAATGGTTCTCTACCCCCTCACTTTCAATCTGGCTGTGTCTTGGGTGTAAAATTAGTTTCTTGTAGACAGTATATTGATGGGTCTTGCTTTTTTTATCCAATCTGATACCCTATATCTTTTGATTAGAGCATCTAGCACATTTACATTCAGAGTAACTATCGAAAGATGAAGTTAGTGCCATTTACATCACCTGTAAAGCTCCTGTTTCTGTATATTATCCCCGTTTCTTTCTGTTCTATGTTACTTTTAGGCTCTCTTTTCACTTATAGGATCTCCTTTGTTATTTCTTTTATTTTTTAGATTTTTTTTTTTTAAGATTTTATTTATTTGACAGAGAGAGACACTGCGAGAGAGGGAACACAGCAGGGGAAGTTGGAGAGAGAGAAGCAGGCTTCCCACTGAGCCGGGAGCCTGATGCGGGGCTCGATCCCAGGACCCTGGGATCATGACCCTCGAGCCAAAGGCAGACACTCAACCACTGAGCCACCCAGGTACCCCTCCTTTATTATTTCTTGCAGGGCTGGCTTAGTGATCAGAAATTCTTTTAGTTTCTGTTTTCCTGGAAGCTCTTTATCTCTCCTTCCATTCTGAAGGGCAGTCTTGCTAGATAAAGTATTTTTGGTTGCATGTTTTTCTCATTTATTACTCTGAATATATAATGGCAACCCTTTCTGGCCTGCCAGGTCTCTGGATAGGTGTCTACCCTTGTAATTTCAGGAACCTCTTGTCTTGAGCTGCTGTCAGGATTTTCCCTTTATCTCTAAAATTTGCTAGTTTTGCTTTAATGTGTCAGGCCATTGATGTATTTTTATTGATTTTGAGGGGTGTTCTCTGTGCCCCTTGGATTTGGATGCCTGTTTCCCTCCCCAGATTAAGGAAGTTCTCAGCTGTGATTTGCTTAAATATACCTTCTGTCCCTGTCTCTTTCTTTCTTCTTTCTCTGGATCCCAATAATTCTAATATTGTTTTGGTTTATGGTATAGCTGATTTCTTGAAGCCTACCCTCATGATCCATTAGTTGTTTATCCTCAGTTTCCTGACTTTCCATCATTTGTCTTCTATGTCACTGACTCTCTCTTATGCCTTTTTTTTTAAAGATTATTTATTTATTTATTTATTTATTTATTTATTTATTTCACACAGAGAAAGAGATCACAAATAGGCAGAAAGGCAGGCAGAGAGAGAGGGGGAAGCAGGCTCCCTGCTGAGCAGAGAGCCCAATGTGGGGCTTAATCACAGGACCCTGAGATCATGACCTGAGCTGAAGGCAGAGGCTTTAACCCACTAAACCACCCAGGTGCCCCTCTCTTATGCCTTATTTACCCTAGCTGTTAGAGCATCTATTTTAGTGTATATCTCAATTAAGGCATTTTTAATTTCAGACTGATTAGATTTTAGTTCTTTTATGTCTGCATTAAGGATTTCTCTAGTGTCTTTTCTGCTTTTTTTCAAGCCCAGCTAGTATCTTTATAACTGTTTCTCTGAATTCTAGGTCTCACATTTTACTTGTATCTGTATTGATTAAATCTATGGCAGAAAATATTCCCTCTGGTTCCTTCTTTTGTTGAGAATTTCTCTTTCTGGTCATTTTGTCCAAAGCAGCATAAATGAATGAGAGAACAAAATAAAAAATATCAACCACAACCCCAGTGAAATACACAGTAGACAAATCTGAAGATATTAGAAACTAAAAGAGAAAAAAAAAAGGCAAAACAGAAATAATATAATCTCACCAATGGATAAAATATGGTGATAAACTTGGTTCTGGGTGTATTTTCGTCTGTTAGAAGAGACTAAATCCCAAAATTGTAAAGAAGGAAAAACTTAAATACATACAAAAATAAAATTGAATAAAGTGAAAAGAAGCCAAAAATGAAGACTATATCTATAAAATGTAAATGTAAAAATGAAATTTAAATAAAAGACTTAAAAAAGGCATTGATAAAATAAGAAATTAAAGAAAAAAAAAGAAAGAAAAAGAAAAACAAAAATTTTAAGCTGAAAGACTAAAGAATCATGAGAAAAAACCCTCAAATTCTATATACTATTTTCCCCTAGCACAGGAATTTTTCAGTTCTGTGTGATCTGTAAACTTGATATTAGCCTGATGTTCCTGCTGGTCTTCTGGGGGAGGTGCCTTTTGCACTGATTCTTGGGTTTATTTGCCTGAACAGAGTTTTACTGCTGGGTTCAGTGTAAGCTGCTTGGGGTTGCTTGCTCTATGTGGCTTTTATTACCTGAAGGCTTTCTGGGCTGCTTTAGGGGATGGGGGAAAAATGGCATTACCCTGATCTCCAGCACCAGCATTGGAGGATTCCATCCCCCACTTTTCAGTGCACTCTCAGGGAAAGCAGTCTGTCACTTTTGTTTGCACTAAACTCTGCAGATTCCTACAGTGTGCATACCAGTCCTCCCAAGGAAAGGAGGTTCCCCAAGATTCTTTTGCCTGTTGGGCCCCTGCTTGGAGAGCAGGCACCTCATCCTGCCACAGTTTCATGTTTATGGCAACATACTACTTCCCCACTCCATTGCTTAGGAACTCTGTTGCACTCAGGCACCCTCATTCTTTCTTTGATCTCAGGATCCTGAGATCATCGTTGCCCGACCAAGGATTCTGCCCCCCACCACCTGAGTACCTTTCAGGCAGGGAAGTCTCTCATCGGAGCAGACTTCTAAAAGTTCCAGTTTTGAACTCTGTTGCTATATCACTTTCTGGTAGCCAGCTTACAGAGGCTTCCTCCCCTGCCCCCCGCATGATTTATCTTCTCATATATCCCTTCAAATTCACTTCTTCACACCTCCTACTTTGCAAAAAGTGCTCATTTTTCTACTTGTAGAATTGTGGCAATTCTTTTCTTCGAGCTCAGGTTGAATTCACAGTTGTTCAGAATGATTTAATAGATACATAGCTAAATTCAAGGGACCAGATGAAATGAGGGTCCCCTACCCTTCTGCCATCTTCCCTTCTGTCACTTGTTTTGTTTTGTTTTTCCCTTCTCTTTATATTCCAATTATCTGGTTAACCTCAAAGAACACGAACTTTTGACCTTTTGTTCATTTCATTATCTTCAGAGCACTAATAACAGAATGATTTAAGTGTTCAATAAGTATTTCCTGACTAAGTGAATTCATGAAAGATTTACTTAAAATATCCCTAGGCTCTACTCAAGAAATCTGCATTAAATGTAAAGAAATGATTTTAGAAAATATTTCCCCTTTCTCTAATGCAGTGCAAACCAGAAGATAGACATATTTAATGTGTAGGATGTTCTGCTGGGAGGTTAGTGCAAATGAAAAACATGTAATTTGATGAAAAATATAATTCTACTGGCCAACAAGAGAGGAATCCAAAAGCAGCCATTCCAGGTATTATGATGCTTCTTTTGGTAATAGAAAAAGCATTCAACTCATTGTGAGTTGAACTCTATCCCAAGACCACATATTCTAGAATGTGTTCCAAGTTTATCTTTTGTTATGGAATGTAGGCTGTGTTAAGCTAAGTTATCAGAATGCACTTTACTACTTTCTGCATTTGGTCTAGCGTCCTTCTCATAAACTTTTTCCTGCGAAAATGGCCTTAATCTATTTGCATACTCCATGACCTGTCCAGATTTCAGTTTTGATCTGTGAAAACCTCCCAAAACCACATACTTGATTTATATTTGTGGGTTAGAGTCACTTAAATACTCCCATGTCCTCTCTTTGCTGCAAATCTTCCTCCATACTTCACAAGTGATCTTCATCTGCCCATTGGGGGAAAAAAAGTGCTTAAATCCTTATAGAAAGTTAAAGAAGAAAGAAAAAGTTGAAATATCACTCTCATAGAAGTTATAATCCAGATGGTAGGTGATTAAAAATACTACAGGAGTGTAATGTATAATCATAATTTATATATGTTTTGTTAAACCTTAATGGATCATGGTAGTCAGAGACATGAAATAAAGGAAAGGAAACTTTGAGTGAGCTGTGTCTTATGGAACAAAAAGCAATGATCCTAAGTGTAGGATAAGAAGTAGCAGTTCAAAGGAATCAATGGAAACACTAAAAGTATCCAGAAAAGCATGTTTTCTAAAATTTAGTACTATTAAATAACCACTGTATACAAGCCAGGCATTTATAACTATAATAATTGATAAAAGACTTTTTCTTTACCTCTTCCCAATTCTCAAGAGAAAAAGAGTAATTTAGGATCTATTAGAATTTATTTAGTTCCTCTGCCTTTGAAAGATGCCATGCATATCCAAGCTACCAAATAATTTTTAGTCAGTAGAGTAGATTGCATGTTATTTTTGATGAACCCTGTGGAGTTGTTGGGCCTGCCTTGCCTGTTAGAAAATCCATGGGATAAGAGGAGTATTTGTTTGTGAAATTCAATTATCTGAGGATAAAACTCCTTCAATATTTTTCATTCATACCATGAACAGCAAAGTTAACCTCTTGCTTTCATTAAGCATTTGTTTTTGCAGATCTATTCTAGGAAAGATTGAAATCATACCTTTATCTATACCGTATTTGAGGTAGAAAATTATTTTCTCCTAACTCTTGAACAGGTATAAGAAGCTCTTTAAAAATATGTTTTTAAAAATTGAGGAATAGCAAGTATGAATTTTTATAAATATCTCCATTATTTCATTCTTAAAAGCAATTAAACCTGTGAGTGCAAGGTAATAGATTTGAATAAGTCATGGAAAATTCATTGCTAAATCTTCTCATTTTTAATAAAGCTGTCAAATTCAATTCTCATAGGCTAGAATGTTCCTTCAGTAAAGAAAATCTGGTGAGAGTTTTGTATGTTCCTGACATGAGCTTCATAAGTCATAAAGTTCTTCATTAAGAGGTTTTGCCCATTATATCAAGATTTTTGAGAAATAAATGGAAATATTTAAATTTGCTCAGAACTCTCTTACCTTTTTTTTTCTTTTTCAAATTGAGTATCAGAAAGTAAAACTAGTTCCAGACTTGACTTGTTTCCATAAAATTAATTCTTCCAAATGGATGTTTTATTATATACATTGTATCTAGCATTTGGTAAGTGTGAAGAAAATATTTGTATGGTGATAAAATAACATTTTAGTGTACTTTGTCATCATCATAGTCATCATCTTTGGATTATTAAGTGTGTTGCTTTTTAGCCTTGGAATAAACCCAAATTCTTCAGTAAGCTTGACCTCTCAATAAATTTGCTATGGTGAAAACCAAGTTAAGTTTGATGGATATAACTATTTCTTCAATTTGTAAACCTTCTCATTAGATTTAAAAACCTCCTGAAAGGAAGGTCAGTGGTTTTTTGGCAGAGCAATCTATAGCTGGCCTTTGGACAATAACAGAATGAGGGTAGGTCTGTATATGGGGCATTAAGTGCTAAGGATGGAATCAAAGTTAATATACTCTGAGTTCTCTAATCAACAGGTTAACAGATTTAGTAATTGTGTCAGATATTTTGTGACTAATATTAATTATAATTTTAGAAAAACTAACAAGATGAGTTCTGACATTTTATAAATTTTGAAGATTAAGAAATTGAGTCTTCAATTATGTAATTTTTCCAAGATCACACAATGAGGTATACCTGAGTTAGAACTATACCCCAAGATGGGGCACCTGTTTGGCTCAGTGGGATAAGCCTCTGCCTTCAGCTCAGGTCATGAGCTGAGGGTCCTGGGATCGAGCCCTGCATCAGGCTCTCTGCTCAGCGGGGAGCCTGCTTCCCTCCACCCCGCCTGCCTACTTGTGATCTCTCTCTCTCTCTGTTAAATAAATAAATAAAATCTCTCTCTCTTTTTTTTTTAAAGAACTATACCCCAAGAATATCTGTTTCCAGTGTCCAAATTCTTAATTATAGGAGTTCTTAATTGCATCATTATATAAGCTATATGCAACCTAACATTATAGGGCAAGGTGAGTATTAGTCTTAGTATCTGTCTGCTTGTTCTTGTGATTGAGAGAAAAATAAATCTAATTTTAGATAAAATGTGTATGTTTTAGTTATCTTTTGTTACATAACATACTCTGAAATCTCATGATTTGGGGATGATTTCATTTAACTAGGCAATTCTCAGTTGGGTTCTCATGAAGTATCAGTCAGCTTATTCCTAGAGCTAGATTTACCTAGGAGGTGTCTTCACTTTCATGTCTGGCATTTTGTGCTAACCATCAGCTGGGACCTCATGTGGGATTGTCAGCCAGGACACCTCTACATGTCCTCTGCATGTGTCCTAGACTTTCTCACAGCATTACAGGTGGATTTTAAGAACAAAATTCCATGAAAGAAAGCCAGGTAGAAGATTTTACAACTTAACTTTGGAAGCAATGGTGTCACATCTTCAGTATTTTGTTATAATATGTGTCATCAAGACCAGCCAGTATTCAAGGGGAGAGAATTAGACTCCACATATGACGGGGAAGGGTAGCAAAGAATTTGCAGTCATGTTTTAAAACCACTCCAGTATACATGTGTTCTCATCTCAATTATTTTTTTAGTGCCAGCTAGTAGACTCATTTCCTAATTCCTTGTTAGTGCTTAGGGCATCATTCATTGTTCCTAGCCAGCCAAATATAGGAACGGGGCTGATCGTTCATACCTGATACACTCCACAGATCATTCTGGGGTAAAAACTATTAAATTATACATCAAAAACTAGAAGCTTCAGAAATAGACATGACTATGTAATGAGTTGGAATGAAAAGAATACTTGCTTAGGCATCAGAGACATGGGTTTCTGTCTTCTTTATCCTTAATTGTCAACATACATTTGGTCAATTTACTAATGTTTTTAATGCTTCAGTGTTTTCATGTATAAAAAGAGAATATATATACATATACATACATACACATATATATACACACACATATGTATATATACATATACATATACATATTTGCTTGGGTTTCAAATGCAATAATGAGAAAAAGTGTTTTGTTTTGTTTTGTTTTCCACATATGAGGATTTCAGAAAGGGGGAAAATTGCCTAACCATTAAGTCAAATAAAAGTACTATCTCCCAGATACTGAGTTTGAAAGCAGATAGGGAAAATTAGAGATATTTCAATATAGAATAAATTTTAGAGAATATTCACCAAACCCTTATTTTAAAACTGAAGGAGATGAGACCAAAACAGGTAAGATACTTGCACAAGGTCACATATTGCTGGGCAGGGACATAACTAAATTCAGCAGTTGTGACCAGAGCTTGCGCTTGTGTTCTTGACCAGAGCTTGACATGTTTATAGTCTTTTTGTTGTTGTTGTTTCTCTTTACAGAATCTCTGAAGAAAAAAGCTTGTATTGTTTTTTTTCTTTCTTTTTTTTCTTTTTTTTTTTTAAGAACGATTCTTTTCTTTCTTTCTTCTACTTTTTTTTTTAACATAGCACATACCCTCCCCAATGTCCACAACCCAGCCACCCTGTCCTGCCTCCCCCGCCCCCACCCTGCCTCACAGCCACTCTTAGTTCGTTTCGTGAGTCTAGGAGTCTCTTATGGTTTGTCTCCCTCCCCATCCCTTCCTGTTTCATTTCTCTCCTCCAACCCCCCAAACTCCCGCCTTGCCTCTCAAATTCTTCATATCAGAGAGATCATGTGATAATTGTTTTTCTCTGACTG
>CM053604.1:80928272-80949213 GCA_028646535.1 Procyon lotor
TGCTGCTGGTTTCTCCACCCCAATACCTGTGAGTCTGCCACACTCGGGCTCCCCTGGTCCCTGGGTGACCCCATGGGTCCTGAAACCACACTGTTCCACGAGGGCTGAACCCTCGTTTAGACTCCGGAGTGATGTCCCTCAGCAGAGCAGATTAGAAGTTCCAGATTTTGTGCTCCGCATCTCTGAGCCTGCTGGGAGCCGGCCTCTTCCCCCGGGGTCTCTCTTCTAGTCGCTTTGGATTCAGTTTTTCCACACGTCCTACCTTTCTGAAAGTGGTCGATTTTCTGCTCCTAGAATTGCTGTTCTTATTCTCTTCTCTGTCCTGTTGTGTTTGCCGGCTTTGAGAGTGGTTTTCTGCCTCTTTAGCTGGACTTCTGGGACCCAGTGCTCTCTGTGCCTCCTACACCTCTGCCATCTTGCCTCCTCCCCCACATGTTTATAGTATTTGCTTATTTTTTTTTTTAAATGTACTGGCTTGACATAAATTTTGCTCCTGTACTGATAATTGTTTTACATAATTTTTCACTGAGTTTAACTATTTGAAGCCACATTTCTGACATTGATATGTTTCTAAGTTCTTATAGTCCAAAATAAATATTTTAGTTAAAATATTATTTAAAAATTTTCCCCTTTGATGAGATGTATAGAAGGAATGAAATATGATTCTTGTGATTTATTGTTGGAACAAGGGAAAAATGTAGTAAGTAAATACATAATAAGCTGACGATGTGCAGAAACAACACTAGAACACATTAACAATCTGCTTAGACATCATTCTTTTAAGTTCTCTCTCATACAATATAAACTGGCCTTTATTTATGGTAGTGAAGCAGCATTCAAGAAGAAATAGATGAAGTTTTTAAGTGCATACAACATATTTTGCAGTATATCTGATGAAACAATCTCAAATTTTCAACAAAGATTGTCTTAAAATTATAAATATATATTTTTTCATTCATTCATTGGATATATGTTACATGCTTAGGGACATACAAATGCTGAACACAATATGATGATGTACTAGAGGTGGCTCTTGCTTTCACAGAGTAAGCAGTCTTATTGATAAGACTGATAATTGATCATCATGGTGGAGCATGTGCAGTAACGTGCCAGTGTAGGTAGAGGCTTCTGAAGAAGCTTTGAGGGTTGTTGATCAAGACAAAGATAGTTGGGAGGTTTCAGGAAGTATTCCTAGCAATGGGCAGAGTTAGGGAGAACATAATACATTCAGTCTAGGTGGATGGCAGAAAAAGAATTGATACATAAGCAGAAGAAAAATTATGATGTGGCTTTTAAATCACATTTAGAAATTTTTAATCTATTCCCAGAACCATGGCAAAGCTCAGAATGGGTTGAAGCATTCTTCCTCTTCCAGGACTTGGGTTTTCTCTACATCTCTTTTTTAATGACTGATTTTCCTTTCTCCAAGCTTAGAGTCCATCTCCCCTTTTTTGGGCCAATATGAGCATAAACTAACAGTCAAAAAAGATTTGTATGTGTCAGAAAAAGCTTTATAGTTACATTTATGCTTTTTGATGTAAAAGAATCATGAAAAATATGAACTTTTAAATTTGGTTTTAATTTCTCTTTCCAGCTATACTTTCCTTCTACCATTCCTATAATAAAAGTAAATAGGAAGCTAAACTAGTCAGATTTTAAAGTTTTAAGAGTTTCCTTTGTTCAAAGAGAAGAGTTAAGACTTTTTTAGTTTTTTTTCTTAATGTCTTTTTTTTACTTCAAGTTTTTATTTAAATTCCAGTTAGTTAACACACAGTATAATACTGGGTTTGGTAGTGGAATTTTGTGATTCATCATTTATATGCAACACCCAGTGCTCATTGCAAGTGCCCTTTTTAGTACCCATCACCTGCTTAGCTCATCCCCCCACCTCCCCTCCATCAACCCTCAGTTTGTTCTCTGTAGTTATAAGTCTGTTTTATGGTTTGCCTCTCTCCTTTTCCCCCCTCATGTTCATCTGTTTCATTTCTTAAATTCTCCGTATGAGTGGAATCATATGGTATTTGTGTTTCTCTGACCTATTTCAATTAGCATAATACACTTTAGTTCCATCCACATCATTGAAATTGGCAAGACTTCATTATTTTTGATGGCTGAGTAATATTGCATTGTGAATACACACACACACACATACACACACACACACACACACACACACACACACACACACAGTCTCTTCTTTTTCCATTCATCAGTTGATAGACATTTGGGCTCCTTGCATAATTTGGCTAGGTTGAAATTGCTGCTGTAAACATTGGGGTTCATGTATTTTTGGCTAGGTTGAAATTGCTGCTATAAACATTGGGGTTCATGTATTTTTGTTTTCTTTGGGTAAATACCTAGTAGTGCAATTGCTGGGTCTTAGGGTAGTTCTGTTTTTAATTTTCTGAGGAAGCTCCATACTGTTTTCCAGAATGGTTGTGCCAGTTTGCATTCCCACCGACAGCATAAGAGGGTTCCCTTTTCTCTGTATCCTTGCCAACATCTGTTGTTTCCTATGTTGTTAATTTTAGCCATTCTGACAGTTATGAGGTGATATCTCATTGTATTTCCCTGATGATGAGTGATGTTGAGCATCTTTTCACATGTCTGTTAGCCATCTGTGTCTTCTTTAGAAAAAATATCTATTATGTCTTCTGCCCATTTCTTGACTGGATTATTTGCTTTTTAGGTGTTGAGTTCTATTAGTTCCTTATAGATTTTAGATAGTCTTTACAAGTATATCATTTGCAAGTATCTTCTTCCATTCCAAAGTTTGCCTTTTATCTTAAATCATATACACAAACTCAAATGCCAACCTGAATAGTGTAAGTAAGCTAAAAGAATAGAATTGCTCATGCTTAAGGTGTGAATAAGCAATTTAAATAATTAAATGTAAAACATACTTAGAGGAATAATTGGAGATTTTTGATATAACCTGTATAGTATGTGATTAATTAAATATTGCTGATTTTTAGATGTAATAATGGTATTGTGGTTATGTAGAAAAAGTTCTTATAGGTTTTTTTGTTTTTTTGTTTTTTTGTTTTTACTTAGAGATGAACACGGAAACATTTAGAGTTGAATATCGTGATGTGTACATTTGCCAACAAAGATGAATAAATATAAAAAAAATGAGTAAAAATTGTTAGGCACTGTCTTACCTGAAGAAAAATCTTATAAATTAGGAAGCCATTATTCAGCTTCGTTCACATGAGGAAAAGTAGGCTCATTGCTGGCCACATGTTCAGTTTTTCAAAAGAAACTGTAAGTCCAGATTTTTATGTGAAACCACCTGTGTTTTGAATATTGGCACTTAATTAATCAATATTTAAACATTCTTTATTCCAAGCAAAGTAGACTTAAGACCTTTAAGAGATTTTTGGGATTTCTAGTTTGGGCTACTTTACAAGTGTGGGAGAAATGGGGCTGAGATTTGGGAAGTGAGGAGGCAGAAGCAGCTATCCAAGCGGAGATGTTGAATTCATCCCTCTATACTAGGAAGCATACTTGGTCCTTGAAATGTTCAAATAATAAATGCATGATAGATGGTAGGATTGAGAGAGTATGTTTCATAAAGATGTGATTTAAAAAAAAAAAAGAATGATGTTGGTTTTGAATGTACCCCCAATTAATAGGTATAAATATAAACCTGTGTTTATCCAGTGTTAGATTTTTACTTTAATTTGAGATAGCTGAATTTTGTTTATCCAGTGTTAGATTTTTACTTTAATTTGAGGAGCTGAATTTTGTGCTCCTCTGATGGGATAGTGTTTAGAATGTATTGAATTTTATTAAGTAGCTTGAAGTAAATATGATATTTATTATCAGTATTTTTTGTGCGAAGCTCACATTTGCTATGGATATTTTATCATTATTGCTTTGATAAAATACCAATTTGTAGAAAGTTTTAGAGGTGATTATGCCTAAACATGGTGAGATCAGTAAATGGTCCACTTTAGTAGTCTAGTTTAGACAGAGTGTTGGTCTGAACTAGAAATATACAATGGGAATGTAATAAGTAAGTGATGAGAAATATTAAGGAATTTTGATTGAGTAGTACTTAACAATACAGAGATAAAACAAATACAATTTTCAAAGAGGTTTACTGTGTTTCAAGTTTAATAACCTAGGTGACTCATAGAGTCATCTACTGAGGTAGAAAAGGCTGATGTAAAACCAAGTTTGGGTGGGGTTTTGGACATGCTGATCTGAGATTCCTGGGAACCTCTTGGACAAGATGCACATGAGTCATTTAAATATTGATTTGAAGCTTAATAGTGAAATCTGAGCTAGTAATATAAACTTGAGATTACTAATTTAGTGATGATATTTAAAGAAGACAAATTGTCATGGAAAATGTCTAGGAAAGAGAAAGCTTGAAGGATAGTGCCATAAATACTACCTTTTTAGTCTTCCCAGTCTCCATTACCTTATTTTTCTAGCACAGGAGTGTGCATTTGACCTAAACTAGGCCAAACATAAATACTCCTTTCCCTTGGTCACAGTTATTGATAAAAGGAGTAGGGATGTGACCCAAATGATGGTAATCAGAGTTAAAACTGGAGCTGGGAAAAAATACTCTTTTCTGTTCTTGTAAGATGTGTGAGTAGATGACCTTAGAAGCAGATCTCGTATGAATAAAGGAAGACAGCTGTAGAAGAGAAGTCATCATACAAACAGAAAAGCAGTAAGATAGTACTGATGGCACTTAAGATTTTGGTTCCACTTTTTCTCAAAGTCAACTTTTTAAAAGCCAATGTATTTTCTTTGTTGATTTAAGTTAATTCTATCTCAATATACAACATTTTCAAGAAGTTAAAATGTAAAGGACTAAATGCATAGAATCATATTTTCAGGGGCAAAAGGTTGAGTAGGGCTTTAAAAAAGGGTATTTTCCCCCACATACATAATACACACACACACACACACACACACACACACACACACATGTTTTAACTTAGTGGAAAAATACAGTGTGTTTATTTTTTTCTTCATAAATACAATAATTTAAATGCCTGTAAAAGAGACCCAGTAGTAAAGAGAAAATTACAATGAATCAAACTGAAAATATTAACACTTGTTAATTGTGTGCCTCACAAATAAGGAGTGACTAAGACTGAGCTACAATAATAATAGTTTATCTTTAATGAACATGGCTATTTTACCAAAGTAATCATAACAGAAATAGTGCATTTTCCAAAAAAATTACTTAAAATGAAGAATTTAAAACTTGTAAGAACATGTAATATGTAATATTACATAGTAATCTTAGCATTGTGTTTTTTCCCTTAATCTTTAAGTTCTTTATTTCTTATAATCCAAGTGATGTATACTGAAATTAAAAGTTGATTTTATCACAAATAAGTAGTATATGACATACTAAATCTAAAGCAGATTTTTTCAAATTAACTTAAATTTTTTGAGATTTATCTTTGAGTTTTCGCAAAAAAACAAATAACTACTGAAATCTTACTTAATAAGCTGTGCATGTGAATCTGATACCAGTACTTGATGTTAAACTCACTAGAAATTTGGACACATTAAGGGCTTTGGTGATGTCACAGTATTCATAGGAAGACATATAAATAATCTGGGTTAGGGGAGCCTGGGTGGCTCAGTCAGTTAAGCATCTGCGTTCAGCTCAGGTTGTGATCCCAGGGTTGTAGGATTGGATCCTGTGTGGGGTCTCCCTGCTCAGTAGGGGTACCTACTTTTGCAGCTTTCCCTGCATGTGCTATCTCCCTCTCTCAAATAAATGATAATTTAAAAAGTAGCCTGGGTTAGATTGAGGTTGTCGAAATCATTAATTTATATTCCCCCTAAGATTATGGTAAAACTCAATAAATTTACATTCCCACAAGATGGATTTATGCTAGAAAATATTACCTGACATTCAGGCTGTGAGGTCTAGGCTAAAAGTATAATAGATAAAAGGTCTCTATTTTGAAGATATTTCATTCAGTAACAGATAATTACCCTATTTGGATTTTTTTTTTGTGGAACTTTTGTAAAGCAGGTGGCTCTTTCTACTTTTTGAGCTCTTTAATTTCCTACATGGAAATTATGTTTCTAGAATATTACTATGATTCTCATTGCTTTATTTGGTTAGTTAGGAGAATTAACTATTTTGGATTTAAAATGATATATCATTACTAAAAGTAATTCACATAGAATTTCATTAGTAAGTAGAGGCATTATAAGGCCTCATTTTTATGATTATTTAATAGAATTTGTGTTGGTCTTTTTATTTCCTTTTGGCCAAAGACAGATTTGATAGAAAGTAGATTATAATTACTATATTTTAATTAAGAATCCATATCAAGATAATAAAGGTGAATTGTATTTCTTACAATACTTGTTGTCTGTGCACATTCATCTGAAAAGATATCTGTCTTATTAATTTAAATAAGTATCTTATATCCTTTTAAAAGGTAAGTAGATGCTCAAACTTAATTCTTTTAAATGTGTTGTAAACAACCTTCTATTATGGTGATGGAATATACTAGATGATACTTTTTAATTTAAAATAAATCCAAGTACTTCTAATGTGTATGGTGACCAATTTGCAATTATGATCTCCATGATGAAATTCTTCCAGGAAATGAGAGGTACATTATAATTTAAATGGAGTTGTAGATCTGGTTGATTTTAATTTGTGACCTAGAGGTCAATAGTTATTGGGTGTAATAACCTTCCGGTAATGGGGAAATTCAAGGCACATTTGTATAATGAGAAATCATAACTAGTTATGGTTCAGGATGATGATTTTTCTCTTTGCCATTCTGATCTGCTGCAATTCTGCCTTCATTTTATAGACTTCATACCTCTAGCATTTAAGACATATCTTTACTAGGCAAAGTTATAAAGTTAGCCTTTGATTTATAATAGAGTTTATAATATCCACTATATTCAATGCAGTACTACTTTTATATGCTTGCTATTTTTAAATGCATGTTTTTATTATCTTTCTTATAAGTCTCATGTTAGTGTTTGCCTTATACTTTGTTTCCTCAGGATTGTCTTTCGGATAATCTGATTTTCCTAGTTTTATTTATTTTGCTAAATTAAAATGCCCATTTTCTAGGTAGAAGAAAATTCATAGCAGAACTGTCCTTGTATAAAACTTTTTATTAGATATCAAGACAAAACTAAAATTTATTACAGGGTTTGAAACTAGCATTTCCAAGTTAAATGAGAATTACACATAGTAAAATAACATAAAATCTGATCTTTATTCATCATCACTGAATCAGAATTTAACCTTGAATTTAGAATAATGAAAATCAAAATAGAGTCAGAACTTTAAAAAGTGAATGAAAAAGATTTTACTGTATAGGAGAAGTGCTTTACTCATGAATAACAATAATAATAAGGATAAGGATAATACATTTTTGAGTAATTATGCTATAATGTGGAAGATTATCTCTCTTTAGGTGATTATCATATAGTTCTTTAGTTAATCTTCATAACTACCAGGTGAAATAGGTACTATCATTATATCCATTTAAAAAATGAGAAATCTGAGACTAAAAAGATAAAGTAACTAGGTCAAAGTCACATTTGCTATTAAGTCAGTTTAGGTCTTTGGGGTCTTAACCTGTGCTTTCTGAACCACCTCTCTATGAAATATTTTCTTTGAACATCTTGTTTCAGACCTATCGAATCAGAATTTTTGGGTGTGGCACATAATATTCTGCATTTTAGCATCTGCATTAGAATTCACATTTCTTATATATGGCAGTCTACAGAAGACAAGAAATACCATTAATAATTAATGAGTCTAATTCACTTGAAACAATGTACTAATAAATAGGATTGTAGAAAGCCCAACAGTAGAGTGCGGACAAACTGCTTATTTTAGTAGAAAACTGCCTACTTCAAGGGTGAAGCCTTTGTTGGACTTTACTTCTTCTGACTTAGAATGAGTTCTTCATAACAAACTGTGTATTTGGAGGCTTATATTTTACTTGTCTCTCTGGCAGCAGTTGGGTGAGAGGAAATGTTAGAAGGAACCATAGCATGTGCTATAAAAATCTACTCCATTCCCAGTTATATTGAACATTTGCTTAGTTCGTTTTAAAAAGCTTTGTAGGTACCACTCTTGCTTTTTAATGCATACATCACAGAGAGTTTATAGTCATAATTAGAATTCTTTAGTATCAGCATTCCTTTTCTGGGCTTTAAACAATTTTAATAGGTGAAACAAATATATTTATTTAAGACCTTTGCTATTTAAGTGAAAGAAATTTTGTTCATCATTTGGTATTAAAAACAAACTCAAAACTGACCTATTGGGCAGGGAAATAAAATAAATTAAGATCTGAGAATATCAGAGCAGTAATTTAGATGTTCAATGTTTGAAATATGGATGAAAGAAATATTCACTGTGTTTCAGGTTTTTAAGTAGCTTTATTCAAATTCTTGAATCTTGTCTTATTGAAAACCTATGCAAATATTCATATTCTAGGGTAAAACTGGATAATTTATGGCAGCTTCAATATAAGTCACTTTTCTAAATGTGAAACTCACACTTTAGAAACAAAACAGACACAAAACCAAACAAAATGAGGTAAAAGTTAAGATGATAATTTTCGTCATGAGACTCTTACCTAAAATAATGGGTTTTTCCTTATCTACCCGCTTATGGAAGCAATCAAGTGTCTACTTCCCACTCATTGAAAAAGGTTCTGCTAAAATAAATAAACTTTCAGATACAGCTGATTTGTTTAGTTCCTTAAGGCCTTCCAAAGGGACAAGCATAAAAACAAACAAGCAATCATATTTTATATTATAATAACAAAGAGGTTCACTGTAGAATATGTTAAGAAAATATAAGTAGGAGTGGCTCAGTTGGTTAAGTGTGTGCGGTTGACTTGGGTCATGATCTTGGAGTCCTGGGATCAAGCCCCACATGGAGCTCCCTGCTCATCAGGGAGTCTGCTTCTCCTTTTCCCTCCGCCCTTCCCCTGCTCATGCTCTCTCTCTCCTTTCTCTCTCAAATAAATAACATATTTTAAAAAATATAAGCAAAAAGAACAATATTAATATTACCTATAACTCACAGACATGAACATTATTATTCATTGTCTATTTCTTCTGCCCACCCCTCAGAAATGGAGTCAGAATTCTATATTTTAAATTTGATCCTTCATTTTACAATCTGTCTTTATTTTACCATGCCATGAAATAGTCTTTGTAAAACTATTTTTAATGACATCAATGTGTTCCCCAATGAGAATGAGGATTTAAAAAATAATTATGAAATAGCTTATTGTTGGACATAATTACATGATATAGGAGATAAAATATAGCTTGTAGAAATAGCAGGTCAGTCTCTTTCAAGCTAAATGGCTTGGGCTGTGTTATTTAATCTCTCTATACCCCAGTTTCCTTAACTGAAAATGTAGATAAAAATGTTTGTTGTCTCATTGAGTTGTGAGGATTGGGTGAGTTAATATCTCTTAAGCATAGTAACTAGAATATGACACAGTTCAATAATTATTAGGTGTTATGAAGACAATAATAATTTTGTAATACCTTCCCGAAAGTAGAATTTCTGAGTAAAAAAATGAAGCATAATTTTTAGGACTTTTGATGCTTATCAAATAATCACCCAGGTTTGCCCAATGGGAGTACACAGATTATCTATCTAGTTCTATTCCCAGATTCAGAGTTATGTATCAAATTTAACATGAAAATTATCAGAATTTATTTTAGAAGCTATAAAATGAATATTATTGGTACAAAATCCAACTAAATACCTTGCTTGTTTTTTTATGTATTACTTTAAATTTATATATATCTCCGTTATGGTAAGCTATACATGGTTTTATAATCTTTGGATCATTATTTGTTGTTTTCTCCTCTATATCCATGCTAAGTAGCATTTATTATAACTGTATGATCTTTTTCAATTTGAAATGTACAAGTAGAATATCAATGTTGTCTTTTTTTAAGTTTTTATTTAAATTCTGTTTAGTTAACATATAGTGTAATATTGGTTTCAGGAGTAGAACTTAGTGATTCATCACTTCTATACAACACCCAATGCTCATCACAAATGCCCTCCTTAGTACCTATCACCTATTAACCCCATCCCATGCCCACTTCCCCTCCATCAACCCTCAGTTTGTTCTCTATAGGCAAGAGTCTGTTTTATGGTTTGCTTTCCTCTTTTTTTTTTCCTTTCCCTATGTTCATGTTTCATTTCTTAAATTCTCCATATGAGTGAAATTATCGTATGGTATTTGTCTTTCTCTTGATTGACCTATTTCATTCAGCATAATAAACTCTAGCTCCATCCATGTTATTGAAAATGGCAAGATTTCATTCTTTTTATGGCTAATATTCCATTGTGTGTGTGTGTATATATATATATATATACCACCTCTTCTTTATCTGTTCATCAGTCAGTGAACGTTTGGGCTCTTACCATAATTTTGCTGCTATAGACTGCTGCTATAATACTGCTGCTATAGCTTTTGGGGTTCATGTGCCCCTTTGAGTCAGTATTATTGTATCCTTTTGATAAATACATAGTAGTGCAATTGCTGGGTCCTAGGGTAGTTCTGTTTTTAAACTTTTGAGGAACCTCCATACTGTTTGCCAGAGAGGCTGTACCAGTTTGCATTCCTACCTATAGTGTAAAGCGTTCCCCTTTTTGCATCCTCACCAACACCTGTTGTTTCTAGTGTTGTTAATTTTAGCCATTCTGATAGGTGTGAGGTGGTATCTCATTGTGGTTTGATTTGTATTTTCCTGCTGATGAGTGATATTGAATATCTTTTCACATGTCTGTTAGCCATCTGTATGTCTTCTTTGTAGAAATGTGTGTTCATGTCTTCTGTCCATTTCTTGACTGGAGTATTTTTGGAGGGGGTGAGTTTAATAAATTCTTTATATATTTTGGATACTAATCCTATATCAGATATGTCGTTTGCAAATGTCTTCTATTCTTAAGGTTGCCTTTTAGTTTTGTTGATTGTTTCCTTTGCTCTTTGGAAGCTTTTTATCTAGATGAAGTCCTAATAGTTCATTTTTGCTTTAGTTTCCTTTTGTCTGAGGAGACATATATAGTAAGAAGTTGTAATAGCCAATGTCAAAGAGGTTCTTTTAAGATTTTGATAGTTTCCTGTCTCACATTATGTCTCATCCATATTGAGTTTATGTTTGTGTATGGTGTTAGAAAGTGATCCATTTTTATTCTTTTGCATGTTGCTGTCCAGTTTTCCCAACACCATTTGTTGAAGTGATTTTTTTCCATTGGATATTCTTTCCTGCTTAACAAAGATTAAGTTAACCATATAGTTTTGGGTCCATTTCTGGGTTATGTGTTCTGTTCTGTTGATCTGTGTGTCTGTTTCTGTGCCAGTGTTTTTGTACTGTCTTGATTACTACAGTTTTGTAACTTAAATTCCAGAATTGTAATGCCTCTAGCTTTGCTTTCTTTTTCATTACTTTGGCTATTCAGTGTTGTCTTAATTTTCATATTTAATATATTTTTGAGGTGAACACCTTTTTATTTTTTGCTTTGACCTGCTTTCATTGAACTGCTTTATCTCTTTCTTTTTCTTCAGGAATGTTTCTACTAGGTGCTTATTCCCATTTGTTACTAATATATTAAACCTTTCTCTGTAGTGGATTTGGCATGTTTTTATTTTCATATTTGTTACTATATATTTACCTTGATTTTTTTCCTTTCATTTCTTCCTCCTAGGTGTCAGTGTGTAAGTATGTAAGTGTGTGTGTGTGTGTGTGTGTGTGTGTGTGTGTATGTGTTCAGTCATATCTGTCAGTCTCTAAGTTTATGAACCTTTTGTTTCTATAGTTGATATAAAATGAATGATTACTTAAAAATTTTAATTTGGCATGTTAGAACATTAAGTTACTGTGAATTTGAAACTCAAAAACATTGATATCTTCTGACAGTTTTCTGATTTGGGTTACATATGAAGCTCATAAGTTTCACAGTAGCTCAATAATTAACTCATATCCTACACATAATGAATGACAGCCATTCTGTTAAGTAATTTGTATATATTCTTTAATTTATTAACATAAGGAATAGGTGATCTATTAGTTCCATTTTTTCCAATTAGGCATATAATGTTTAAGAAACGAACCAATTCCACAGATCTATAAATGACAAAGCTAAGTCTTATTGCCCTTTAACCCTTTATAAGATAACCTCTTTTGCACTATTGCACCCTAACATATTGGAGAACTGAAATAGAGGCAGTGAAAGGTGAACACCAGAACTATAGAGCTGGAAAAAGTCTTTGAGATATTCTGGCACACATGCTTCACTTTTTCCGTGTGGACTGAGGTAAAGAGGACCAGTTGTGATTAAGTATCTTGCCTAACACATTCTAGGTAAGAATTTCAGCAATATAAATTAGGGTTATTGCGTGTGGATATAAGACATACTTGTTTGATATTTTTTAATCTGTAATTAGAGTATCTGGATATATTTAAATTAATTGTTTAGTATGACAATCTCTAGTTTTATTATTTATATTCACATACTTTTAATGTTAAAAATTGATGTTTTTATCAGTATATGCTTAGATATCTTCATTTTGGTCTCCTTTAAGGAAAAATGCAAACAAGATATGTAATATCTAAGGTAATTTTTAGCTTATTAAACATAAGAAAAGATGAGTCACAGACCTATACTCCTGTGATATGTTATATAACATATAATGCATTATATATTAATAAAAATAAAGAAAAAGAAAAAAAAAACAAAAGAAAACCACACACAAAGAAAACATACGAAATGATAGAGAAATTCTGTGTGCTCCACATTTTTTTTTTTTACATTTTATTTATTTGTCAGAGAAAGCGAAAGAAAGAGTGAGCACACAAGGAGGGGGAGCCTCTGGCAGGCAGAGGGAGAAGCAGGATACCTGCTGAGTAAGGAGCCCAATGAGGGACTAGATCCCAGGACCCTAGGATCATGACCTGAGCTGAGGGCAGATGCTTAAGGGTCTGAATCACCCAGGCATCACTGTGCTCTATATTCTTAACTATACCTATGTTGTATACTCTGTAACATATCTGTTACATATTTTCCTCTGGTATTATGTTTAAAAATAATACAAAGATTTTCGATAGATAATCTCTACTTCTAGATAGCTTAGTACATGCAAACTTACTAACAGGTTTAATTTTCCTCCTTTTGCAATTGATACCATGGCTGTCAGCAGAGCCTACTAGAAGCTTTAAGAACATTAATTGCTTTTTAGAGCTGGAGGCAGAAAGAAAATTTCAGCAATGTCCTCATTTGAACCATTGTTCTTTGGTACACCTGGTTCTCATATCAGGGGAATAATACAGTTATAAGTAAACTAATGCTGTGTGTTTTGCAGAAGGGCAGAGAAAGATGACATGAAAGATGCAATAAATAGAGCCCAACTCCTTTTTGTTGGCAGAGATGAGGAACAGCAAATCTTAACTTCTCTACCTCTTTCAGCTTTCCCTTAGTTACTCCTCACTCTACCTACACTGTCATCTCAAGTTTGTTTCTAGGGCTAGATGCAGCAGTGAACTGGAGAATCAAACACTGTCTTCCCTTGGAGTTCCTTGAACTCTGGAAGAAATTCTAAATGTAAATACCACATTATAGTTAAGTATCCTCAAATTAGTTTCCTCTATTCCATTTGATTTCTAATGAATAATTAGGAACTTGGGTGGAAGAATAAGAGGCAGATGTGTCAGGATTAATATAGGTAACTCTAAGCACAGGCTGACATTTATTATTCTTATGGGTTTAATTCTCTTTTAGGACCTAATCCTGCTGCTAAGTCTGAATCAGTATTTTTCCTCCAGTTCTTTTAGCCTCAAAACACTGATGAGCCCATTTATTTTGGCTTGCTATGTTCTTAATTATTTGGTTTGATCTCTTTGGCTACCGACTTCACTCCTGTTTTGATCCTTCATTTTACAACACCCTCTCATCACATCTTCATGAACCTCTTTACTGGCTTGATCACATTTTCCTGCTGCAAACCACTGAAGCTTTATTTAAAAGATCTCCAAGGACATTCCTTACAAATTGTTCTTTTATGTGGCTGAGGGAGGGAGCATTTATAGCATATAAGCAAACCTGTGTTGCTAACATTTATTGAATGTTTATATATTAAGCACTGTGGTAGGTGTTAGGAAATTAAGAAGAATAGATACTGTGTCAACCCTGGAGACCCCAGTCTCTCTGATGCCTTTTGTAACATCTAAAAAGAATGGGAAGTCATAGGATTTCTTTAGGAAGATAGATATTCCTACAGAAAAAAATAAGTTAAATTTTAAGGTTGTATAAGCTTTAACAAGAGCATATAGCTCCAAGTAGTGTGAGGGAGAGCTCATGACCTATGTCCATTCTATATATATGATCCAGTGCCTAGAGGCATGTCTGGCAAAGAGTAGGTGCTCAAAAAGTATTATGTTCTTTTGACTGTGCCGACAATGCTGATTCTGTATGTCATCAGTATTAAGTATAAATAGAAAACACTGTTCAATGAATTAGTCAGAAAACGCCTATTGGAAGAGACTTTATTCAAAATGAAAATAGAAGCACATACATGATAGGCAAAAGGGCATTTCTCTCAGAGTTTAGAGATTATTTTAAGCACAGATGGGAGTTGATTCAAGAGAACCTGTCTGCCTTAGGCATTTTATGAATATGTTTATTTGAAGACAATAAAACATACACATATAAATTATAAGCACCCTGGTGCCTTTTTTTTTTTTTTTTAGTAGGCTCCACATCCAGTGTAGAGCCCAGTTCAGGGCTTGAACTCACAACCCTGATATCAAGACCTGAGCTGAGATCAAAAGTTGGACTAACAACCTGAGTCACCCAGGTGCCCCTGTAAATTTTTTTTAAATATCACATTAACTTATTCTCTAAGAAGAAGGGCTCAAGCCTTCATGAAACTAGAAGGGCATTAAAAAGGTACACTCTGCTAAAAGAAGAAAAAAGAGTAAAAAGAGTTACAGCCCCTTTCTTTTCTTTTTTTTTTTAAGTATGCATTTGGTTGTTTTTTTTATGGCAATACTTCACACTGGACATTTTTACTCCAAGCCAAAAGTACGTGTAGAAAAATATCTAGATAGTCACAGAAGTTCCTTTATCCTCTTGTTTTTAGGTGAATGTGTTAAGAAGAAAAACTAAGAGAGGGAATTTGAGGAGTTAATATGGCAATTTGATCACTAGGCATTATGCCAAAACAGCACTTTGTATGAACAACTGGTGAAGAATCAATAAACTCAAACAATGGGGAAAGCTGAAGGCAAAGAAAGGTAGAAATTTTATTTTGGAACAGTATAACGATGACATTGTTTTGGGAGAAGCAGCAGCCATCGCTGATTATGCTTTTGTGCAATAAGTAGATGTGGTGGTTTAATTTGGAGTAAAAACACAAAGTCAGCCTGAGGTTAGCAGAGTGGATTTTAGGCTCTTTCCCAAGCTCTAATACTAAGAATAAATGGTGTATGCTGACTAAGTGGGAGAAACAGCAATGAAAACATCTTTAAATAGAAAACAACAACAACAACATGTTTTTGAGATCACCTTCCTATGGAAAAGCAATTACTACTGGGGAGTCTCCATCTAAAAATGCAATTCAAGATTAAGCTTGTGCAAAAACTATGAAGAAGGGGAAATTTATTTCCATTGTCTCCAGCCTCCCCTATACATTTCTGAATGTCCTTAGGTGCTATACACACTTGAACGAAAAAGAGCATTTTTATTGCAGCCAACTTGATACAGTACTATGAGGTACCACTAGATGCAAAGGACAAGTCAAGATAGAATAAAGTAAGTACAAACTCCAGAGATATCCCCATTCCTACCTCAAGTTTATGCCTTATTCTACCTCTCAGCACTTTCCTGTCCCCTCCCTGAATAGACCATGGGGTGAGAATGTTCATTTTACATAACTATCCAAACCCTAGAAATATACCTATTTATAAAATGGGTAGGGGATACATGTGACTGTTTTTATTATTCTAGTGTATAGCACTTCTTTCATGATAGAATCAGGTCCATAAAAGCTAGACACCTAAGAAGAAAAAAACTGCAACATTTAACTATTGTAGCTTGTTTTTTTTTTTTTTTAACTATTGTACCTTTTTTAAAAAAGATAAACTGGGGAAAATATTTGCTGTATGTATTGGAGGGCTTATATCTTTTATATATCAAGCCTGTTTACAACTTAACTGAAAAAGCAAGACCCTCAATAGCAAATAGGAAGCAAATGGGAAGTAAGATTTATAGACAATAGAAATAAGATGTTTGAAGTCAAGCAAATTTTTAAAGATAAAATGTTTTTAAACAACAGATTGCTAATTATAGAAGAATCTTCAGTATTCAAGATGTATTGTTAATTTAAAAAATAATGTTTATGAGACATTATGAGTAGCTATTAATTGAATGTGAATAGATCTAAGTTATGGAAGCCCACATACTTATGAGTATGCATGTTTTAAATGTAAATCTCTCTCTAATCTATCTTCATAATGATCAGGATGGGTAAACTTAGGTATTTCTGGGAAGGTGAGTGGGACTGCAGGGTAGTTAAGGAGAACCTTACTTCACATTTTATTGGCTAACGCTGAAACACACATATAAATCAAAACCAGATTCCCACGTAGAACCAGCTCCAATCTGAGAAATGAGATCAACCAGTTCATGGCATGAGCCAATTCATGAGACTGATTGTAGGCATCAATTTCTAACTCCATATTCAGTGACATCATGTTAGTAGCTTAGAATACTCCATGGTGGGGATATTTACATCAGTATAATCAATCACTACAAATCAGAATTCTCTTCCCCTCTTTTCTCTCACTCCTTTAGTCTACAGAGATGATTATTAAGCATTTCCCAGCACACTGCTGGATGGGACCACTATAATTAATTTAGGATTTACCCCTTGCAGGGTAAATGTGTGACGGGTACTATTAGTAAAGTCAAGGTTCTTTGCAATTTGAAGTGGTGAGTGAAGGTTAAACAGTCAGTGAACAGTGTCTGATATTACAGTATATCAGTATAGAAGTCAAGAACAGTAATAATTTCAGTATATTCTGGTTGGGGCTAACACATTTGAGTTACCATATTCAATCCTAGATAACCCATTGTAAGTGTTGCCCTGGTTAATTAGCAGACTTAGGTGAAGAAAATAAAAGATTCAGTATCTGAAGTATATGACATGTAAATAATTGTAAGGAAATGTGAATGCTTAGAATGAAACAGGCAAGTATAAGGAGGATATAGTTATGGTCTTCAGTATTTGAAGGTCCATCATTTGGAAGAATGTTTTGATATTTTCTAAAGTGCAGTATTGGAATGTGCTCATATACATTCATGGAAATCAAACTATATTCTTGATAACTTAGTTGTGATTAACAGCATAATTATTATGGGCTTTAATAGTTCTAACTTATTAGATAAGTTTTTGGTTTTTAAACCATGTATAATTTAATAACTACAGTGTCATTACATTTTGAAAACATAATACCATCTTTAAATTAAATAAGAAAAAAGGCTAATTTAACCTCATAAATCTCTTTATAATCCTATTCTCATCAACTCCTGTAATTATTCACATTAATAATTCAATATATAAAACATAATATTTACATCATTATAAAACATATTAGTCACTATACTTTCTTGGGTAACCCTTTTCCATGTTGACTATGACTGAATATTCAGATATTGATACTAAGGAACACTGCAGATTAAAAGCAAGCATGTTTTTATTTAGTGTTCCTTTCAACACAGTGAGAAAAATAAAAATGCTTTACGTAATATTACCAGACACAAGAAACCAATGCCATACAGGGCCAGGAGGGTAGTTTTTTTACCTCTGCTTTTCATTTCTTCTGCATTCTTATATTAATAATGGTAAATGCTGAAATCCCTTCTCCTTTATTTTGTTTTAGGTGGTTGTCTGATACTTTTGAAACAAAGTAAGGTAAGTGAAAAGTACAGCCCATAAACATATAATCATTCTTCTTAACAAAATAACATCATACCTTCTACATATTACCCATGTTACTCCATACAAATTGTTTACATATTGAATAAGCAGAAGTACAGTTCCAATTATTTGTTTAGACTATAAGAAAAATGCATGAATTTATATGATTTAAGGGAGATCAAGGCAGCCCATTTTAATTAAGAGATTGGCATTTAGATAAGATTTTACTTTGATAATGTATTTCTTTCTCTCTTAGTAAATTTGAATAAGAAATCAAGAAAATAAAGCTTTCTTTAAGTTTCCCTTTTCAACCAGCTAATGGCATGTGACTATTTGCTGATACCAACTTAGAGTCAAATGTAGGTTAGGGGCTACAGAATTAATGCACTAAAGGGTATGCTACTTACAGTGGGTGAGAACAAATGGCTCTGCATTCCTGGGACTTTTTCATTTTATGAAGAAATGGGAAATGTTTATATAGTGAAATAGAAATCATTCATATTTTAATCCAACATTTAAAGTAAGACAGTTTTGGATTTAAGAATCAGAATATCTGGAATTAAATTCATATTCTATAAAAGTATATGAAAAACACTGGGTGTGGTGCATGAACAATGAATCTTGGAACACTGAAAAAATAAAATAAAATTTTAAAAAAGTATATGAAAAAATACTACATAACGCAGAATTCACAACTGCACTATGCAGAATGGAGAAAATAGCTATCTTAACCTTTCTTATAAATTTGAGCATCAAATAAGATATATATAATCCTAGTTTTAAAATATAAATCTGGGCACCTGAGTGGCTCAGACTGTTGGGCATCTGCCTTCGGCTCGGGTTGTGATCCCAGGGTCCTGGGATCGAGTCCCGTTAGGCTCTCCCTCTGCTTCTTCCTCGGCTTGTTCTCTCTCTCTCTGTCAAATAAATAAATAAAATCTTAAAAAAATAAAAATAGGAATAAAAAATAAAATATAAATCTAATAAATAAAAGTTCCTGTTATTTATATATTTTCCGTACATATATAGACTGGTCACCATGTTCTAAATATACTCTAAGATATGAATTTTGACAATACATATTCATGATCTACTTAATACTAAGGTGCTATCTTTTTTATATTTATTTTTGTTTGTTTCAAGTTTTCATTTAAATTCTAGTTAGTTAACATATAGTGTAATATTGATTTCAGGAATAGAATTTAGTGACTCACCACTTATATAAACTGAAGTGCTGTTTTAATCTATTACCCTGTTACTTGATCCTCTGAACAATGTGCCACATATTCTGTAATTATAGATGGAAAAATTGGAGCTCAGGGATGTGAAATTATTTGTCAAAAGATAATAACAAGTAAAACAAAATTAAAATTTATTTTAGCTCATTATAGATCCAATGCTCATTTATATATATATACACAAATATGCATGCAAATATATGACAGGATATTTACCTTCAATTTAAAACAGAGCTTCAGTTTTACTTAAAGAAAAACATGAAAAAGCTAATTAAAAATCTAAAACAAGAATCTAAGCCATTTTGGTGTATTTGTCTGGTATAGAAATAGGAGATAAAGAAGTTTTAAGGAAGAAGAGATTACTATGGGTTGAAGAGGTCAGGGAACACTATAATTCAAATCTGTGATTCAAAAATATAAGCAAACCTTATTTTATTGCACTTTGCTTTATCGTGCTTTGTAGATGTTGCATTTTTTACAAAATGAAGGTTTGTGGCAATCCTTTTATCAAGCAAGTCTGTCAGCACCATTTTTCCAACAGTATTTACTCACTTCATGTCTCTGTGTCAATTTTGGTAATACAATATTTCAAGCTTTTTCATTAATATTCTGTTATGGTGATCTGTGATCAGTGATCTTTGATGTTACCATTGTAATTGTTTTGGAACACCACAGACCATGTTCATATGAGATGGAGACCTTAATAGATAAATATTGTGTGTGTTCTGACTACTTCCCTGACCAACCATTCCACCATCTCTCTCCCTCTCCTCAGACCTCCTTATTCCCTGACATACAACAATATTGAAATTAGACCAATTAATAACCTTAAAATGGTTTCTAATTGTTCATGTGAATAGAAGAGTCACATGTCTCTCACTTTAAAATACAAGCTAGAAATGTTTAAGCTTAGTGAGGAAAGCCAAAATAGGCTAAACGCTAGGGCTCTTATACCAATTAGCCAAATTAGAGAATTAAAAAAAAAAAAGTTCTTTAAGGAAGTTAAAAAGTGCTACTGCAGTGAACACATGAATGATAAGAAAGCAAAACAGCCTTGTTGATATGGAGAAAGTTTAGTGGCCTGGACATAAGATCAAACCAGCCACAACTTTCCTGTCAACTGGAGCCTAAGCCAGAGCAAGGCCATAACTCTTTCAATTCTGTGAGGGCTAAGAGAGGTAAGGAAGCTGCAGAAGAAAAGTTGGAAGCTAACAAAGGTCAGTTCATGAAGTTTATGGAAAGAAGCCATCTCCATAACATAAAAGTGCAAGATGAAGCAGGAAGTGCCAATATGGAAGTTGCAGCAAGTTCAGCTTAAGATAATTAATAGCTTAAGATAATTAATGAAGATAGCTACATTAAACAACTGCCTTTCAATGTGGATACAAACAAAATAGCCTCTGTTGGAAGAAGATGTTATCTAGGACTCAGAGAGGAGAAGTCAGTATTTGGCTTCAGAGCCTCAAGGACAGGCTGTCTCTTGTTAGGTGCTAATGCAGCTGGTGACTTTAAGTTGAAGTCGGTGCTCATTTATTATGCAAAAATCATAAACGGGTGCCTGGGTGGCTCAGTGGGTTAAAGCCTCTGCCTTCGACTCAGGTCATGATCTCAGGGTCCTGGGATTGACCCCCACATCGGGCTCTCTGCTCAGGAGGGAGCTTGCTTCCCCTCTCTCTGCCTGCCTCTCTGCCTACTTGTGATCTCTCTCTCTCTCTCTCT
>CM053604.1:80949713-80965286 GCA_028646535.1 Procyon lotor
ATTTCCCTAACTTTGTGCCAATGTGTTTATTAATGACGGGAACACTCTGGGTTCATATTCCCTACTCCCTTTCTTCTTTTCACAGCAGTAATCTTCACTTGTCCTCCAACAGGCACTACAACTTCCTGTTTATTTTGAAAACAGATTATTGGGACCCCAGGGCGGCTCAGTGGGTTAAGCCTCTACCTTAGGCTTGGAGTCCTGGGTCTAGGGATTGGGGTCCTGGGATCAAGGTCCACATCAGGCTCTCTGCTCAGTGGGGAGCCTGCTTCCCCCTCTCTCTCTGCTTGCCTCTTTGCCTGCTTGTGATTTCTCTCTGTCAAATAAGTAAATAAAATCTTTTAAAAAATGAAATAAAACATTATTAATTATAATCAAATGATCTATCCCACTTTGGCATCTTGGAGGCAAGATACATGTATTTTGGCACTGAGAAAAATCATCTCATATACAGATCACTGATCTGAGCATAGTCTAAATTATGTTTAGTGTCAGCAACCTTGTTCTTTAAGGCTAGGTCCTTTTAGTAATAGGTTATATATAGCAACACTAACAGATCTCTTTAACGATTCCTTCATTTGCTCTGAAATAAAATCCTAAATATGAAGCAGTATGGATGGGCTACCATGATATAATCAAAGCCATTCAATGCAACCACAGAGGTTTTCAATAATTCTGCAGAAAAGAAGATAGGCATGAAAAGCAAAAATAAATTCAGAATAAATGCATATTTCCCTGAGGAACATTAGTACTCACTTTGTATTAGGAAAGGTTCCAGCGTAATCAACTGCTTTAGGAAATAGGCTGGTCACATGGTGTAAAATGCCAGATTGGGCTCACGACTATTTCTACTGGAGGAAAATCGGTTCATATGAGAAGTTCATGAGAGGAACATTTATTTTATTCATTTTATTTTATTTTAAATAACAAACTTTAAAACAAATTGTTAAAAAAAAACAAAACATTTAAATAATATTTATTAATATTTATCCCCTCATTCTGGCAGCACACATAGCATTATCTGTCATAATATATTTAGATTATTTATTTTATTTACTAAATTGTAAGTCAAGGTTTTTGCCTGATTTGTTTACTTCTATATCACTAGCACCTAAAATACTGCTTGGCATATTCAAACTCCCAAATAATTTTAATATTGGTTGAATGAGTGAATATACTCATACTGCAATATCTAAGACTTCCAGTCAATGTTGAAAAGGAGTGGTGAAAAGAAACATCCTTGCATTGTTACTGATCTAAGCAGAAAAAAATCTAGTTTCTCCCCAATTAATGTGATATTAGGTATAGTTTTATTTTATATATTCTTTTCCAAATTGTGGAAGTTTCCCTCTATTCTAAGTTTATTGAGTTTTTATTATGAACAGGCATGAAATTTTGTCCCATGCCTTTTCTGCAACTATTGATATAATCATGTGATTTTTCTTTTTTAGCTCGTTGATGTGATGAATTACTTTATTTGATTTGCAAGTGTTGAAAATGCCTTGCATACCTGCAATAAATCCCACTTGTTGTGGTGTATAATGCTCTTTATACTTCTTTGAATTTGATTTGCTAACATTTTGTTGAAGATTTTTACATCTATATTCATAAGAGATAATGGTTTGTAGTCTTCTTTCCTTTCAATGTCTTTGGTTTTTGTGTTAGGATAACCCTGGCTTCATAAAAGAAGTTATAAAGTATTCCCTCTGTTTCTATCTTCTGAAAGAAATTATGAAAAATCAATATGATCTGTTCCTTAAATGTCTGGTAGAATTTGCCAGTGACTTCATGTGGGCTGAGACTTCTTTGTACAAATAAAGTCTCAATCCCTGATAAAGAGAATTTTGTAGATCTAGTCAAGAAAACTTAAGGTGCTTAAAAAATGTATTCATATTAAAATATATTCCCACATTCATATTTCCTTATACCTGGGGATTTTTTTCCTCTATGTAATATCAAGCATCTGAAACTTCATAACATCTGAAACTCCAGGTCTATCATTATCCCGTACTTCTGAATCAGGGTTTTAGTCAACCATTAAAGTAAATGAGCTGTAGGGCCCTTTCCACTAGGACTTTGTGCTATGAAAGAAGTGTTGTTTTTTATCTGGGCAGCCTGCAAAACAAAAGCAAAACAAAAGACCACTATTATCTGAAAACTGAAATAGTAACTGAAAACAGCATAGTATGCTCTCAAACTATTATATCATACATACTTATATCATAATATACAATATGGCCCAGATACAAATAAAAATTACTCAACATTAAAAAACAAACAAGTGGGGCATCTGGGTGGCTCAGTCATTAAGCATCTGCCTTCAGCTCAGGTCATGATCCCAGTGTCCTGGGATCGGGCCCCACATTGGGGTCCCAGCACAGCAAGAAGCCTGCTTCTCTCTCTCCCACTCCCCCTGTTTGTGTTCCCTCTCAAGTTGGGTCTTTCTCTGTCAAATCAATAAAATCTTTAAAAAAACAAACAAGCAAACAAACAAAATTACCACACACAGGAAAACTGAAAAGTCTGGCTCTAGGCCAAAGCCTATGTGTGATCTCTCAAGCCCAATCCTAGCCTATTACAAACACTTTATCGAGAAGGTCTCTTTGAGTAAAACTGTCTTCCCCACACCAAACTTTGGGCACAGAAAGTACACTACAGTCTCTGAAATCACTTGTAATCAAGGACTCCGGAGCTGACAGCCCATGGTCTTACACAGAACTGCACTGTGAACCCAGGTACCTCCATTCAGACATCTCCTTACATGTATGAGTGTACTGTGGGGGGAAGCCAAGGCCTGCCTCAGGTGCCTCCACCAAGGTCTTATGTGGAGCAGAAAAGCGGAACCTTTGAAAACATCTTTTCTCAGATTCAGTACTTTTTCACTTGGAGCCCTTCTCTTGGTCCTCCCAGATATGCAAAGAGCAAGAATCTTTCATTTGGGACTCCCTCGGCAGTGAAAGAATCCTCACGTCTGAGCTGATCCACCTGACCCTCACCTGATGCTGTTCTGTAAGAAGAACAAGGAGCCCTTCTCTCCGAAGAAGGGAGCATGGGGGAGCTAGTGCCTTCTCCTATTTGGTCTCTTGCTTTTACTGTCGTAGTAAGTGATTAAAAGACTTGACAGTTACCTTCATTTGGACTTGTTTTACTGCTCACCCCGACACCCAGCAGCCCAGTTCTTTCCAGCTCTTCTCTTGATAATTCCCCAAGGAAAAGACAATCAATCCTGTGATGACAAAAACTTCAAGGTGGCTATTATCAAGTAACTTGAGACAAATGTAAGTATTGAAATGAAAGGAAAGATAGGAGTTCTCAGCAGAGAAACAGAAACTATAGAAAAAACAAAATTAAATTTTTGAACTGAAAAATATAATACTCAAAATAATATATTTGCTAGATAAGCTTAATAGCCTATACAAAGAGGGAAGCAATAGTGAACTTGAAGATTGAGGAATATATATATATAATCCAGTCTTAATAATGGAAAAAAAAATTGGGAGGACAAAAAAACAGAAAAATAGACCATCGGACCAGACTGTAAGGCAGTACTAAAAGGTCTAATATTTGCATCATTGGAGTCCTAGGTGGACAGCAGAAAAATGGTTCAGAATAATATTAGAAGAAATAATGGCTCAAAATTTTGCAAATTTAGAAAAAAAATACACATTCAAGAAACTCAGGAAAGCCCAAACAGAATAAACTCAGATACATCATTAAAAAAACTGCTAAAAGTCAAAGATAAAAGAAAAAAAGGAAAGCAGACAGAAAAAAAAAAAGATATAGTATATATAGGGGAGCAAATATTAGAATGACTACAGTTTCCTATGAGAAACTATAAAATGTAGCAATATCTTTAACTAGTTGAGGGAAAAAAAGAGAAGTAGCAAAAGTAGCAACCAAGAATTCTATATTCTTCAGGTATGAAAAGGTAAATAAAAGATATTTTCAGGGGCACCTGGGTGGCTCAGTTGGTTAAAAATCTGCCTTTTGCTCAGGTCATGATCCCTGGGTCCTGAGATCCAACCCTGGGCTCCCTGCTAAGCCTCCTTCTTCCTCTACCTCTGCCCCTCCCCTCTTCTTGTGTGTGCACATGTGCTCTCTCTCTCAAATAAAATCCTTTTCAAAAAATTGTTCTCAGAAGCATAAAAATTAAGAGAATTTGTCAACACCAAACTTTTTCTCAAAGAAATACTAAATTCTTTGGGCTAAAAAAAAAATGACCAGAGGGAAAGTTGGATATTCAGGAATGAACAGCAACAAAAATAGCAAATATATATGTAAACACATTATATTTCTACTATTAAATTTTAAATACAAATATAACTGGCAAAACAAAAGTTAAAAATTACTGCCTTTTCAGTGGATATAGATGTAGTACATATGTCAACTATAGCAATGTGGGGAGGATTAAAGGAGTTTATATGGTTGTAGGTATTTATATTTATTTGCAGTGGTAAATATAAATTCCAGGAAGACATTAAAAAATTAGATGCAACAATCTACAGCAATCATAAACACACAACATACAAAGAGATAGAGCCTAAAATCCAAAAGATAAATTAAAATCGAATACTAGAAAATATTTAAATAATTCAAACATGAGAAGAAAGTGGAACAGAGGAACTGAAAAAAAGGGAGGAGAGGGGGGCGCCTGGGTGGCTCAGTGGGTTAAAGCCTCTGCCTTCAGCTCAGGTCATGATCCCAGAGTCCTGGAATCGAGCCCCGCATCGGGCTCTCTGCTCAGTAGGAAAGCCTGCTTCCCCCTCTCTCTGCCTGCCTCTCTACCCACTTGTGATATCTCTCTCTCTCTCTCTCTCTGTCAAATAAATAAATAAAATCCTAAAAAAAAAAAAAGGGAGGAGAGGGAAACAGTAAAAACTATTCTAATAATAGACCTAAATCCAACCATATCAGCAATTACACTAAATGGAAATGTTTTTATAGTTTCTTATTAAGTATATATTTACAGTATGATGTAGAAATCCCACTCCTAAGTATTTAACTGATAAAAGTAAAAACTGTGTTCACAAAAACTTATATGTAACTGTTGTCAGTAGTTTTATTCATAACTGTCAAAAGCTGGAAACAATTCAAATGTCCTTCAACCGGTGAAGACATTTTTAAAAAATTTTGGAAATCCCTACAATGGAATAATACTCAGAATAAGAAGGAACTAAATAATGAAAGATGTAAAAACAAAATTTATTATGCTAAGTTAAGGACCAGACTCAAAAGTCTATACATTGTATGATAACATTTATCTGACATTTTCAAAAAGGCAAACCACTGGAAACAACGGACAGTCACCTTGAGTTGGGAGGGAGGGGATGGACTGATTATAAAAGAGAATAGTGAGGGATTTTTGGAGGGTATTAAAATTGATCTCTATCTTAAATGTGGTGGTAGTTGCATGACTCTGCATTTGTCAAAGCTTAATAAACTATATACTATAATAAGTATATTTTATGTAAAGTAAAAATAGTTATTTAATAAAACAGTGCCCTGCAAGAATATTCAATGTTAGCTATAATTGTTATCATTATCCCATGATAATAATGTTTTAATACACTTAAATATGGAGCGACATGTAGACTAACCATATCTATAAATTGACCGCCATCTAAAATTATTTTCTTCTCTGCTCTCCATTCCCACATGTATTTGTTCAAATTTTGCTTATTTAAGTGTCTTTTTTTTTTAAAGGTTTTATTTATTTATTTGACAGAGAGAGAGATTTATTTATTTGGCAGAGAGGGGGAAGCAGGCTCCCTGCTGAGCAGAGAGCCCGATGTGGGGCTCGATCCCAGGACCCTGAGATCATGACCTGAGCCGAAGGCAGAGGCTTTAACCCACTGAGCCACCCAGGCGCCCTATTTAAGTGTCTTGAAATACTTTTGTGAGGCAAGCCTTCTAGTTTTGCTCTTAACTTTGTAATTCAACCATTAGAGAATTGAGGTCCTGACTCTAGCTTTGTGTACAGAATGAGTGGTATTAGAAAGGGAAAGTTAGAAAAGAAGATTTTTGTAAGGAGGAAAACTAGCTCTCCTTCACATGTAATTTGCTTACATTAAGTTATTGCACAAACTTCAACAAATGCAAGAAACCATTCCTAAATAAAGGTACCAGTTATTGAGGTTACAATCCCCTAGAGGAACTGGGAGAAGAATTACCAGAAGCCCCGATTCCAATTTTTAGCATCTCCCTTTATCTTTTATTAAGTACCCTCAATTTCATTTTTAAAACCTTGTGAGACTGTAAATCCTACTAAGATCACAAATTGGCAACAAACCATTTCAGTCTTTTCATATGAATTTTGGCAGCCTTGACACTATGACTGCATGAATTAGAGTTATAGAAATTCCTGAAATGTAATCTGTGCCTTGAGATTAAATTGTAGGTATTTGAATTTGTCTTTCTCTTTCTTCTGGTAATCTATAAGTATTAGAGGCTTCTAATCTACCTCCAATCCTTACATCCCCATCCTTTACAAATAGTAGTGCTATGACATTGTTATTGTTTTGTACTAGATTTAATCAATGGCCACTTGATCTGTCAAAGTCTTTCCTTAATTGTATCCTTTAATTCCAGATGACTATACATTATTGTTTAATTTGTTGTTTTATTACTGAATGCTATATGCTGCCAAATTCTAATTATGTAATATTTAATGGATGTTTAGTTGCTCTCAGTCCCAACTGGGGCCAAATAATCAGTTTCATCCTACCATTTTTTCTAAAAATCTGTGTGCAACCAGCATCCATCCCTGGTACCTAAATCTCTATGTCAGTTTTAGTAATTTCAAGAAATGCAAGCTGATTCTGACTTGAAGCAGAAAAGTTGATTCTGATTTGAAGCAGGAAAAAAAATTCAATGGGTCTCTGAGAAATCTGAAGAAATAGGCTGTCCTAATTTCCAGAGTTCAGAGAAAAATTTGGAAAATATGTACTAAATACAAAATTACAAAACATAGACAAATGAACAAATATGGAAATGAAAAAAATATTAGAAGAGATCTACATGTGAGTTTGGTCAAAACTGCAGTTTTGATCAAAGTCAAGGAAATATTTGTCTTTATTTTGTAACTTCTATTACTAAAACTCTCATGCTAAAAGGATAAGAATAACACTTTTGAGACTTTTTATCTAACAATGCTTTTTAAGTACAATTTCGTGTTTTACTTTATATTCCATTTTATTTAAGCAGCCTTATAAAGCCTTTTTTATTTTAAGAAATTAATAGAAGTTAAAGAATATTCGTGGGTAGCAGATAGGGTCCCAGAAATGACTTCCAAATTTTATCATATCTATCTATTTATTTATTTATTATTATGCATATGAACAGAGGAGGGGCAGAAGGAGCAGGAGACAGAATCTTAAGCAGGCTCCATTCCCAGCACAGCCACAGAGGCAGAGCTCCACCTCACGATCCTGAGATCATGACCTGAGCCAAAATCAAGAGTGGGATAATGTTCAACTGGCTGAGCCACTCGAGCACCCCAATGACTTTCAAATTTTAATGCTGCTAATATTTGATTACAAAAGAGGTGAAAATATTTGACTAGCTTACTTCACATACACATATTATAATAAAATCTTAGCTGTTATAAGATCAAAAATAGAAATCTAAAGGTCATAGATACTGCAGTGAAAGAATTATTTTTTTTCCATAAGGTGTTAGGATGCTTACTAAAAAGATTACTTTTAAGCTGGAGCAAGTAATTAGTAATATGGTAGTAGTTAAGAACAGATTCTAGAAATTTACTTTGGGTACAAATATTAAATCTGCCACTGTTATGGACTGAATATTTGTGTCCCTCCAAAATTCATATGTTGAGATCCTGACTCCCCAGTATGAGCTCATTAGGAGTTGTGACCTTTAGGAGATGATTAGATTAGAACATGAAGGTAGAACTCTCATAAATAGGACTAGCATCCTCAAAAACGAGACCCCGGAGAGCTTTCTTGCCCCTTCTGCCATCTGTGGTCATAATAAGAAGTTGGCCATCTATGAACCAGGAACTGGGCTCTCACCAGTCGGCTTATGCCTTAACCTTGGATTTCCCAGCCTCCAGAACTATAAGAAATAAATGTTAAGCACCCTGCATGCCCTCCACCCCCCACCTCACCTATGGTATTTTTACTGTAGCAGCCGAAACAGTCTAAGACAGCCACTGACCAGCTGGGTTACTGCTAACTAGCTCTTAACCTCACTGTGCCTCAGTTTTCCTTATCCATAAAATGAAAAGTGTTACAATTATTTCATCAGTTTTTTTGAGGATTAAATGACTCAACAAATGTAAAGCCGTTAGAGTAATGCCTAGAATCGAGTAAGGGGCAAATAGTTATCATGAAATAGAAGAGGAACTTGTGTTTTGCCATGTAGACAACAGAGAAGGAATACTGTGAGCCATATCACAAACCGGAAAAAGCAGGCCATTTGAAGAATAGGAATCATTGCTGTTTTGGTGGAAAGAAGTGTGAAATTTTAGTAATAAATGAGCCTGGGAATACAAGGCATATGGGGAGGATGTTGACAATCAAAAGGAATTAATTTTATGTGCAAGGAGAGCTCGTGAAGGTATTTAAGCCTGCAAATTACATGGTGGTAGTAGTGATTGTTACGGGACTGTTAACCTCATTTAAAAAAAATGTATGGTAATTACAAAATAAATGTTTTTTCAGTCACATAGTTTGAGCATAATATTAACTGAATCTCACTTGATATACAAAGGTATCTAAAATATGGGGTACTCTGCAAACCAAACTGCAAAATCACAAATAGGAGCAAATTGTAACCTTTTTCTTAATATCAATATCTCTAGCTCAGAAAGAAGAAATTCAATTTTCTAACAATACAAAATGCAAAGATTCCCAATATAAAAATATATACAATACCCAAATGCTAACAATCTATAAAATCCTAAATTTAAAAGTTGATTATCATTACAAGGTACACAGAATACCTAGCCTTTAGGAAACAGCAGATTTATAGGTAAGAAGATAATGAGTTATTTGAGACTATAAAAAATTAGAAAATAATATAATCTTTTAACAACATATCTTTTAAAATTCACTGATTAAACTTAAAAAAGACTATTTATTGAATGTCATTTTAAAATTAATAATTGAATGTTTTTCCATATCCTGAAGGAGGACTAAGTCTACATTAACCATAGTCAATAGGAACATCTATTATTTATTAGTCATATTGGATGTTCCAATCACTTGGCAGCCTTAAGGCATATTTCTAATGGAAAGAAGGATACTATAGGGTTTCAAACCAGTCTTAATTTGCAGATTTAAGTATACAAATTCAAAGCTAAGTTGCCTACAAACAAATGGTTTTATTTACATATTCATCTAAATACCACTTAAAGTAGAACTGGCAAAAATATATTTATTTCTGTTTTATTCTGTTCATATAGCCACATTTAACAATAAATTATATGAAAAAAAAACCAATAAATTATATGAGCTAAGAACATTCAAGGACCAATTACATCCCGAATGTCAGTCACCTGGGAAAGCTGTAAGTTAAAGGCCTGCAGGGTAAATGTGAAGTGAATGTGTCTGGAATGCAGCCATATCTGATTAGCAAATCTGGTTTCAGCATATTCAATTGCCAGGCAATATGTAATTTTCCTTGTATATCTAAAACATAATGATAGAAAATATGGTTTTCTACAAATCCGAGACACTTAAGTCAGTGGGGGGTAAGGATTCAATTCCAATTAATAAACACTTATTAGATATCTAAAATTATGAAATGAATGGGCTAAATTTTGTCAAATCCTTTTAGAAAATTTTCTTCACACCTGTGTCAGCTCTATATTTAAATTTTTACGTCTTCTCAAATATATTTACCATATTTATGATCAGACACCTGCCGTACTAACTTAGATTGCAAACTATTTATTTATACGTCTTCTTTCTTAACTAGATTTTTAAAATGTTTGCCAGTTAGGTCATCTATTACTATTGTATGTCTTCAATGTTTCCCATTGCTTGTGCAAAGCAACATATAAAGTAGATACTAAAAGAATTCTTAATCAAATGATAATGGATAAAGTAATAGACTTCTAATTCTTGCAAGTATGAACCATACTTGCACAATAGACAACTTCATGAAAAATGCCTAGAAACTTTTCTGGTCTCAGAAAATGAGAATAGGATTTTTGATGCATTGAATGGATGTTCACAGGAACCAAAGTAAGACCTATGAATAAGATGGTGTTGTCCAAAAGTGACACTATTAATTTGGCCAAGAAAACTTGATAGGCTTGAATCAAGCAGGAAATGATTGGCTCTTGCCTACTGACAATGCTAATAAAAAATATTAAATATTAACTCTAGGAGTCAAGATTACCTATTCATATGTTGTATTGCAAAATGATCTTTGGTGCATTATCATTATGAACATGTTAGAAGTGTAAAAAGATTGCTGTCACCCCATGAAAATACTATGGAAGGGCAATCTAGTTATTTGCGGATTATTCTAAACCGTGAATCCCTAAATGGTAATCTAATTCCTAACATTAAATTCTCTAATGAATGCTATGCAGTTTTCTAACTTCTCAAAACACTACTGAATTTTTATTCCTATATTTATGGCTTAAAAAAACAATAATGTACAAATGAAGTTAGTATGTCCTTAATGTTTTCATATAGAAACAATTTCATTATTTTTGCATAATGTAATCATTCAGAAATAGCATTTGATAGGGTGTTTCACATATCAATATCTTGATATTTTTTCAAGAAAAAATACCTTTTTTCAGTTTTTCTTTTTTTTTTTTAAAAGATTTATTTATTTATTTATTTATTTGACAGAGAGGAGAGAGACCACAAGAGTGAAGGGGAAGCAGGCTTCCTGCTGAGCAGAGAGCCCGATGTAAGACTCGATCCCAGGACCCCAAGATCATGACCTGAGCTGAAGGCAGAGGTTTTAACCCACTGAGCCACCCAGGTGCCCCTTTTTCCGTTTTCCTTAGAAGGAAGAGAAAGAAGAAAAAGAGAAGGAAGTGTAATAGCAGTGATATTTCTAGGACTTCATTCCTCCATTTCCACTGAAAAAGTGGCTGTTGCCCTCAAGTCATGGTTAGGCCCGTGAAATATGCCCATTTTGAAACATAACATGCACCTAAAATATAAAGTCACACTTTACCGATACAATACATTCCTCAAATGCTCCCCTCATTTTAAATGAGAAAGTAAATTCAATTTTTGTAGTCTTGCATTTACTCCAAGTAAAAGATCTTTCCGAAATAAAATTATATACAATTTTTTCTATTTTTCTCCAGATAATCTATCCTTTAAATATTATAAGGTAACAAAGCCCATACCTATGACTATTTTAGGAGTATCTTTGTGATTACAAAAGCCACTTCTCAATGGTAAAAGAGATTAGCTACCCCTAATGTACAATATAATACATTTGCTTGAGATATCTATATAATCAGTACACTTTCATAATATATATATATATATATATATGAAAACTAGCAAATAAGAACATTCGTACAAGAAAATTAAACTAATTATAATGAGAATGATCAGTTGATGAATTAGGAAAAATCTAAATTCAACCGTAACAAGCTTATCCATGATTCTTCTCAGGTCCCAAAGGTAATATTTGTAAATTAATTCTGCCAAGATTCTAGAACTTGATAAAAACTATATAGACATAGCAAGAAATAGACATAGGAACATGGATTTTTAAAAGAGAATCATTCAGGGATGCATGGGTAGCTCAGTTGGCTAAGCTTCTGCCTTTGGTTCAGGTCATAATCCCAGGGTTTGAGATCAAGTTCCACAGCAGGCTCCTTGCTCAGTGGGAAGCCTGCTTCTCCCTCTGCTGCTCCACTTGCTTGTGCTCTCTCTGACAAATAAATAAATAAAATCTTTAAAAAAAATCAAAGGACTGAGCAAAGATTAAACTGAATAACAACATTTTATTAATATTTTTAGAATAGAAAAAAAATTTTAAGATGAAGAAACCTTAAAAATTATTCTGATTTTTCTTCTATCAGTAGATCTGGCATTGTCACAAAGAAGTATTTTAGAAGATGAAACTGGCCTAATTTCTCATTTTAAAAAAAGGGAAGGAAATTTACCAGAGAAATCTTATCATTTACATAACCTTTTCATAGTTAATATAATGTATCTTCATATATTCCATTAAAGAAATATGCATCTAACTCTCTCTTTTTATCATAGAGGTAAATGACTTATACATCACCTTTATTAATTAAATTCAGTTTAATTCCTGCTCAACTAACACATTTTTAGAGTTCCTTTCAATTTTCTGTGCCCTGCCTGGGTGGTATGTGAAAGGTTCCCAAAGCAGCAATCTCTTAATTTTACTGGTTAAAAATTAAGTTACTTTTGAATATACCTTTAGTTATTTATAAATTATATGCCTATGTTATATTAATATATCACATATACATCAAGATAATAATGAGAAGAATAATGGGATGAAACAAAATTAAATGTGATAAAATTCTATTATTTTCTTCTTATACCAACATTGAAAAGCCCCCTTAGGTGCACATATTCAAAAGTAAATAGGTCATGAATACTCATGTACTTAAGAATGCTTTAAATAATCCTACCATTTTTTTTTCTTGGTTCTTTTTCCATAATTGATGATGCCACCCTATTCAGAAATTAAATTTCAAAATATAGACATCATCATTACTTTCCTTCAAATCTGACCAATTTTCTACATATCTTCTTATGTTGCCCAGTCCCAAAACCAATAATAATCTTTTAAATAGTATCCTGTCAGTGGTCAGAAAAACTTAATAAAATTAAAAGACCTTAATTTTATTTTACAAATCAATGTTTAACAGTTACAGATAACTGGGTTACTTATACCACAAAATCTTTTTAACAGCTCACTTTTTTCTTCTTCTTTTTTTAAATTTTCACATTTTCATCCATTATAATAACACCTAAGGAAATAATTTTAATATTCTTTTTATATTCACAATGAACTGTGTATAGACTTTCATTTTTTGAAAATTAGGATAAACATCTTTTTAGTGGTTAAATGTGAATGGCATCTCTAATTCTTAAAAAGAATTATGAAGCTAAATTAAAAGCAGGTGAAAAATAGTCTCATAAAATATATGTTCCCCCCCAAAAAAATATATGTTCCCCATGCATTCATTGTATCTTAAATAATTTGCATTATATGTATAAATTATTATTTTATATGTTATGCTATATTAAGTACATATGCTATATTTTGAAATAAAAGTACTTTATTCTCCAAAATTCTAGGCCATTTTGATTGACAACTATTTCCTGATAAATGTGTACATTTTTGGTTGTTGTTTTGCTCTTCTGGTAGCCAAAATTTATTCACATATTAAGTTTTTAAAAGATTTTTATCACCTTAATCTATGACTCAAAGCATATCATAAGCATTAACAGACCCCAAAGACAGGTGAAATACAAAGCAAATATTATCCAACACACTGTATAGATAAGTATGAGTAAGCCAGCTCTAAGTATAATATTAATGACATCAGTCCTCATTCATAAATTACATGTTTCTTATTTTCACACCTGTAAATTCATGAATTCCAAGCAAATATAACAAGTAAACATTCTAAAATTGACCTAATTGTTAATCTTCTCAATGTATGTTCAGGATTCAAATTTAAAAAAAAAAATCAATTTTTTAATGATTAACTCCTCTCTCAATGGCTTTGTCCTTTGCCATTTCCTGATGAATAATATACAAAATATGTACTTAGCTCTTACATATAGTATGCTATATGTGTGCTATATGCTATTTGTATGCTATATAGTAGCATATAGCATATATATAGCTATATAGTATGCTATATGCTATTTGTGAGAGCCACAGAATTATTGAATGTTCATATTTGAAAATTCTCTTTGGAATGGAATAATTGTGCAAAGTGACTCCTTGGTAGTGAGAAAATGCATTGGCAACAACTGTTCTTTTTAACTATAATCCTGAATCTACAACTTCATTACACACACACACACACTTAAAAATATAAAAAATTTAATATATTTATTACATTTATAATATTTAATATTTTAATAATATATAATAAAATAAATAAAATATTTAATATTTTAAGATATATAACTTCATTATATTATATATATCTTAAAATATTTAAAAGAGAGAGAGAATTGAATGTAAAAGCAAACAGAAAAGTGAAAGCAGACAAGTAAGAAAAAGGCATAGTCTTTTTATTTTATTTCAATTTAAAAAGTGTAAATTTATGAAATTAATTATAAGCTAGAATTTTACCTACTTGGAAAGTATTTTTAAAGTACACTTTAGTGATGTCCTTTTTATTGTTGCACCTGATAAAGCACACGGAAAAATAATTATATTTTATACCAACATTATCTATTAAGAACTTCCTCCTTAGGGTGCCGAGGTGGCAAAAGACTCTTGGTTTCCACTCAGGTTATGAGATCAAGCCCTGCCTTGAGCTCTGCGCTAAGCAGAGTCTGCTTGAGATTTACTCTCCCTCTCCTTCTGCCTCTCCTGTTCATGCTCTCTCTAAAATAAATAAATATTAACAAAAACAAAAAACAAAAAACTCCCTCTTTACAGAGTCCTTAGGAATTCTTGCTCTTACCATTACCTTTCTTTGAACTATCTTTCTTTAGCTCTCATGTTGCCATTAAAAAATACTATTATATAGGCATACCTAAGCGATACTGTGGGTTAGGTTCCCAGACCACCACAATAAAGTGAGTATCACAATAATGTGAGTCTAAAAAAAGCATTTTCCCAGTGTATATAAGATATGTTTACACTAGACTAAAGCCTATTAAGTGTACGATAGCATATGTCTAAAGATGTACATATCTTATTTAAAAATACTTTATTGCTAAAGATTGCTAATCATCATCTGAGCTTTCAGGAAGTTATAATCTTTTGGCTGGTGGAGTGTCTTGCCTCAATGTTGATGACTGCTGACTAAGGGGGGTGGTGGTTGCTGAAGGCTGGGGTGGCTGTGTCAGTTTCTTATAATATGACAAAAATAAAGGTTGTCATATCAACTGACTCTTCCTTTCACAAATTATTTCTCTGTAGTAACATCACTATTTAATAGTTTTACCCACAGCAGAACTTCTTTCAAAATTAGAGTCAATCTTCTCAAACCTTATTGTTGTTTTACTAATTAAGTTTATATAATATTTCAATCCTTTCTTATTTTAACAATCTTCACGACATCTTCACCAAGAGTAGATTTTACTTCAAGAAACCACTTCTTGGCTCATCCATAAGAAGCAACTTCTCATCTGTTCGCAAGTTTAACATGAGATTAAGCAATTCAGTCATACCTTTAGGCTCTATTTCCTCTGCCTAAGTCTTGTGTCCCTCAAAGTCATCCGAACGACCAAAATGAACTTCCAAACTCCTGTTAATGTTGATATTTGGACTCTTCTCATGAATCACAAATATTCTTAATGACATCTAGGATGGGGAATCCTTTTCAGGAGGTTTTCATTTTACTTTGCCTAGATCGGTCAGGGGAATCACTATGATAGCTATAGCCTTGCAAAATGT
>CM053604.1:80965786-81006807 GCA_028646535.1 Procyon lotor
AGGGGGAGTGAGTATTATACAGGTATATGAATTTGAGGTCTAGATTGATGAACAAATAATTTTGAAATTAGCATCACTGTTATTCACAAACCTTTATATTTATGTCATAATAATTACGTTAAATTGTGCTTATAAAAAAGACTTGTCTTTTTTTCCCAAACACTTTTTTTAATTTTTTCAGTGTTATAAATTAAACAAACAAAAAAGGGACCCTTCAATTTATTTGAACTTACAAAAAAAATACACTGCCATATACGAACTGTGTAGAAAGATGCAAAGACTAGAAATTATGTTAAAATATGTGACATTTAGGGACATCTGGGTAGCTCAGTAGTTAAGCATCTACCTTTGGCTCAGGTCCCAGGGTCCTAGGATAGAGCACTATATTGCTTCTTTCTCTGCTGCTCCCCCTGCTTGTGCTCTCTCTCTCACTCTTTCTGCCAAATAAATAAATAAATAAATAAATAATAACTTTTAAAAATGTTGCTCTTTGTTTAATTCAGGTTGCCCCATGAATGTAAATTAAGTGATTTTTCTAGCTATTTTAATTGTTTAAACCTATGAAATGCTGTTTAATTTAGTCTCGTAAAGTAGGATAATTTCTCCCAGAGAAATAACTTATGCAGTGGCATAGTATTTCAGTAGCATGTAATGCAGAGTGTGTTTTGAATTGACTCTCAATACCAAGAGTGAGTATGTTTTGGACCTGGAGAAGAGAGATCCCCAGTTCTCTGCTGTAGATGGCTATACTACAGTGAAAATGGAAAGCAGGCAAAGAGTTAACCTCTATCTAAATAAAGTATGCTTTGAGACCCATACTCTCCCTCTCTAAGATGTTCACTAAATTCTGTTCTATTGTCTGAGCACTGCTGTTTGAAGAGAAATTGAACTATAAATAAATGTAGGTCCTAGAAAGATTATTTGACTTGAACTCTAAGCCTTATCCAGCAGTTATTTACTGGTATATAATTAGATTCAAAATTCCTTAGAAGATATTTTAATTTTTAGTGGGGTGCTTAGATCACTGAACCATGAACTTAATTTAGAAAAAATTGCATAAAATTGTGCTTTTTAAATCAATTTATGCAACATATCTGACATATTTTCAATCTGGAGAGAGCATATTTAAAGTTACTTTGCAAAACCAGTTTAAAAAAATATTTTACTTCTGTCACGTAAGATACCTTTGCCTCAGACCTTTATAAATTTTATTGGGTATTTCTACCTTATCTTCCCAATGGAAACCATGAACAGCCTATAGCATTTTTACTGACTTTCACTTTCTGAGCACTATTTTGCTACTAGACTGGAAAATGAGTGAAGAACTAATTGGAAAAAAAAAAAAAAGAGAGAGCACCTCTCTACTTTCCAGCTCAGTAAGATCCCTAAATGTTACATAAATTCTAAATGGTACAGCATGTAATATTTGAAGAGTGCTTTGGACTTGAACACTAGATAAGTCTATTCTTACAGAGAAAATTGTTTGAAAATCTGGAGGACATTTCAAACTGTATTATAAAACCACAAGTATGTAATTATCTCACAGCTATTCTTTATTTCATTCGAACAGTTTGGTAATTGAATAATGCATACTCATTATGGGAAAAATTAGTTTCTCCTTATAAGTACTCAACTCTGTGAGTAATTTCCTTTTTTTTTCTGCTTCTCAGAACATAGTTTTGACGGGAATTTAGTTGTTTGTTTTGGGAAGGTGATAGAATATCTATACCACATACAAGATAGAGTAGGGACTAAAGTTTTAATTAATTTTCCTTTTATTGTTAAGAGCATCACAGACATTTGTGAACATCCAAAAACTTCAGTGTTTATGTTGGGATTAACTCTATAAATGCTTGTGAGAAATGTACTTAGAGTTAACTTAGGCTATATCATGCCAGGAGAGTTTGGGAAGATGATATTCTTCCTAATATCACTCCAGACTGAAATATACCGGGAAAAGCACTAATTCATATGGATTGGTAAGCAGAACTCTAGAGAATGAAAACCATGGTATCTTAACATATTGCTTTTGACTCTTCCTCCATTATTTTGTGTTTGCTCAGTCCTTCACTATAAACCACTTCTCTCTGACATTTTGGGAGGAATGTTCCCCAAATTTTAGTAGAAATACTGTTGTATCACCTGCAGCAGCTTTTTACATACATCCAAATTTCTCAATTTAGTCAAAATACTAATGTACTACAATTTATTGTAATTCTGTTGGTAATATGTAGACAAGGGAGTAGTGAATCTACTCTTAGCTTCCTTTATACTAACAAGTTGATTTCATTTTGTTCTTATTTCATCATCTTATTTCATCATCATTTTTGTGTCTTGTTCTTAGTCTTATTTTTCTTGATCTAAGATTATGGGAATTTAGTATCTATTTTGTTAGGGGCTTGAGTCACCTTCTGAAGTAAGAGCCTCTATTTGAGCTTTCTTTGCCTGAACCCCAAGGTACCTGAACACCAAATCTGAAATTTGAAATTAAAAAAATCCAAGATCTAATACAACCACACAAATAACATTATCTTAGCCAAATATTTCTCTTAATTTTTTAAATGTCATTTTCTGAAAAACATATTTCTGTGCTTTAAGTAGTTTTTTAATGGTAAGTATTACAACATTGTTTAAATAGGGAACATCTGTTACAATTGGATTTCAGTCTACCACTATTTTCTGTGTAACCCTTGATGATTTAGTAATTTTTAGTAAATAGATGTGCAAATCATTTTTTAAAATATTTTTATTTGAATACAGGTGATACACAATGTTTCATTAGTTTCAGTTATCCAACATAGTGATTCAGCTTCTCTATATGTTATGTTATGCTCACTACAAGTGTCGCTACCTAGATGTACAAATATTAAATGTCATGACAGCTTTGTAAGAATCAGATGTGTACTAAGGTAAGAGATGTATATTCATATTGCATTTTATCTGCCCCTTCTTCATTTTAAAATGAAAACAAAGATAAATGGATATATATATATGTAGCTTTGTGTATATAGCTTTATATTCTTTATATAATTCCAAAATGTAGTCTTTGAAGATCCAAAGCTATGGTTTTGTTGAAACTCATTTATAAGGTACACTTAAATTTTTTTTAACTATATCTCAATTGCATTCAATTTGTGGCAATGCTAAGATACTAAATTTCTTCCAAAAGCAATTTAAGTTTGCCTTTGACCAGGAGTGAATGGGCACTGATAAGACGATTTTAGCAGGCTACATGGGTCCTAATTTAATGTAGGCATCTGAGAACTGGCTCCTACACACTGTTTCTGGCCATCGACTTAATCTCATAATCCCAAAGCAGGTCTCCATAGCTGCTACCCTAGGATTACATTTGCTTATTGCCCACAATTCAGGTCTTAGCTTTTTAATTTGTTTGCTTTGTTTTTTTGCAAACCTAATAGTGTTTTAAACAATCGAAATAAAATTTCTTTTTTCCACCCATTTCTTTTTATCCTAGTAAAATTAACTCATTTTCCTGCATTGCAGTGCTCGAACTTCTATTTGCATATTTATCCAGTTAGGCCCAGACCACAGAAAAGTATGCCCATGTCCAGGAAAAAATACTGGACACATGCACACTCACATACCTACATCTTGCAAAACTCCGTCTATTTTTCTGAGAAATTTTCTGAGGCCCTACTCAAGTGAAACCCTTAGATACTTTTGGGATAATCAAAATACTTTCACTTACTATTTTCCAAGAATATTTCCCTCGAAGAATACTCTCTCAGAACTCTGGAATGTTCTCAATGAATCTTTCTCAGTCTTCCTGCTTTCCGTGACCACAATGTAACAATAAAAGATTTTTTTTTATTTTATTATTTTTATGCAATGAAAGACTCTCTTTTATGTGCCTGTAGCTGGAGTCATTGAGTGTTATTTGCTTCCCTTCCTCTAGTCCACTTTTTCCCTAAGCTTCCCTGGGACTATTGAAAATTTCTTTCTTAAATAAGTAATTCTCATGTAGGAATGACAGCTTAATGTTAGTATCTTGGAATTTTGCTTGCATCTATACAAGGACTGATCCCTTTTTTAATGTCTATACTTCCACACTGAAGAAATCCCTGGGCATTTCCCCATTCCATTCCTGACCTCACTGTCCTTCCCTACCAATGTTTCCTGCCTGTCTCTTAGACTGCCAGTCCTATTGCCCTCCTTTGGGAAAATTCCACCTCTCCCATAGAAAAATATCTTGTTCTTTAAACATTCTCACTTCTCTTTTTCCTCTAGCAAAGTTGCATTCTTTTTCATGTGGTCTCCATTCAAAACTAATTATCATGACCTTGTTTCACTTCTCATTAGAGAGGTCAGCTGTTGGGATAATAAGAGGCATAAGGATGAGATAGGGTTGTTATGCCCTCTTTCCATGGGCTATGATTAATGAGTCTCTCTCTTTGACATTTCTCAATATTCTCACCACTGTGTAGGGAGGCTCTCCACATTTCTTTGTAAGTTAGCGTATTAAAGTTAGCGTATTAAAACCACATTCTGTTTCTCTGGAGAAGAAAAAAGCTAATAAAATTAAAAACAAGTTTTACCTGTTGGTAATCCTCTATACTTATGCAAAGAAAAATAGATTTATTTCACTGAGAGATTTCATTTTTTCCTGGTTTTGTTTTGTTTTTTTCTGGGATTGACAAGAGGCACAAAATAGCTTCATGGTTATAATGGTGACATCCTTTGTTAAAATATGATGACAGTCTCCTCTATTAATTTCTTCTGACTCCTTCTTTGATATGAGAATGGAAGGAGCTGTTCATTTCTCAAGCAACACTTATTACTAAATAACACTATTCCCTACCTAAGGCCACCTAATCACAAGTTACCATTCATTCTCTAGTTCCTCTCCTCAGCCCTTGCTTTGCTGATGCATCTTCCTGACATACATCTTTGTTTTCCGAACCCGAGAATTCTCCGCTTCTCTGGTCATTTTGTAGTCAAGTAACCAAACCCCAGTTGTCGTAGACAAATATCTTCTCATAGTTATATGTGGCCCTAAAAGCAGCCTTGAGGATTGCTATGAATTAATCTGATTTGGCCAAAAGTAGGTTTTTAAACATTTTTCTCTAAGCATTCGTATGTAGTCATGGACATTCTTAATAGAAAGAAATAATATCCATGTTAAAATGAAAAAGATTTCCATAAAATGAAAAAAAAATTACATCTATTTGTAAAACTGTTAAAACCCTACCTCTTTGCAGACATTTTGAAATAATGTTCACTCTTTTCAAGGCTGCTGTTTGAGTTCTGCATGGAATTTCTAAGTTTTTCCTCTTTCATAGATTCTCAGAAATGGTATATAGATTCTCAGAAGTGGCGTATAGATTCTCAGAAGTGGTATATACCTTATATATAATGATAATTCTCAGCACAGAAAAATAAGTAAAATCATTGTATATAAATGAAATAAATTTTTCACTATATTTTCCATATTTTTAAAGTGCTTGGATTGTGTTTTATTTTATTATTCAGCCTCTTCAGTTTGTCATTAGATCTCCCTCAGGTGCTTCCTACAGGTTGAAATTTAAAAAGGTCATCAAGGAGTAATCCTGAAGTGATAGGTTTGTAGAGTTTGACAACAGGTACATAGGTATACATCTAGGTGAGGGTAATGTTGAGACTAATGACATAATAGCTAACACATTTCAAAGTGTACAGAACCAGTTTTAGTTATATACTGTGTTGCTAACTGTATAATGGTTATACAGTTTCTCTGTACGTTATATATTTGCAAGATCATTTTACAGCAGTGGGTTTTCAATGTGAAGTCCCCACGCAGCAGCATTATCATCACCAGAAAACTTCAGAAATGCATTCATTCAGTGCCACTCCAAACCTCAGAATGGAATGGGAAAGGTGCCCAGCACTTAGTGTATTAACAAGCCCTCCAGGTTATTCTGATGCATAAAATTTGAGAACTGCTGGTTTAGTGCAATCCAAACCTCAATTGTCAAGTTTTTTTTTCTTCTTCAGTGAAGAAAATCATTACTTCTTTTTGGGGGGGAAGTTGCTCTTTCTATCCTTTGAAATCATATACAAGACAGTATTTTTTATGAAATGTAGTTTTGAAAACCTATTGTATAAAAATCACTCCAAAGCATTAGAAGCTCTAGGCAGTTAAAAAATATACCTGAAGACAGGTTTATTTTATTCTAAGAGGTTTGTTTTTGTTTAATTTGTAACCTTTCAATTTAACCTTTTATTTCTTTCAAGAACACAACTTACCCAACATGATCTACAATGTCCTATGATTCAAATAGCTTTGTGTTCTCATCCCTTTACTCAGTTGTGCAAGTCTACCCACATAGCTGTTGATTTGGAAAAATTTTACAGCTACAGGATAATTTACAGTTTCAAGTTAAGGAAAAATGAAAATGCATCAAGATGATCTGAATCAAACTATCTACTTCTTTCTACTAAAATTTATTAATATTTTAATATATATAGAGGTGTATTCATAAAAGTACTGAAGAGGCAAGAATGGTTGATTTCAAGGGAATTGCATATTCCAATAAATAAAAGAGGATGGAAAATAGTGTAGCTTAAGCCCCAGTACAAAAGACCAAAATAAGAGATTTTCTTCCAAAAGATACCCTGAATATTTTGAATTCAGAAATCATCAATTAAACAAAGCAGGAAAGAGCTCAAAATTTTGAAAAAAATGTCAGTCAAACCATTCTTCTTCCTCTATTAACATGGAGCAGAAAGTAGCAATGACATTTGTCCTCAGGGTAAGAACCACACCTAGTTTCCAAAGTCCTCTGGCTTACTAGGAAGTGCTATAATATGAATTTGGGGACTTTAGAAAATATGAGGACAGTTTGACATAATTTTTCACACTCCATCCAGAGAGGAAGTATAAAAGGGGATAGAAGAATGACATTTTTTTCTCTGAAGAAATTGTACTGATAAACAGGATATTAGGATGTAGGTTACAATCACTGTGGGACAAGGAGGAAGCCTGTTCAACCCTACATCTTATCTCTCCCCAACAGTGGCTAGAAGCAAGCCACTGACATCGGTGCTGGTTTTAAACTCATCTGTCTCAACCTGAAACCCAACCTACTATGCTGTGCTTGAGGATGTTGGGGCTAGGGCTCTACAAATGACAAAGCCCCTTTGCCAGCCATCTGCCTCATAGAATTTTCCAATATGGGATTCTGAATAGACACTGTGATGCCAGAGAGACATGCCTTGAAATTTTCTTCAAGCTTCTTGTTTCCCACCTTATCACCTCAAAATTATTTTTCACTCTGACTGCAACTTAATGCCCACTCAGAGATGTTAAAACCACTTAGGCAGAATTTTCTTCTCAGTGATTGGGATCCCACCATGGTGGAGATCCTCCTCTAACTCTACCAATAGGAAAATGGATTATATATCGTGGGTTTGTACAATAGAACACTACACCCAACTGAAAAATAATGACAACTGCTATGTTGACGAATCACATAGGCATTTTGTTGAGTGAAAGAAACTAGGCATAAAATATATATTTTAAGTATCCAATTTGTATTCAGTTCAAGAATAGAAACAGTCTATATTGATGAAAGTCAGAATAGTGTTTTCTTCAACAGGATATGTAAGGCAAGGAGCATGTAGGAAACACCTGCGGTTTTAAAAATATATTCTATATATTTATCAAAATAATGGTTGTACAGGTGCCTGCCTATGTAAAATCCACAGTGCTGTATGTTTATAATTAGTAGACTCTATGCACTTTTTATATATATAGCCACAAAATCAGGACAAATAAAATAATAATTACTCTTACTAATTATTGTAAGTACTGAGGGTTATGTTTTGACAATGGGTTACTAATATAATTGGGAAGAACCAACAATAGGAAAAAGTAGTTCCAAACTCAAAATCCCAAGGAAAGCAGAATAATATTGAATAAAAAACAAAGCTCAAAAGGATAGATAAAATTGGAAACAAATTTTAAAATGTTACTAAACACACAGAAATTATTATGTATTTAGAGTGGTTATTATTTATGCATGTGGTTATTCAAGTGGTTATTATTCTACATTCAAGTAGTTATTATTTCTACATGTTTCTTTTGCCACCACTCTTGAATGCTAGTTTATAATAGAAGTAGAATCATTGGTTCAAAGCCAAATCAAGTTAAAATATTTAAAGGAGTATGATTCTGAAACAGACAAAAACTAAAATCAGAGTATATGTTTTATAAGAAATGATGGTAAGATAATATCATGGAAAAAAATCGAAACATATAGTTGAGATTGTAAGTTTTACTGTAGACCAGAACATTAAAAACAATGATATATTCCTGTTTATGGCAAAGAAGTAGGTGGTAGAGTGGGAGGACATGGAGTATAAGGATGCTATAGTTTATAGCTGTTAGTTCAAAGTATTGAAAGAAATATAAACTTAGATAGTTCTTAATGTATAACTAAAAGAACAGGAATAGATACATACAGATTTGAGAGAGAGAAAAAAAGAGGAAGGGAGAGAAACTGAGAAAAGAATATTTTGAACAATTCAAAGAGTAAGTATGAGAAGGAGTGAAAGAATGATGTGAGAAGGTAAAAGAGAAAAGGTACCCAAAATAATTTCCAATATATGTGCAAACTGGTTATATTTTCATATTATGTTCTGAAACTATAAGAAAAGTTAAAAACAAAATAAAAAACTAAACTTATAAAATCCAGCTATATATGATGTATGAGGAATATAAAACAAAGAAAATAACCCAAAAAGGTTAAGAGAATATAAATTATCTTATATTTTAAATATAAATTCTTTATATTTATTTATTATATATTAATACAATTAATATATTAATAATATATTATTAAATATTGTTAAATATATAATTATATATTATATATTTGTTTATAAATATTATAAATTATTTATATTTATGTAAATATAAACCAGAAAAATATATACCAGGCAGGTATTAAGAAAAAGAGGGCAGGTATATAAACATGAATATTAGACAAAGTAGAAGTCAAGGTGAAACCATTTTTTTTGTTTCTTTCTGTATCCAGTGTTTAATACTGTATGTGAAAATGGAATCTATATTTCCACAACTTTGACAACGATTATACTTACATTTAAACACAGCATTCATAAAAAATATCAGAGTATAATTACATACAGTGTTGTATTGGTTTTAAGTGTACAACATAGTGATTCAAGAATTCTATACATTATGTGTGCTCACCACAATAAGTGTAGTCACCTATTGTCACCATATGACATTATTAAACATTACTGACAATATTCCCTATGCTGAATAGGAAATATACTTTTCATTCCTGTGACTTATTTTATAAATGGAAGTTTGTAGCTTTGAATCCCCTTTACCTAGTTTGTCAATCCTCCCACCCACCTCACCTCTGGCAAGTGCCAGTGTTCTTTATGTAGGATTCTGTTTCTGTTTTTCTGTATGTTTGTTCATTTGTTGTGTTTTTAGATTCCACATATGAGTGAAATCATATGGTATTTGTCTTTCTGTGTCTGCCTTACTTCACTTAGCATAAAACCCTTTAGGTCCATCCATGTCATTGCAAATGGCAAGGTGAAATATTAAAAAGGACAAATAAATATTTTATGTTGAGAAAAGTCATAATCTACTTAGCAAACATTAGACTTCATAAATCTATGAAATTAACTTTGAAAGAAGTCACAGTCATAGAAAATGGAATGTGAAATTGACTAAAACACAACATTGGCAAAAAAAAGTTTAAATCATCTCAGAAACAACTCATGAAGAGCAAACATATTTAAAAACCTATGAGAATTTCAGTAAAAAAATAATGTATTAAAATATGCACATGTGATTTTGTGATATGTACATTTTATATTTACATATTTACATAGGCATATAAGCAAAAACATTTTACATTCAAAATATTTATAAAAATTGCTGATGAATGTAGTCAGTAAGATAATAAGTTACAAAAGTAAGAATTGTACCAAGTAAGAATTACAGATTATAATCTTTTGCACTGTAATTTTCAAAGTGTAATTCCTAGATCAGCACAATTAGAATCACTTGGGGACTTACTAGAAATGCACATTCTCCATCCTTACTCCATGTATGTTGAATTAGAAGTGGGGGGAGAAGTTGAGTAATCTATATTTTAATAATCTCTCCATGCATGTTAAAATTTGTGAGCCATCACTTTAACACTGTTAAGAAATGAAAAATAAAACAAAAGAGATGGAAAGAAGGAAAAAAGGGGGGCGCCTGAGGGGCTCAGTGGGTTAAAGCCTCTGCCTTCAGCTCAGGTCATTATCTCAGGGTCCTGGAATGAAGCCCCGCATTGGACTCTCTGCTCAGGAGGGAGCTTGCTTCCTCTCTCTCTCTGCCTGCCTCTCTGCCTACCTGTGTCTCTCTCTCCCTGTCAAATGAATAAATAAAATCTTTTAAAAAAAGAAGAAGAAAGGAAGGAAGGAAATTCACCCTTTTTTCCAGTAATAAAAAACTCTTTCTTGGAATTGTAAAATGTTCATCTATAAGACAATTATTGAATTAATAAAGAAATTGGTATTAAAAACCATTTTAAATAAATGATATTGAGCAATGAAATTACTGAATTTTAAAATCTGGGTTATGGTTAACTTTACTAAGAAGAAAAAGGCAGTTTTGGATTCATTTATGGGAAAGTAGGCAATATTGAAAAAAAATTAGGAAAGTGGTTTCAAAATACTAGAGAAAGACAATTTTAATAATCTAGAGAAAACATACATTAAAAACAATTAAAAAATAAAAGCAGAATAATTTATTCCTCCAACTGCATATATCCTGAAAGGACCAGACAAACAGTTATGAAGTGGTATTAAGGTCACAGGCAGTATATATATAATCAATATTAGTGATTCATGTTTTTGACAATGTGGCAGATGGCATGTCCTTCCAAAGACCATCTGACACAGTAACACAGGTGACAACAGCAGCAACAGCAAGTCCTAGAAATATTATCAACCAGTTTATTGCCTTCACTTCAGAAGAAAACTCTTGGAAAGAATGTTTTCTTCTCACTGCTTCCAATTTCAGTGTGTCTTTAACCAACATTGGTCAGGTATCATCCTCACCACTCCACAGAAGCTATCTTTTTTTCACCAATAACTTCTCTGTTGATAAATCAGGAATGGAGTGAGTGGTCCATTATCACACTTTTTACTTGATCTGTGAACAACACTTTACTATATTTGTTTCTTTCCTTTTCTTCCTTTTAATCTATTCTCACAGAAAATGGAAAAGTCCTCACTCTGAACTACTCAGCCTTAAATCACTGACTTCTCATTACCTCTCTGATTTCATCTCTGAATGCTTATATTAATAAGAACCAAGATAATATTAATAACAATGACAATAATAACAATTGTCAATATAGTTTTATATGCCAGCTGCAATCTTAAGTGATTTGTGTATGTTAACTCCTTTTATGACCATAAAAACTCCATGAGATGAGTTTTAATATCATCTCTACCTTACAGTTGAGGAAAATGAGTCCCATGAGTCAATACTTGGTAAGTGTCAACTTGGTATCAGAGAATGGAAGTCTACTATCTGCATCCTTAACTCTGCCTTCCATATCCCCTCACTTACATTGCTCAGAGTGTGTGTGCTTACTTCGTGATTCAAGGATACTCACCTTTTGTATGTATCGAAGTAGAATATATAACAAATTCACAAGGAGGTATATTAAAAACATCCATAGTATTATATTCAGTTGTAAAATCCTGGAATTAATCTGAAAGTTCATCCACTGAATGGATAAATCAATTGTGGTCTGTTCACATACCCCAAATATCCTGCTGCTAACAAAATGAATGAACTGGAACTCTTGGTATCCATACAGCTAAAGTTCACTATCAAAATATGAAGCTATAAAAAATAGTTGAAAAACAATATATGCATCATGATGTATTTCTATATCATTTAAAAACTGGCAATACAATTCTCTGTGTAGTTCATGGATACATATAACTTCATAAAACTTTAAAGGCATGAAAAGGAGTGACAAACATAAAGGTAAGTATAGGAGTTACTTTGATCTGGGTTATGAAAGAGAATGAAAACAAGAAAGAGGTCACAAGGAGTGCCAAAAGTATTGGTAATATGTCTGCCTTAAGCTGAGATATATGCCCATCGACGTGTATTATGTTGATCTTTATTCCTTTTTGTATCTCTGAAATAATTTAGAATACCAGTTTTGAGAGCAAAATAATCATATCGGTAAAGAAAAAAATGGCAGCAACACAAATAAATGTATAATAATATATCTGAAATGGTCAAATGCATGACTTTAAACAAAAGTTATTTATCAAATAGGCTCAGGAGGATATAGGAATCTCAGATGTAGGTCATGGCATTAAAATAAAGTTAAAAGAAACATCTATGAAAACTTGGGCAAGTTAATTACCCTCCTTTTGCTTCTTTTCCATATCTGTCGAGTGGGAATGAGAATACTTGTGGATAGGATTGTTGTGAATATTCAGTGAGTGAATATTTATTAATCACTTATAATGGTATCAGACACATATTAAGCACAATGTAAATCTTATTTATGATTATTATTGCTGCTATGTATAAATGCATAAAACGCCATCACTTGCAAGATTAAAAATTGAAATAATTTACATGCCCATCTAAAGAGAAATGCTTAAAAATTATAGATGGTCCATATCATGAAGTAATATGCAACGTGAAACTGTAGGTAAAGGATTTTAGTCAGATACTTAAGCGGATACACCTATGCATGGTATAAAAAAGTTGAATAAAAATAAAAATATTTGTGTGTGTGTGTGTATAAATATTTCACTCAAATCTGTGTATATACATACAATTCATAAAAATATCTTTGATAGAATGTGTACCATATTTTTAACAGTGGTTAAACATTAGAAGAGGCTAAAAGGTAGTGAAAAGAGAAGTAATAATAATGTATAACTCATTTATTAAGAACATTTTATATGCCAAGTAATTAAGTAATTTATGACAAGAAGATTGTTAGAAAGGTATGATTATTATCTACATTTTACAGATAAAGAGACTAAAATTTAGAGTTTACTAATTTAACCAGTGTTATTCAGGCATCAAGTTCTAAAGTTGAGATGTGAATAAACTGTGACTGCAAAGACTAAAAATTTATGCACTGCCATACATCACTTTTATTTTATTTATTTCATTTCTTTTCATGTCTATTTTGTTTTGTTTTATATTAGATATAGGCAAAAATTGTCTGTTTTCAAGAGCACTATTTAATGTTCCTTATAATTAAGGAACTTACCTGAAGCAGAAAAACCCAATAAATACTTAAATACTTCTCTTTGCTAAGGGATCCCCAAATTAAGAACAAACATCTTTGGCTGTCCTATTTTTAATGGAGAAAGGGGAAAATCCATAACTTTCCAATATTGCTAAGTCCACAACCAAAACAAACAAAAATAAATGAAAAAAGTAGTAACTAATTATTTTCTCAAATCATGTAATTTTTCTTAATTTATTTTTTATTATAAAGTAGTTTTAGATTTACAGAAAAGTTGTGAAGATAGTGAAAGAATTCCCATGCACCATGCCCAGGTGCCCTTATTATTAGCATCATAGTATGTTCTATTTGTTACAATTAATAAACAATTATTGACACATTATTAGCTGAAGTCCATACTTTATTTGAATTTCCTGACATTTTACTCAATTTCCTTTCTCTGTTCCAGAATCCTTTTGAGGACACCATATCATATGTAGTTGTCATGTCTCCTTAGATACCCTTTGGTCATGACAGTTTTTCACAATTTTCTTGCTTTGAGGATCTTGAGAATTTTGAGTAGTACCAATTGGGTATTTTGTAGAATGACTCTTAATTAGGATCTGTCTGTTTCATTCTTATTATGTCATATCAAGGAAGGACTCACAGTAGCAACATGACCTATCACTGTTGAGGTTAACCTTGATCATTTGGTTGAGGTAGTGGTTGTTAGGTTTCTCCACTATAAAGTTATCCTTTTTTCTCTCCTTTCCATATATGTTCTTTAAAATAAGTCACTATGTGTAGCCATCACTGGAGGATACTCAAGGAGTGGGTACTTATATTGTACCTTTTTCAGGGCAATATATCTACATAAATTATGTGGAATTTTTCAGCATAGGAGAATTGTCTTTTTATCCATTTATTATTTATTTAATCATTTATTATACCTCTATAGACTAATAAATATTTTTATACTCAAATTCTTCCATCTTTGGTCATTGGAAATTTTTTCAGTTGGTTTCTATATCTTTTTGACATATTCCCATCATTGTTTGTTTATTTGCTTATTTTAGCACTTACTTGCTTTCTAACACTATAAGATGCTTTCAGTTCCTCATATATATTCCTTCTCTCAATCCTAGAATTAGTCTTTCTTTAAGAAAGTCTGGTTATTCTTATTGAAAAATGGTATTAGAAACCAATGGCACTATGTGTGTTATTGCTACAAGTTTATTGTTGCTTTTAGGCCCTCTCAGTTGACAAAGCAAGGAAATATATGTGTATGTTAACCTGTGTGTGTACATATATCTATAGTTATCTTCATGTATATATGTATATGTGTATATGTGTGTGTGTGTGTGTGTGTGTCTGTATATATATTTGCACACGTTATCATTAGTTTTTTATCAAGCTTAACCTGAATTCATACTAATGGCTTCAAGTCTGATCCATTACTCTATGGATAATTCTACCCTTCTTCCCTGGCTTGTCTAACAACCATGAAAGATCAGGCTCCCACCATCTGTCTTCCATTTATTTATTTGTTCAATTCCAGTATACATGTATAATAGTTTTAGTATTGCTAACTTATTCCCTCGCAGGAAACAACTTTATCAACTGGAATTCAGTTCTTATGTATCATTCCTCATGTATTTTCAAAATTACTTTTGTTAACATTTTTTTTCCCTGAGACCCTTCAGTGATTTTTTTTTCATTCATTTGTAATACAATTGGATTTCTTTGCCACTGTCTGCATAACAATCTGGAATCTTCCAACTGCCTAAATTATTATTTTTTTAATTTGCATGCATTAACTTCCAGCATAAATTTGTCAATTACTACAAATGACTTTTTTAAAAAAGATTTATTTATTTGAGAGGGAGAAAGAGAGTTAGCATGAGCAGAGGAAGGGCAGAGGAATTCAGAGAAGCAGGCTCTCCACTAAGCAGGGAATCCTGCTCCATCCCAGGAACTCAATCCCAGGACTCCAGGATCATGACCTGGGGAGAAGCTTAAACCACTGAGCCACCCAGGAACCCCTACAAATGTCTTTTTATGATTTTGATTATAAATGCATTAAATCAATAGATCAAGTTAGGAAGAATTTATATTTTATCAATATTGAAACTTGCAATTCATAAACAAAAATGTATTTATTTATTTATTTATGTAGATCTTCTTGAGTTCTTTTATGAATATTTTGTTGTTTTCTGCATACAGAACCTGTATGTATTTTGATAGATTTTTTGGATGTCCCTTTTTAGTGTATTTTGATTGGTGTTGATTTTTCATTTTCAAATTTCAGTTATTCATTGTTGTCATGTAGTAATACAATTGACCTTTGTATATTGACCGTGTATCCTTTGATCTTAACTATGTTCACTTCTTTTTCTTCACCCGTTTTCCCCGCTCCCATTCTTCACCTCTGACAAGCACAAATCTGTTCTTTGTATCCATTCCTTTGGTTGTTGGTTTTTGTTTTTGTTTGTTTTGTTTTGTTTTAGATTCCACATATAAGTAAGATTATACATTATCTTTCTCTCACCTATTTCACTTTTTAGTTTCAGAATTTTTACGTTGTTGTTGATTTCTTGAAGTTCTCTACACAGGTAATCATGTCATCTAAGAATAAGAACAGTTTTATGTATTTCTCATCTTTATACCTTTTCTTTCCCTCTCTCCTTCCCTCCACTCCCCTTTTCCTTTCCCCCTTCCTCCTTCCCTTCCTCCTACTCTTCCTTCCTTCTTCCTTCCCATCTTGTACTAACGAGACATCCAGTACAATGTTAATAGGAATAGATATCCTTACCGTGCCTTATTCCTGATCTTAGAAGAAAAGAATCTTGTCTTTCAGCTATACAGTAATGATGATGTCAGCTGTGGGTTTTTTATAAACATTATTTATCATTTCAGGAAATTCTCCATATTCATAGTTTGCTGAGTGTGCATGTCATAAGTGAGAGTTAGATTGTTTTATTAATTAATATGACCATATTATTTTACTTTTTTAACCTGTTAATATTGTAGCTTACACTGATTAACATTTTAACGCTTAATAAGTCTCACATATCTGTAATATATCCTATTTGATCCTGGTATATAATTCTTTATAACATCCATGGAATCAGTTTACTAATATTTTTTGAGGATTTTGCATCTAAGCTCATGAATAATTGCCGATAGTTTTTATTTCTTGCAATACCATATTATGTTTTTTTAATTTTTTTTAAGATTTTATTTATTTATTTGACATAGAGAAAGATCACAAGTAGGCAGAGAGGCAGGCAGAGAGAGAGGGGGAAGCAGGCTCCCTGCTGAGCAGAGAGCCCCATGTGGGGCTTGATCCCAGGACCCTGAGATCATGACCTGAGCCGAAGGCAGAAGCTTTAACCCACTGAGCCACCCAGCCGCCCCCATATTATGGTTTTGGTATGAGGACATTGCTGACTTCATAGAACAAGTTAGGCAGTTCTATGGAAAATTGGTATTCTTTATTCAAGAGACTGTGGAAAATTGGTATTCTTTATTCCTTAAATATTTGGAAAATTTTACGAGCAAGATCATCTGTACTAAAAATTAAAAGAAAGCACCAAGTTGAATCAGTATAGAGTCAGCATATTGTATTATTGATTTTTCTATTTGTAAAAGATTATAAATTATGTAAAATACCTATTCCTAAATTGGATCATATAACTAACTGGTTTCTATTTTATGCTATTAGGAGGCAGGTTATAAAGTCTAATAAAATATTCTAGGGACACTCAAGTGGCTCTGCCTTCGGCTTGGATCCTGATCGCAGGACCCTGGGACCAAGCCCTGTATCAGCCTCCCCACTCAGCAAGAAGTCTGCTTCTCCCTCTGCCTCCCCCTGCTTATGTACTCTCAAATAAAATCTTTAAAAAATAAAATATAAAATAAAAATAAAAAATAAAAAAAAAGTTTTTTTTGAAGATTTTATTTATTTATTTGGCAGAGAGAGATAGATCACAAGCAGGCCGAGAGGCGGGCAGAGAGAGAGAAAGGGAAGCAGGCTCCCTGCTGAGCAGAGAACCAGATGAGAGCCCAATGAGAAAGCCCGTGCTTTCTTTTTAAAGAAAGTTTTTAAGTTTTGCTTCAATTTCTTTGTCAGTATAGGCCTATTTAAATTATTTATTTATTTTTCTATGAGTTTAGTAGTTGTGTCTTTCAAGGAATTTTTCCATTTTATCTGTTACCAAGCTACAGGTATTGCAGTATCCATTTGTAATCTTTTTAGTGCCCATAAGGTCAGTAGTAATAACCCCTCTTTTTCTTCTATTTTAAACTTAATTTTTTTTAGCAGTTTTAGGTTTAAAGTAAAATTGAGAGGGTACAGAGATTTTCCATATACCCTGAGTACCTCTATACCCATAGTCTCCCCATCATTAACATCACTTACCAGATTGATACATTTTTTTTACTCAAGATGAATCTATGTTGAGACATCATAATCCGAAAGTCCATAATTTACCTTAGGGTTCACTCTTAATATTATATATTCCATGGGCTTTGACAAATACACAATGACATATATCTATCATTATAATGTTATATACCAAGTATAGTTGACCCCTAAACAACTCAGGTTTGAAGTGTGTGGGTCCACTTATATGCAGATTTTTTTGACAAATATTGTACAATAATATAAATGTATTTTCCTTATAATTTTCTTTTTTTTCCTTATAATTTTCTTAATCTTTCCTTTAGCTTCATTGTAAGAATACAGTATATAATACATATACACAATATGTGTTAATTAACTGTTCATGTTATCTGTAAGGCTTCTGGTCAATAGTGGGCTTTTCATAGTTAACTTCTAAGGGAATCAAAAGTTATTTGTGGGTTTTCAACTGCATGGAGTAGAGCCCCTAACCCCTGTGTTATACAAAGATCAATTGTACTTTTATTGCCCAAAAAGTCCTCTGTGCTCTGCCTATTTATCTCCTCTTCCTACCCTGGAAACCACTGATATTTTTATTGTCTCTGTAGTTTTTGTTTTTTTTCCAGAATGTCGTATAGTTGGATTCATATAGTACATACCTTCTCAGATTGGCTTTATTCACTTAGTAATATGCAATCAAGGTTCCTCGGTGCCTTTTCATGACTTGATAGCTCTTTTATTTTTAATGCTGACTAATCCATTGTCCAAAGGTTTCATTAGTTTATCCATTCACTTAATGATGGACAAGTTGCTTCCAAGTTTTAGCAATTATGAATGAAACTTCTATAAACAAACATTTGCAGGTATTTGTGTAGACATACATTTTCGACCCTTTGGGTAAATATTAGGGAGCATCATTACTGGATCGTATGTTAAGAGTATGTTTAGTTTGGTAAGAAAATGCCAAATTGTCTTCCACAATTGCCTTTCATTTTTGTATTCACACTGGCAGTGAATGTGAGTTCCTTTTGCTACATATGCTTATCAGCATTTGGTATTGTCAGTGTCCTAGATCTTAGTAGTTGGTGTCTTCTCTCTTTTTACTTGGTTACCCTGGCTAGAGATTCATTAATTTTATTAAGCTTTTCAGGGGTCCAGCCATTGGTTTTCTTGATTAAATCTATTGTTTTCCTGTTTTAAATTTCTTTGATATTTTCTCTTTCTTTTTTTATTATTATGCTAGTTTTAAAGCTGAACTTTGTCTTGTTTCTCTAGTTTTCTAAGGTGGATGCTTAGTTATAATAACTTAAGATCTTCCTTATTTTTAACATATGCATTTGCTATATGCAAATGCTATACATTTCCCTGAAACACTGCTTTTGCTGTATAAAATGCTAGCAAAATTTTGATAAGTTGTATTTTTGTATTAATTTAGTTTAAGATTTTTGTAAAATTTCTACTGAGACTTAAAAAAAGTCTGTAAGTTATTAGAAGGGTAGTGTTTAATGTCCAAACATTTGGGGATTTTGTAGTTATATTTTTGCTATTGATTTCTTTTTTAATTATGTTATTATAAGAACATGTTTGTATGATTTTATTTTTTTTTAATTTGCTAAGTTATGTTTTATGGCCCAGAATGTTTCATATGAATTGGAAAATAACATTTGTTTGACTGTTGTTAAAGTTTTCTGTAAATGTCAAGTTGATTTATTGTGCTCTTCAGGTCATTTACATTCTTACTGATTTTCTGCTTGCCTGATTAGTGAATTATCAGCAGAGAATATTTTCAGTCTACAGCAATGATAGTAGACTTGTCTATTTCTCCTTGTAGTTCTTACCTTATCAATTCTGATACTTTTTAGGTACATACACATTTAGGATTGCTAATGTCTTCTTGGAGAATTGCCCCTTTTATAATTTTGTAATGTCCATACTATTGCTTATAAATTTATTGTTCTGAAATTTGTTTCACCTGAAATTAATATAGCTATTTCAGCCTTCCTTTAATTAGTGTTTTCATGATATATCTTTCTCTAATTACATTACTTGCAACCTACCTAGGTCTCTATATTTAAAGTGGATTCCTTGCAGTCAGCATATAATAAGGTAAAAAAAATAACCCACCCTTACAGTTTTTGTCTTTTAATTTGTGTACTTATCCATTCACACTTAAAGTGATTATTGATGTGGTTGTATTAATATTTACTATATTTGTAACTGTCATCTATTTGTTACATGTAGTCTTTGTTTCATCCCCTGCTTTCTGCCTTTTCCAATTTTAACTGAGCATTTATATGATTTCATTATATCTTCCCTCTTAGCATATAAATTATGCTTTAGAAAAGCTTTTAGTTGTACAGCCTAGGAAAGATAGCCAATGGTATTGTCATAGCTTTGTATGGTGACAGATCATTGCTACACTTGTAATATGCATAGCATATCTGAAAGACTTGTCAAATCCCTTTATTGTACACCTGAAACTAATGTAACACTGTGTATCAACTATATTTCAATTAAAAAATACTATTCTAGAATTCACAATATACATTTTTAATTAGTCTAAATCCACCATCAGGTAGCACTACCACTTCATATGTAGTACTATCACTTTATAACAGAATATTCATAATTCTCTTTCCTATTATTTGTGATATTGCTGTAACTATTATACTTACCCATATGTCCTAATTACCTGGTACATTTTTCTTTTATTATTTTAAGCAAGGAGTTGTATTTGAGATCAATTAAGAATAAGAAATAGAAAAAAATGTATCTTCATTTATTCCAATTCTGATCTTTTTTTAATATAGATATGAATTCTGACCTATATAAATTTCTTCCTACCTGCAGAAATTTTTTATTATCTATTTTAGGAAAGGTTTGCTAGTGATAAATTCCTTCAGTGTTTGTTTGCCCAAGAACATCTTTATTTTTTTTCTTTACTACTGAAGGATAATTTCATTGGTTATAGAAATCTAAGTTGGTACTTCTATTCTTTCAATACTTTAAGTATTTCACTCCATTCTCTTCTAGCATGTATTGTTTTAGATAGTAAATCTCTTATAATTCTTATTTTATTCTTCTATAAGTAAAGTATTTTCCACCTCTCTAGATTGCTTCTTTAAGATTTTCTATTTTTCTCTCTGAAATTTGAATTTGATATGCCAAAGTGTTGGTTTGCTCCCCCTCTTTTTCTTCTTCACCCTTTTTTCCAAAAAATATATATTTATTTTGCTTGTTGCTCTAAACTTGAATATGTAATCTGATGACTACTAATTGTGGAAATTACTTGGTCATTATTACTTCAACTATTTCTTTTTCTACATTTTTTTTTCCTCTTCTGGTATTATGATTTCACATGTTATAGCTTTTGACATCGTCTAAATATAATAGGATATTCAGTTTTAAATTTTCCCCATTCTTTTTTCTTTGAATTTCATTGTGAGAACTTTTATTCACATATATTCAGATTCACTGATTTTTTTTTTCTGTGCTATACTGAGTGTACTGATGGGTCCTTTAAATGTATTATTCATATACATTACTGTGTGTTTGATTTTTATCATTTCTCTTTGATTATTTCTTAGAGTTTCATTCTCTCTGTTTCCATTACTCATCCATTGTTTTCATACTGTCTACTTTGTGTATTTGGGCTCTTAAATTGTGAGTCATAGCTATTTAAATACTCTAAATACCTTGTCAGATAATTATAACACTTGTGTCATATATGAATTTTATTGATTGCTTTGTCACTTCAAATTGTACAATTTTTTGCATTTTGGTTTACCTCACAGTTTCATTGTTGGATGTCAGACATTTTGTACTGAGTAATAGGAAATGAATTAAATAGACCTTTACAGTACAGCTCTATGTTATTCTAGATAATAGTTGAGTGAGGTTTAATGTTTATTTAGCTAGGTATCAGAAGCTTCAAATTCCTTTTTGTCTTTGTTTTTGTCTCTCCTCTTGACTTTAAGCTTCCCTGGAGACCCTTCCTCAGAGATAGTCTGTTTCTTCAAACTCTTTATATCTGTAACCCACTCTTGTTATATTGGAACCCTATATGATGATAAGGTGTCCAGTAGAGGTAGTATTCCTTTAATTAAACCTAAGTCTTTTTGGTGATTTACATCTCAAGGCTGTGTACTTCATTACTGTTTTTTCAGTGGTATAGCTTTTATTCTCTTCTCTGGCTATAGTGTTCTCCCAGTCTGTTTGTTTGTTTGTTTTATTTTTATTTTTGGCCTTGATTCTAAAATAAAGTTGACTATTTTTAGCATAGCATTTTTCCCTTAAGTGAGACATAGAGGCTGGAGGGTACTGGAGTACAAATGAATTCTCTTCTCTCACCTGGGATAAAGTTTTAGAACTGTACTCTAGCAAAGTTATTTTCCTTGAAAAATAGGCCTTTATTACTGCGAAGGCTCTGGCAGTATATTAGAGTGGTTACTCCCAGATTCAAGAGAAAATTTTTGTGGGATCTTTACATGGAAACCAGGGACTTGAGTGGACAGAAGGTTATAGAAGATTCCTGCAGGGAAAGCCCATGAAAATGTGGCTTCCAGGGGCTTAGCATTCTCATGCTACTCCACACTCAGTCTGCCAATTCATCAAAGTAACACTATAAGTGTTCCTCCTAGTTTATGGCTGCAGCCACTTTTGCACCAGGAAAGCAGATCTCTCTGACTGCACCTCTTTTTCTAGACATCGGGTTGGTAACTTGCCCTTTCATATCCAAGAAAAGTCACAAAAATCAAAGTATATCCATCTTTTTATTGTTGTAAGAAGAGTGATAACTTTCCAGTTCTTTATATATTGGAGTGGAAACCACAAATCCTGCTCACTCTCCTTTAGAGATAAATTTACTATAACTTGATTAATCACAAAATAAAATAAAATGGATATTGAAGTGTTGAGTACTTTATCAAATATCTCCATGCAAAAGTCTGAATTTTCTAAAATGATTCAGTTAAGATATCTGAGACTCAACCAAATAGAGTTATCAACAAATATAATATACATTTTTAATGCAAATACTTATGGAATAATTGAAGAAAATTAGCTTGCTTGAAAGGATCAGATAAAGGTAGATGCACAAAACTACCAGAATTTTAATTAAAGGATTTGAGGAATGCTAGAAGCATAAGAACTCTGAAACTTAGAACCAGGAAAGATGGTAACGTGGTGATGCCAATATCCTTTTTCTTAAATTATACCTGTGTTTTCTTGGCAATCAGCAAAATATTTGTCTATTTTCAGGAATGAGATTTGGTTTTGAAAACTGTACTTGAATCGCTATTTTTGTAGCTTTAATATTAAGTAATGCCATAACAGACATTTTCATTACTTTTGGAAAGGCATGGCAGGAATTGATAATAATCCATAGATTTCTTCAAATAAATAAATGTCATAAGCAATAGGTGATGATAAGTTTTTGTTTCTTTTTTTTTTTAAGATTTTTTTATTTATTTGTCAGAGAGAGAGAGAACACAGCAGGGGGAGTGGTAGGCAGAGCAGGCAGAGCAGGCAGTCGGAGAAGCAGGCTCCCCGCTGAGCAAGGAGCCTGATATGAGACTCAGTCCAGGACCCTGGGATCATGACCTGAGCTGAAAGCAGTGGCTTAACCGAATGAGCCACCCAGGAGTCCCAAGTTTTTGTTTCTTAATACATATCCAAACTTGTAAATTTCAACATATTTTAAGTGAATACTAATTCAATCACAAGAGAATTTCAGGACTTTATTAAAAGTTATGTGTATCTATAGTTCTTCCCAAGATAAACAAATAGAATCACATAAGTATATTTCAGTCAGACATTAAATATAAATGATCACATGAAAGAAGAATAAATTTTTCATAAGCATATTTTCAAACTGACTTCTCATTTTATTTTAATTAACAACAAACATAATTTCAACTAAATTAATAAAACAAAAAATAGTGAGGTAGGAAATGTCACGTTGCATGTTGCCTTTTGGAGTATAAGTATTTTTATGAACAAATTTCAGCAAAAATATTTACAGTTATGTGATTTCTTTTACCAAGATGATACTTTGATTCAGTCCATAAATTTCCAAATTTATAGCATTCATTTCAAACAAGTATTTGTCTATCCAGAAAAATCAAGCCCCCTTTAACTAACATAGAAGTATATCTGTGCCTAAAATAAGTTTTTTTGAATTTTTGAAAGACATTGATAATGTTATGGCAATGTATTTATCTCATAGTTTTAAATATCTAAAACTTGAGATATCTGGATCAAGATTGTAAAGAAACATGAAAAAATGAAAATAGTAGTGTTTTGAATTAAATATTATAGGTGAATATGCCTGTCCATGTCCTTTAACCCACATATTGAGTGTTTATTGGGCATACATCTAAAAATATAATTATTGTCTCCTAGTATATGATGTAACATAAAAGGAATTCCTCAAAGTGATTTTACCAAATTACTCTTCTCTTGCTCAGTGTCCTTGTTAACACTTGGTGTTATCACATTTTTATTTTTTAATTCGAGAAATTTTGCTGGGGGATAGTGATATCCTATTGTGGCTTTAATTTTAACTTCTCTGATGATTAATGGGTTTAAACATCTTTTTGAATATTTGTCATCCATTAGTATATCTTTTTTGTGATGTGTCCATTCGTCTGCCTTTTTCTCCTAGTTATATTGATATTTTTAGTTTTTTTCAGGGGAAAATACATTTTTATCAGTTTTATGTATTCAAAATATTGAATATTTTGAATATTGAATATCCCACTCACAGTTTGCATTTTTATTCTATTAGTGGTATCTTTCAATAAATGAAACAGTGTATTCTGCTGTTAGAATTAATATTTTCTGTCTTGTGATTAAGAAATGCCTATTTAAAGGTCTACAGTGTTATTTTCAAGGAGCTTCATAATTTTACCTTTATCTTTAGATCTAAATCAAGTAAGAATTGACTTTATGTATTGTGGGAGATAGGGACCAGATTTTTTGTTTGTTTGCTTATTTGTTTTTAATATTATCATGTAGTTGACCTAGGCCTTCTTTTCCTTATTTCTCAGTGGAGCCACTATAGTAATAAATCAAATGTCTGTGTTAAGTGTGGATCTGCTTCTGGACTCTTTGTTAATGCCTCCAGCAGGCAAGAAACCCCAAGTGGCTCACTGCTTCAGAATTGCCTTTTCTCTCCCATCTTGCCTTGCAAGTTATTGGCGACTTGCTAACCCCCTAAGGCATTCAACTAGGTTTTTTTGTTTTGTTTTGTTTTGTTGTTTTTTTCCTAGCTTTTCTGATTATTACCAATGAGTATATAGATCTGAAACTAATCTGCCACACCAGAAGAGAAACTGAGCATTTATTTTTAATTAAGAATGAATGTTTTATTCTATTAAGTATTGTTTCTAAAGATATTAAATTGATCATCTATTTTTCTCCTTTCATACATTGTACAGACTAAGTGGACAAAACCAAGCATGCCATTTGGCATAGGACCATCCCATTTTTAGCACTGCAAGTCCAGTATCTCAAGAAGCCCCATGGGCCCAGGCAATCTGGGACAATTGCATATCCTATTAATAAAGCCCCACATATTGATGGATATTCATATATTATACTTTTCATTGGCTCTTGAGATAAATCCTACTTGGTCATGGAGTACTGATACTTAACGCTCAGTTGCATTGTAGTATTAAAAACGCTTTTTAAAAAGGGATTTATGTTAGTTAAGATTAGGTTTTCTGCATTTGACAAAATGCAGATTAACTAAAATTAATTAGTGCAGATTAAACAAAAATACTAATGGATAAAGTGTTTTAGGAGGAGCTAAGTGGCAGAGTAGGAGGAGGACCCTAGGCTTGCCTCATCCCTCAAACATGGCTAGATAAATATCAAATCATTCTGAATGTCAAAGAAATCGATCTGAGAACTGACAGAACACCAGAGGGAGAAAGGAGACCACATTGTGAAAAGTAGGAGGTGTGGAGACCTGGTTTTTGGTGAGAAACAAATTATATATGCTGTGGAGATGTGGGAGCCCTGTTTACAGAGAGGAGAGAGAAAAAGAGAGAGAAGAGTACACAGGAGATTGCACAAGGAAAACACATTCCCAAAGCCATTGATTAGAGGAAACAAGAGGGGCTGATTTTCATGAATTTTTTACTACCAGGGGGCTCAAAGACCAGAGTTTTACAGATCTGTGGTATTGCTGGTGTGGAGCCCTAAGGGCAGTGCAGGTGGGAGCCATTTCCTTCCCTGCACCTCAGCTTAGATGCAGAAACCTGCTGAGGTTGGTTAACCTGGACACTGGCTCTTTGCTTTGCTGTATTTTATCTAAACTCAAGGCCCCTGTGCTTTGTTGTGACTGCCCTTCTGGGACAAACCTGTATCAGTCCCAGTGCTGTGAGACCTTCCCCCAGAGGACCAGCATTGGTACCCGCCATACCAGTTCCCTAAAGTTTGGAGTTTTAAAACAGCTACCCTGCCTGGGATAGATCCCAAAGGTGCACTGTGCTGCCAGATGGGCAGATGGCCTGAACATAGACAGGGTGAAGGCAGCAATCTGAGGTATGCCTGGGACACATGAGGGGAGATTGTTTGCTCTTTTGGGAGGGCTTCCAGGACAATGGTGGGCATGAACTCCCCTCACTGGAAACTAGGGATCTGGCTGGTACCATTTTCCTTCCCTGCCCCTTAGCATAAACTAACTTCCATAAGCTGCATGACACCAGTAATGGTCACCTAAACTGCCTACACCAAGCACCGCCCCTCTGTGCTCTGCAGGTGCTGCTTTTCTCAGTAAGTGTGTCTGAGAACGAGTACAGCAGGCCCCTGCCCCAGAAGGACAGCACAACCCACACCTCCCCCAATACGTACTATGTCTACTGAACATAAAGTTCTTCATGCTTCCACTGTAGTGGAAATAGCATCAGGTGTTTTTTAGAACACATCTAGTTAAAACTCACCAAACTCTGACCAAGGGCCAAACACTCCCCACTACGGTCAAGAAGAAACTGTGCAGACACTGACCTGAGGAAAAGAGCAGCCAAAACTCAATATCAGAGTGCACATAGCATACAACTGAAACACTTCCTGAAGCCCCAGGCCCTGGATAGTATGTGACCTCTTCCTAATATCACCATTATTCTCAGGAGCAGGAAACAACATGCTTTCCTAACAAACAGAAGGTAAAGACCTAGACAAAATGCCAAGATGGAGGAATTATCCCCAAGGAAAGAATAAGAAGAGGTCACACTAGGGATCTGTCAAAACAGATATAAATAATATGCCTGAACCAGAATGTAAAACAAAAAATTATAAGGATACTAGTTATACTTGAGAGAAGGATAGAAGATACTAGGGAATGCCCTACCACAGAGATAAAAGACCTAAAAACTCATCAGACTGAAATGAAAAATTCAATAGCCAAGATTTGTAACTGACTGATTGTAGTGACCACAAGGATGGAAGAATCAGAGGAATGAATAAGTGATAAAGAAGGTAAGATTATGGAAAATAATGAAGCTGAAAGAAAAGAGAGAAAAAAAATATTGTATAATGAATGTAGACTTATGGAATTCAGTGACTTTATAAAATGTAATAACATTCATGTCATTGGAGTCCCATAGTAAGAAGAGAGGGAAAAGGGAGCAGAAGGTTTATTTGAGATAATTATAGCTGAAAAGTTCCATAATCCTGTGAAGTAAACAAACATCCAAATCCAGGAGGCACAGAGAATTCCCATCAAAATAAACAAAAGCAGACCAACACCAAGATATATCATAGTTAAATTTGCAAAATATAGAGATAAAGAAAAAAATCCTAAAATCAGTAAGACAAAAGAAGTCCCTAATTTACAAGGGAAGACAAATAAGGTTAGTGGCAGATCTCTCCACAGAAATTTGACAGACCAGAAGAAAGTGGCATGTGGAATATGCTGAATGGGAAAAATATGCAGCCAAGAATACTCTACCCAGTAAGCTGTTATTTAGAATAGAGGGAAAGATAAAAGTTTTCCAGACAAACAAAAACTAAAGGAGTTCATGACCTCTAAACCAGCCCTGCAAGAAATATTAAAGGAGACTCTTCCAGTAGCAAAGAAAGACCAAAAGTGACAAAGACTAAAAACAGAGAAAAATCTCCAGAAACAATGACAAAACCATAATACAATGGCACTAAATTCATTTCAATCAGTAATTACTCTGAATGTAAATGAACTAAATGCTTGAATCAGAAAACATAAGGTATAAGAATGGGTAAAGAAAATAAGACCCATGTATGTGCTGCCAGTACAGACTCATTTTAAATCTAAAGACACCTGCAGATGGAAAGCAAAAGGATGGAGAACCATTAATCATGTAGATAAATGTTGAAATAAAGCCAGAGTAGCAACACGTGTATCAGACAAACTAGATTTTAAACCAAAGACTGTAATAAGAGATGACGTGGGCAGTATATCACAAAAAGAGGAATTATCTGACAAAATCTAACAAATGTAAATATTTATGCTCCCAACTTAGGAGCACTCAAATATATAAAACAATTAATAACAAACATAAAGGAACTCATTCACAAATTACTGTATAATAATAGGGGTGCCTGGGTGGCTCAGTTAAGCAGCTGCTTTCTGCTCAGGTCATGATCTTGGGGTCCTAAGATTGAGCACCGTGTCAGACTCCAAGCCCAGCACAGAGTCTGCCTCTCCCTTTTCCTATGTCCCTTGCCTCCATCTCGTGATCTCTCTCTCTCTTGCTTTCTCAAATAAATGAAATCTTTTTAAAAAATATATATAATAATAGTAGGGGACTTTAATACCCCACTTACATCAATGGACAGATCATCAAAGCAGAAAATCAACAAGAAAACAGTGGCTTTGAATGACACACTGGACCAGATGGACTTAACAGATATATTCAGAAGATTTCATCCTAAAGAAGCAGAAAACACATTCTGCACATGGGGCAGTCCTTAAAATAGATCACATACTAGGTCACAAATCAGGCCTCAACAAGTACAAAAAGATTGAGATCATACCATGCATATTTTCCGACCACAATACTATGAAACTTGAAGTCAACCATGACAAAAAATGTGGGGAAAAAAAAAAAAAAAACCTCTACAGGGAGGGTTTTTTTTTATTAATTTTTTAAAGATTTTATTTATTTACTTATCAGAGAGAGAGAATGTGAGAGAGCACAGTAGGGGGAGCAGTAGCCAGTAGGAGAAGCTGGCTCCCTGCTTAGCAAGGAGTCCGATGTGGGACTCAATCCCAGGCCCCTGGGATCATGACCTGAGCCAAAGGTAACCAACTGAGCTACCCAAGTGCCCCCAAATACATGGAGTTTAAAGAACATCCTGTTAAAGAATGAATGATTCAGGCAGAAAATTGAAGAAGAAATGGAAAAATACCTGGGAAAAAGTGAAAATGAAAACACAACAGTCCAAAACCTTTGGGATGAAGCGAAAGGGTCATGAGAGGGAAGAAGTATATAACAATACCGGACTACATCAAGAAGCAGAAAAAGTCTCATATACACAACATAAACTTACACTCAAAGGAACTAGAAGAGGAACATCAAATGAAGCCTAAAGCCAGCAAAAGAAGGGAAATAATAAAGATTAGAGGAGAAATAAATGATATAAAAACAAATAAACAAAAAACCAGCAGTACACATCAATGAAACCAGGAGCTGGTTCTTTGAAAGAATTAATAAAATTAATAAGCTTCTAGTCAGACTTATCAAAAAGAGAAAAGAAAAGGGTGCCTGGGTGGCTCACTTGGTTAAGTACCTGCTTTCAGCTCATATCATGATCCCAGGGTCCTGGTATGGAGTCCCACATTGGGCTCCCTACTCAGTAGGGAGTTTGCATCTCCCTCTCTCTCTGCCACCCCCCTGCTTGTTCTCTCTCCCTCTCCTTCATGCTCTCTCCCTCTCTCAAATAAATAAAATCAAGAAAAAAAGAGAAAGGACCCAAATACATAAAATCACAAATGAAAGAGGAGAAATCACAACTAACAATTACAAGAGAATATTATGAAAAATTATGCCAACAAATTGGGCAATCTGGAAGAAATGGATAAATTCCTAGAAACAAAAACTATCTAAATTGAAACAGGAAGAAATAGAATATTTGAACAAACCCATAACCTGCAAAATAATTGAATCAGTAATCCAAAATCTCCCAACCAACAAAAGTCTGGGGCCAGATGGCTTCCCAGGGGAAATCTACTAGACATTTAAAGAGGAGTTTGTACGTATACTTCTCAAGCTGTTCCAAAAAATGGAAATGGAAGGCAAACTTTCAAACTCATTCTACAAGGCTAACATAACCTTGATTCAAAAACCTGATGAAGACCCCACTAAAAAGGAGAATTACAAGCCAATATCCCTGATGAACAGGGATGAAAAAAATTGTCACCAAAATAGTAGCAAATCAAATACAGCAGTACCTTAAAAGAATCATTCACCATGATCAAGTGGTAATAATTCCTGTGTTGCAAGGGTGATTCAATATTTACAAATCAATCAACATGATACACCACATTAAATAAAGGATAAGAATCATATGATCCTCTCAATAGATGCATATATAGCATTTGCCAAATACAGTATCCATTCTTGATAAAACTCTCATCAAAGTAGGGATGGAGGGAATCATACCTCAACATCATAAAGACCGTATATGAAAGACCACAGCTAAAAAAAAAAAAAAAAAAGAAAAAAAAAAAAAGACCCACAGCTGACATCATTCTCAATGGGGAAAACTGGGAGCTTTTCCTCTACAATCAGGAACAAAATAGGGATGTCCACTCTCATCATTGTTATTTAACATAGTACTAGAAGTCCTAGTGCCAGCAATGAAGACAACAAAAGGAAATAAAAGGCATCCAAATTGGCAAGAAAGAAGTCAGACTTTCACTCTTTAAAGTTGAAAGGATATTCTATATAGAAAACCTGAAAGACTCCACCAAAAAATTGCTACAGCTGATGTATGAATTCAGTGAAGTTGCAGGATACAAAATCAATGTACAGAAATCTGTTTCATTTCTTTACACCAACAATGAAGCAGCAGAAAGAAAAATGAAGGAATCAATCCCATTAACAATTACACCAGAAACTAAGATACCTAGGAATTAACTTAACCAAAGAGGTAAAACATCTGTACTCTGAAAACTATAGAAAACTTATGAAAGAAATTGAAGATGATACAAAGAAATTGAAAAACAGTCCATGCTTATGGAGTGGAAGAACAGATATTGACATTACTCAAAGTAATCTATACATTTAATGCATTCTTAATCAAAGTACCACCAGCATTTTTCACAGAGCTCGAACAAAAATCCTACTATTCTTATGGAACCCCAAAAGACCCCGAGTAGCCAAAACAATCTTAAAAAGGAAAAACAAAGCTGGAGGTATCACAATTCTGGACTTCAAGCTATATAATAAAACTGTATTGAACAAGACAGTTTGGTATTGACAGAAAAAACGGACACTAGATCTGTCGGGTTTGGCTAGCAAACCCTGAGGCCTCAAATGAAAAGATTACTCCAGACACCTTAAGTAGGAGAAAGAAGAGGGTGTGGGGAAAGGCCCAGGGCCAAACTCTGCCTCCACTTTTATTGTGACTGTTATCAATACAACAAGGGAATAAGAAAACAAAAAGGAGTGAGAAGCCTTAATAATCAGCACAGTGATATAGGGAGTATCCTGTGATTAGAACAAGCTGTGTTCACAATGCCCGTGCAGACTGGGAGTACATGGAGTGTGAGACCACTGAGGATAAATATTTCTCCTAAGTATTTAATATCTGGGTGAGTGCATTGAGCCACAACAAGGATTCTGCTGTTTTCAGCCCAGAAACTTTAAAGGAGGCCTGGTTTTCTGGACACTCCTTTGCTTTTCAACTAATCTCATTCAGGGAGGCATATGTTTATTAAATCTTATGTAGCCGGGCCTTATGAATTCCTACATAGATAAATGGAACAGAATAGAAAACCGAGAAATGGATCCACAACTATATGCTCAACTAATTTTCAACAAAGCAAGAAAGAATATCCAATGGAAATAAGACAAACTCTTCAACAAATGCTGTTGGGAAAATTGGACAGCAACATGCAAAGGAATGAAAATGGACCACTTTCTAACACCATACAAAAACATAAATTCAAAATGGATGAAATACCTAAATGTAAGACAGGAAACAATCAAAATCCTAGAGGAGAACACAGGTAGCAACCTCTTTTTTTTTTTTTTGGTAGCAACCTCTTTGACATCAGGCACCAGAACTTCTTACTATACATCTCAAGATGCAAGGGGAACGAAAGCAAAAATTACTGAGTCTTCATCAAAGTAAAAAGTTTCTACACAGCGAAGGAAATAGTCAACAAAACTAAAAGGCAGCCTTGCAAATGGAGATATTTGCAAATTACATATCTGATAAATGGTTACTATACAAAATCTATAAAGATCTTATCAAACCAGACACCCTGCCCCCCAGAAAAATTCAGTTAAGAAATGGGCAAAAGACATGATTAAAATATACTTCCAAAAAAGACATCCAGATGGCTAACAGACACATGAAAAGTGCTCAACATCACTTATCAGGGAAATACAAATCAAAACTATGATGAAGTACCTCCTCACACCTGTCAGAATGCCTAAAATTAGCAACACAGGAAACAACAGGTGTTGACAGATGAGAAAAGAGAACCCTCTTACATTGTTGGTGGGAATGCAAACTGGTGTAGCAACTCTGCAAAACAGTATGGAGGTTCCCCAAAAAGTTAAAAATGGAACTACCAAATGACCCAGCAGTTGCACTACTAGGTATTTGCCCAAAGGATACAAAAATACTGATTAAAAGGGGCACATGCATCCTAACGTTTATTCTATTGTTTTAGGGTGGAATGTTCTGTATATATCTATTGAGGTCCAATAGATATTTGGTCCAATGTGTCATTCAAAGCTTTTATTTCTTTATTGATTTTTCTGTTCAGATGATTTGTCTGTTACTGAGAGTAGCATGTTAAGGTCTCCTACAATTAATGTATTCATATCAATGTGACTCTTTATTATGATCAACAGTTGGCTTATGTAGTTGGCTGCTCCTATATTGGGGACATAAATATTTACAATTGTTAGATCTTCTTGGAGGATAGACCCTTTAAGAATGATGTAGTGTCCTTCTGTATCTCTGATTATAGTCTTTAGCTTAAAATCTAATTTATCTGATATGAGAATCACTACCCAGCTTTCTTTTGAGGCCCCTTGGCATGAAAGATGGTTCTCCATCCCTTCACATTCAGTCTGGATGTATTTTTAGGTTTCAAATGTGTCTCTTGTAGACAGCCTGTAGACAGGTCACGTCATTTTATCCAGTCTGTGACCTTGTGCCATTTTATGGGAGCATTTAGGCTGTTCATGTTAAGAGTGATTATTAAAAGATAAGTTTTTTTGACATCATGTTGCCTGTGGAGTCCTTGGTTCTATAGATTGTCTCTGTAAGTTTCTGCTCTATTCCACTCTTGGGTTCTTTCTTCTTTTATGGAATACCCCTTAATATTTCTTGTAGTGCCGCCTTGGTGGTCACATACTCTTTTAAACCTTGCCAGTCTTGGAAGCTCTTTATGTCTCCATCCATTTTGAATGTCAGCCTTGCTAGATAAAGTATTCTTGGCTGCATGTTCTTCTCATGTGGTGCCCTGAATATGTCTTGCCAGTCCTTTCTGGCTTGTCAGGTTTCTGTGGACAGGTCTGACATTATTCTGATGGACCTTCTTCTATACGTAAGGAATCTCTTCCCTCTAGCTGTCCTTAGGACCTCTTGTCTAAAATTATAATTTGTGAATCTCACAATCAAGTGTCTCGAAGTCTTTCTAGACTCAATCTTTGGGGGTGTCCTTTCTGCCTCTGGGACACGAACACTTGTTCCATTCTCCAGATTGGGGAAATTTTCATCCAGAATTTGTTCAGCTATATCTTCTAGTCTTCTGTCTTTCTCCACCGCCTCAGGGATTCCAATAATTCTGACGTTGGAATGATTCATGGCATTATTTATTTCCCTAATTCTGTTCTCATGGCTTCTATGCAGTTTATTCCAGCCCTCCACCTGATCTTTCTTCTCTATCACCTTGTCCTCTAGATCACTAATTCTATCCTCTGTCTCAGTTACCCTAGCTGTTAGACTATTTAGATTAGATTGGGTCTCATTGAGATTTTTTACCATCAGCCATATTGGCTGTCAGTTCCACTCTTAGAAATTCTATGTTGTCACTAATGTTTTTGTCCAGCCTAGCCATTGCCTGGGTAATTGTTACCCTAAATTCCCTTTCCAACATACTATTTATTTCCATATACAATAGTTCTGAGGGAGAGAGTACAGTCTCTGGGTTTTTCCTCTGTTGGGTGTTCCTCCTACTAGTCATTCTGATGAGAAGTGATTGAGGGGATGTATAGCTGAATATATCAACCATAATCCAGGCAAGGTGCACCCTGGAAGGTTTTGGAGCAATTGGAATTCACCAGCAAAAAGAAAGAAAAAAGAAAAAGAAAGAGAGAAAGAGGGAAAAAAAAAAAAGAAATCTCAGTCAAAATGAGCCCCCAAAATAAGATTTATAAGGTATATAAACAAACACAAACAAATATAAAGACCAACAAAAGTAAATGACAAGAAATAAAAGAACCCAACTAGAATGAGCCCCAAGAATAAGATTTATATAATACCAGAACAAAAACAAATACACAGAAACACTGACAGAATAATAAGATGAGAGGGTGGTTATAAATCCTTGATGTGGGCGAGGAAGGTTATTTCGAATCTTCCTGGATATATCATTGTATTAAGCCTTTAGTTGTAATGTTAAGTAGTTTAAAAAAATTAAAAGACCAAGAATTGTGAGAATCAGTCAAAAAAAAATAAGAAGAAAGAAAAGAAAAAATTTGAATCTATAAAATATACAGGTTTTTGGGCAATATCAGGAGCTTAATATATTGTTTTCCCTGATGTTGGGGATTTACAGTTTTATGGGGACCCTGTGGTTATTGTCCTCTTTCTTTTGGCTTGTCTTCTGGGGGAGAGGCCTGCGGAGGTATTTTCCAGTCAATCTTGCTTGGGTTCAGTTGCCCTGCTGGCTATCACAGGGCTGGGCTCTGTGGAAACTGGTTTTTCAGGCTTTTGCTCTCTGGAGGTTTTTGCTCTTTTGCAACTTTTTATGGCTTTTTGGAGAGTTCAAGCAAAGAATCTGCCTGTACCCAGACCTCTGCCTCAGAGAGACGCCTCAGTCTGCTCCCCTCTGGGTGGTCCAGAACACATAGACTCCTGCTCTGCAAACTCTGCTGCACAGTGCAAACTCCCACAGGCATTATGCATCCCAGCCACCATCCCAGTGGTCACCCAAGGTCCCTGCTTGTCTTTTCATCTCAGTGCCACTAAAACTGTGAGTGATATTGGCCTGGGAAACTTGCTTCCAGTGGGTGCTGTTGCCGGGATGCTCTCTGTGCTCCAGGCCCATGTGGGTGTGCTCAGACCCCAGGGGCATGCAGGCCTCAAGGGATTCCTGCTGGAGACCCGCAGTTCTCTCAGGCACAAGCTGGGAACACTCAGACCCCACCGCAGGATGCGGATGGCCCGAGGTCCTAGAGACTGCCAGCTGGCGCTCACATCAGTCTCTCTTAGGCACTTGCGGGAGTGTGCCCATCCCGAGCGGTTGTGCAAGCAGTGGAAAGTCTCAGACTCATGGGCCACACCAGCCTCTTTTAGGCACTTGTGGGAGTGCACTTAGCCCGAGTGGTGGTGCAAGCAGCAGAAAGCCACAGGCTCATGGACCATGGAGTGGACACCTGCCAGTCTCTCTCTGATGTGGGTGGTTGCCTGTGGTGGTGTCCTTCCTGGGAACGTGGGCTTAGGCCCGTGCCCATGACCACCCAATTCCACTATTTGTCCTTTAAGATCCTTTGCTCTTTTTGAGTGTTTTTAACCAGACCCTAAGTTAATGCTGATCCCCAATCACAGGGCACTTTTGTTTGGGGTATTACTTTCCTTGGGTCACTTTTGGTGGCTCCCTCCCCCTTCTGTTTATCCTCTGATATCAGTCTGAGTGTTCCCATTCCACTCTACCTCTCCACTGCTGCCTTCTGCTCCTGTAGGGATCCAGAAGTAAATAATCTTAAATCTCAGGCTGATTTCATGGGTGTTCAGAGTGTTCTGGTAGATATTTAGCTCACTTTAGGGGACCAGTTGAAACAGGGTTTCCTACTCCTCTGCCATCTTGCCCCTCTCCCCTACAATTATTGAAAACCAATGTACTCTTTGGCATAAATGACAAAAATTCCATGTTGCAATTTCAAAGATTATGTTAAAAATATACATCGTGCCTGACAGATAAATTGAACTTACCTAATAAACTGCTAAGTCAAAATTTCAAGTAGAAAAGGCTGATGTTTTTAATCCTGATGCTTTTATTTCAAAACCATTTATCAAAATTTAAAACAAGATATGAATTTTGTTGGAAGTTGTGGAATGCCACAGATTGTAGTATGAGATTTAGTTGAACAAAATTTTTAAATCACATTGCAAAACCAACTACTTCACAGATTGAACCAATGCTGTTAAAATCTTAAAACTGTGTTATTTTAAGATTGTTATCATAATTACCATTAATCTTAAATTGTGTGAAATGAATAAATTTTGTTTTATTCTTTTTATTATTATTAAAGGGATACATGTACACGAGAGTGAAATTTCAAACCATCTGAGTAGGCGTAATTTTTTTTTTAAAGATTTTATTTATTTGAGAGAGAGAGAGTGAGAGATCACAAGCAGGGGGAGCAGCAGGCAGAGAGAAAGGAGGAAGCAGGCTCCCTGCCGTGCAGAGAGCCTAATTCGGGACTCGATTCCAGGACCCTGAGATCATGACCTGAGCCGAAGGCAGAGGCATTAACCCTCTGAGCCACCCAGGCGCCCCTGAGTAGGCATAATATTAAAAGTAGAATCTTCTACACTGTCCCTACAACTATACTTTGCTTGTGTTCTTTTCCATTTCTAGTTTGCCTGACAGTTAAATCTATCACTCTAAATAATGTGTTTCTTTCATAATAATTTGTTAGGGATTGAATTGTCTTCCCCTCTCCAAATTCATATGTTGAGGTTTTAATCTTCAGTATCTCAGAATGTGATCTAATTAAGAAATAGGGTTGTTGGTGATAGAATTAGTTAAAATGAAGTCATACTGCAGTAAATATGGTCCCCCAACCCCTATGACTGGTATCTTTATAAGAAAGAAAAATTTGGATAAAGACACTCCCGTCAGCAAAAACATCATGTCAGAATTGGAGTTATGCTTCCATAGCCAAGGAACTAGCAGAAGTTAGGAGAGGATCTGAGACAGATTCTTCCCTAGGGCCTTCAGAGGGAGTACCATCCTTTCAAGACCTTGGATATCTTAGATTTTCTAGAAGTGTGAGAGAAATTTATGTTGCTAAACCATTTAGTTTTTGTGTTGTTGTTGTTTTTGAGAGTGAGAGAGTGTGTGCATGGGGGCAGAAGGAGAATCAGTGAGAGAATCTTAGGAAGTCTCCACACCCAGAATGGAGCCTGAGGCATGGCTCCACCTCTCCATCTTGACCTCAGCCAGAATCAAGAGTCAGATGCCCAACTGACAACCATCACACACCCTACAACTTCAAAGTTCTTTGAATGTGTTGTATCTTTTGATCCTCACCTTAGCCCTAATAGGAACCTACTACTGTTATCCCCATTATGTAGATAAAGAACAAAGAACAAGGAGAGAAATCCAAAGATCCTCCAAAGATTATGGTCAGTGTGACTCCAAGGCTGTTTGGTTAGCCATGCCAACATTATGTTGATTTTCTGATTCATAAAGACCCCAGCTACTCTAATTAACTTCTCACTAAAAAGGCCGTGGAATTTAGTTCAGTTAAAATAATCTTTCTTCTTATAACCCATAATATTTATTACTTATTTTTAATTTTTATTTTCTCTTGATTAGCTTTGTTTTAAAATACTACATTTAGATCTCTATTTCCTGATCATTCGACTCTAAACATTATATCTTATCTGCCCACTATATAAAATTAAGAAAATAACAGTTATACACTTCCCTCAAATTCTTCTTCCTCTTTTTATCTCTCAATCTTGGTTTGCTTTCTTATGTTTACCTTATCAAGGCATTTAACCAGCATGTTATATGCAGTAACCTTGATTATTTCTTTCCAGTTACAGAGATCATTCTCTATTATATAATCATTATTTTCTTTAAGCCAAATAATATGACTTAATCATAGAGAAAGAATAATAATTGTATGTCACTAAGCATATTGTCTCAAATTTCAAGATCAAATATGGTACATTTTCTTACACATTTTCAACCAACCATAATGTTTTATGTCATTTAAAAATTTCACTTGCTTGTACATATTCTTCAATATCCCTCTTTCACCAGAATTTCCTACTGGTTTCCCACTATCTTGTTATTAAAAATAGCTATATATTTAATAAATTATTAACATCTTTGTTAAATAAAACAAATAATTCTCTACTATGCTGACTTCCTTTTAAGTGGGCTATGTGGTGGTTGCCCCAGAATCTCTTCATTGCATCTAAGCTATTGGGCTACTCTTTAATTAAAGTAATTTTTGCTCTATTTAGCTATTTTTGTTTTTGTTTTCAGTCATATTTCACCACTTGAGAAATATATGTGGGCCCTTGCATGCTGTAATGTTTGTTTGTTTGTTTTTAATCTTATCCTTATACCAATTGATGGGGCATAGCATTTTGGTGGAAAATTTTTTTTTCTGAGAACATTGTAGGCATTACCTTTTCTAAAATTACTAATAAAAAGCCTGATAAAATTTGTAGGCTTTTTTTTCCTCTTAGTTTGAGTTTCCTCAAGGAAATCTTTGAGGCTATGATTTGATTCCAAGTAATTGATTTTCGAAATGAATCTAAAGAAAATACTTGAAAGGTAGGGAGTCAAGGGCACAGAGAAGAGAAGACAGCTAATAGAGGCTTTGTTTTTCTATGCCTAATCCTCTAGAAGTCAGTATAGATGTGCCTCAAAGTAATTCCACCTAAGGAGTGAAGGACATGGGGGGTCCGTACCCGAGTTTTTGCCAGGCATTAGATGTGCAATTCACTGAATGTGAAATTGAGTTCCCGGCATGGGTGCTAATGAGCTGAGAAGGTTCTCAAGGAAAGTCAGGTGCTGGCAGTTGGAAGTTGGGACGGGACAACTTGTAGAGCAGTAAGAGTAAGAACAGAGCACATGTTCTTCATCTATGTGTGCTACATTGTATATTTGTACATATAACTTTAGCTTTTATCTGTTTTTGCACTCTTGAAGATTTTATGATTTTATCTTTAATCTCTGAATCCCAGAATTTCAGGAGAATATATCTATAAATATGGGTGTCATTTGTTCTAACTATTCATGGACTTTTAAATAAAGTCCAAAGTATTTAGCTCTGTGAAAATGTATTCTGTTATTTATTTTGATTATTTCCTTCATTCTACTATCATTCTTTTCTTTTTTCAGAAAATACTATTAGGCAGATGTTGGGAGATTCCCTAGGCTTTATTTTCTCATACACGTATTGATTTTTTTTCCTATACAATTGTATTTTTACTAAAAAAAAATTGTATTTTTATTTTCCCTGACCTCTTCCTTTCTTGCTTCTTCTTTTTTATAGCAAACTGGTAGGTTTTATATATTCATTTTATTTTTTTTACAGAAGATTATATTCTGAGGACATTTAAAAACATTTTCTGATTTCCTTACTCCCATCTTTTCCCTCATTCTCAAATTAGTCAAAGTATCATTGAATAGACTTTTTATTATTATGACATGTACTTCTACAGAATTCTCTCTAAGATCTAAAGAGTGGTTTCTCACTCTTTCTCACATCTCACAGCAGCCACTCTCTTTTTTAAGATGTAATCAAGTACTTGTCAGGTATGCTTTATTGCGCAGACTTTATCATTGTAGATTTTTCTTGACTTTGATGTTAAATATTTGTCCTGTCTTTTCCATTATTTCAACATTGTAGTTGATTTCTAAGGAAGCATATGGAATAACTGACAAACTGTTGCTCAGGTTAACTCACTATAAAGTTAATTCACATAAAAATATAAACTTATAAGTAGACAATTTTTCTGTTAGCAGATTTCTAACAACTTATTAGCAGTTTTTAAAATTTGTACTTATTTTCAAACTATGTTTTTTCTAATTATAATTGCTAAGTGTTGATTTTAGAAATATCTCAAAATACAGAAACATATAAAACAATGCAAAAATACCAATTCCAACACCTCAAACATAACAATTATTTTAATCTTATGTATTTTTCTTATATATATTTGGAATTTTGCTATTATATTCTGCTTAAACTATTTTAATGAATTTAATGCATTATTGTAATCTGTGATGAATGATAAAGAGATTAACAGATTAACATATGTTAATTCGCTAAATTTTTCCCCCATGTCATCAGCACCCCTTATTCGTCTTTCACAATAAAATCTATGGTTTGAATGCAAGAATTTAAAATTAAATTAATGTTACTAACACTATTTGCCCTCTTAAAGTGTGATTTCTGATGTTTGCATTGCCTTTGGTATCTATCTCTTCAATGGTTTAGGAAATTCTCAATTTAACTGAATTACTGCTCACCACCAGTACTTTTGGCCAAGCAATTATTCATGTTTTAAATAGGGATTTTAATTCATTTTACTGTCAGTTGGATTACACCTTTAAGTAATTTTTTCTAGAACAGTATATGAATTGTATATTTTCAGATTATTTAAAACTTTCCTTTAGGTTCACAGATAAAAGAGGACAGTGACTATGATATGCTAGATCTGAATGTTTTCCAAATATACTGTCTAGATGTTACTGTAGATTTTATTTTTTGGCAAAAATTGTTCTAGTTTTGTTCCTTTATTTTTCTTTAATTGCATAACTTTTTTGTTTGCTCCTCTGTTTATATATATCTTCTCTTTCTTCTGGCAGCTCAAATTATTTAATACATCTGTCTATGTACTTGCCATTTTTAGTAAAAAACCTGAAATATTATATCATTGTCGACTTAATTCTATCAGTGACACAAAACCTTTGCAAATGTTTCTAGAAGTGTTACAGAGAGACCATAACAGAGCAACTGATTATAATGAATCCAGGATTTAAGCTAAATGTCCATGGAGTTCATTTCTTTTGGTTTTAAAAGATGTACCCAAACTACTAATTTGAAATTCTTAGCAAAAATCAATTGCTATATATAATTTTGAAGTCCTCACTGAGTCTAAAATAATGAATTACTGGGGCACATGGGTGGCTCAGTAGGTTAAGCATCTGACTCTTTTTTTTTTTTTTT
>CM053604.1:81007307-81041319 GCA_028646535.1 Procyon lotor
TGTTGTCTGATTGCTGAGGCTAGGACTTCTAGCACTATGTTGAATAGCAGTGGAGATAGTGGGCATCCCTGCCGTGTTCCTGATCTCAGGGGAAATGCTGAGAGCTTTTCCCCATTGAGAATAATACTCGCTTTGGGTTTTTCATAGATGGCCTTGATGATGTTGAGGAATGTGACCTCTATGCCTACGCTGTGAAGAGTTTTGATCAGGAAGGGATGCTGTACTTTGTCAAATGCTTTTTCAGCATCTATTGAGAGTATCATATGGTTCTTGCTCCCCTGGTCCCTCGGTGACCCCACGGGTCCCGAAACCACACTGTTCCCACAAGGGCTGAACCCCCGGTTAGTCTCCGGAGTGATGTCCCTCAGCGGAGCGGACTAGAAGTTCAGGATTTTGACCTCCGTGGCTCTGCGGCTGCTGGCAGCCGGCCCCTCCCCCCGGGGTCTCTCTTCGCGTTGCTTTAAATTCACCTTTTCCGCACGTCCTACCTCCTGAAAGTGGTCGATTTTCTGCTCCTAGAATTGCTGTTCTTATTCTCTTCTCTCTGCTGTTGCGTTTGCCGGCTTTTAGAGTGATTTCCTCCTCTTTAGCTGGACTTCTGATTCCCAGGGCTCTCTGTGCCTCCTACACCTCCGCCATCTTGCCTCCCGTCTCTCTTCTATAACTCTTGTCTTTCATGCTTCATGTATAGGTTGCTTGGGTAAGTTGAAATCCATCAAAAATATGTATGTATTTTTAAATTATGTAAATATAATTCACTGCAGAGACGCAATGTGGCAGACAAATTCTGGAATGGCTCCTCATGATCCCTAATTCCTGATGTCAACTACAATCCCCAACCCTGGAATGTAGGCAAAACCTGCTACTAGCATCAAATTAGTAGAATATAGCCAAGTTCATGGGATGTCTTCCCATGGTTGTGTTTTATTATATAATTCCATCTTGCTAGTAGAGTCTCCTTAGGACTCACTTTTGCTGGCTTGTTGAAGTGACCATAGCCAGAAACTATAGGTGGCCTTTCTGAGCCAAAAATGTCCCTAGGAATTGAGAGTAACCTCCAGTCACTAGCTAGCAAGAATCCAGGAACCTCAGTCCTATAACTGCAAGTTGCATTACATATTCTTTATAAAGTGAATTTTTTCATACATTTATCTTGATCAGCACTGAGCAGAACCATTCAGTTTGGAAGTTTCACATTTCCTTTTTCACCCTGGAAAATCTCTTCTGTTATTTCCATGGTAATAGAAAAATGGACCCCCAAAAGATATCCACATCCTTGGATATAATCCTTGAAATAACTTTATACCATATATCAGATAATGTTTTAGGAAGGGGGTAGTTCTTGGCCTCATGGAGTTTATATCTTGGTGCTAGCAATGGATTAATAGATATCTAATTAATACTTAAATAACTATTTATTGGGCAGTTAAGAAAAATGACAAAAGGAAAGCAGATGAAAGGGTAGAAAAGTGGTCATTTTAGAAAGGTGTTAAGGAGGCCTCTACGAGTATCAGACTTGAAGCAAAGACTTGAATACAGGGAAAGAGGAAATTTTAGTGCTATCTGATATAAGATTATTCCAAATTGAAAGACCATCAGTGGAATATCTGTAGAATCCTAGCTTGTTTTGTATATTATGGAAAAGAAATAAGCCAATTTGAGATATAATAAGAAGGGAAGACAGTTGTAGGAAAGATAGTCAAGTGTGGTCTTGGGAAGCCATCACACTTAGAGTAGTCTTCTGAGCAGAAGTATGGCAAAAAATTACTTTTGCATAAAAGGGATGACTATAGTCCCCTATAGTTAGGGACTATAATTGTGTTCCCCCAATTCATATGTTGAAGTCTTAAACCTTGGTACCTCAGAATGTGGCTGTATAGAAGAGCCTTTAAAGAGATAATCAGGGTAAAATGAGGTCATATGGATGCTTCTTAATACAACAGGACTGGTGTCCTTATAAGAAGAGGAAATTTGGCCATACTGAGAGATACCTACGATACATGCACACACAGGAAAGACCACATGAGGATGTAGTGAAAAGGTGGCCATCTGCAAGCCAAGGAGAGAAGTCTGAGGTGGAAGTAATCCTGCTGACAACCTGATCTGGGGCCTCTAGCTTCCAGAATGGTGAGATTTGTGAGATAGTAGATTTGTGTTGGGTAAGCCACCTAGCACATGGTATTTTGTTATGGAAGTCCCAGCAAATTAATACAATGTCTGTGGTTAATATGGGGAAAACACGTTTTAGCAAGGTAAGTTCAGGAGTGAGATATTGGTGACACGGGTCAGAAAAGTAGTGAAAAATGGTGAGAGGTAGGTATTAGAGCCATCAGGTTCCTTGACAAAGAGGATGCAGGATATGAGATTAATTAAGGCATCAAGGAAAGGATAATCCAAGGGTTTTCCCATTGCTATGTTTCATTCTTAATCCATGTTGAAATTAAGATTAATTTTCTGGTCTAAAATATGTTTTAACAAGCAGTAGTCTTGTTCATTTGTTTGTTTTTACGAATTATCTTTCACTAATGGAAATTTGCCTTACACATTATACATTAAACTAGGAGCCAAATAACTTAACATTAGATTTAGTTAATCTCACCTCTTCGTGGTGAAGTTATTAGACAGCCTGGTTGGAAATATATTCAGTGAGTGACAGTATGGCAAGGCTCTTTTCAGTTTTGAAAAGTTTGGATGAATTCCAGAGATCAATGTAGAAATTAATTGCTTACAGTTTCTGGCACAAGTCTTCTCATCAGCACTGATTTTTTGAACAGCCATCATAACAGGGCTTTGCTTGCCAAGGAGGAGCCTGACAGTTTCGCAATTAGAGAGGACTGGGGGTTGATCTGTTGGTCTTAGGAAGAGATACGCACAGTGTACAAATTATACGCAAAGGCAAATTAACCAGAGGTTTTAAAAAGAAGCGTTTAACATTCTATCATTTAACTTCTCTATCATTCATTGCGTCTCCCCCATTAGGGACAGGCTTGAAAATAATTAGACATAAATATTTCTGAGCTTAGCTATTTTTGTTATGTGTTTTCACAATATTGTACTTGTAATTTAATCATTCTAGAAATTATGGAAAATTGATTTTTATGAAAATAAAGCAGCTGGTGATATGAATCATGTTTACAGAATTGAGTAATTTATAACACCCAAGGCATTTCAGGTAGTGAACTTTAACTCAAAGTGATAATAGAAAACTTCACCCTATCCTCTGCAGGGTTTAAGAAAAATGCCCTGTGCTATGGAGGAATACAGAAAGATGGTTTGTGTATTATAAATTAGATTTAAATTATTTATGAAATGTTAACTTACTACCTCTTTATTCTTATGAACTTCCAATTTATGCACCACTAATCCCAATTATATAGTTAAACAATTTTGTGATATATAAATATTATTTCCCAAATAGCTGTATTTATTTAATTCTCAAATACATTCTCTGCATTCACTCTACTATGTACACTCGTGCACATTCCAAATTTCAGTCTTTACTCTGATATGTTCATCTTTATTTTTCTGTTATTCAGGTTAATTTTTGTTTTGAAACACCTATCATTTTAGGAGAAAGTTAATTTTAGTTAATCTGCCATTTATCTCCTTTTGTGAGGGTTAAGTGAAAATTCTGGGAGGACATTATACTACCAAACAGTAGAAGCATATGCGGTCCTCATGTCATTTGTGTATATGCACATCAACCAATTCATTGACACATTTCACTTATGTGTTTGTCTCTACTTTGTCAACGTTGTGAGTGTGTTCTTCGCCATTGTCTGTAAAGGCACTTGGGTCCAGTAGCTCTCTTTGCTCATTTCATGCTATAGTTGAGTCAGCCTGATACTTTCAAGTCCCACTGAGATAGGAAAATCTAAGAAGCCCTTTATAGCTTAAAGTGTCTAGGTTCATGATTGCCTTTTTTTTTTTTTTTTTTTTTCTGGTCTTGCTGAATGCCTATAGATAGGAGAGCACAAAGCTTCTTTCCTTCAATTCACAGGCCCTTCTTTGGAAGAGGCTGCTATATTATTTGCTCCTTCTTTTGCCTTTACCCAGGAGACTATTTTGTAGTCTTCAAAGGAAGTCTACATACTCATGGATCCCTTAGTATAACCTCTGAGTATTTATCACATATTCTGCCTATGAATAGTCTTTCAAAATTGTTTGAGTTCTTAGAAACCAAAACATTTTTTAAAAACTCTTTATTTTTAAAATTGTTTTTGGTTACATCCCTCCCCTGGGAAAATGAGCACTAAAAGTCTTAAGTGCCTAGATGAGAACTGGGCAGAAAGGCATGACAAGTAAAATGAAAAAAAAAAAAAAAAGACCATAAATTACTATCACCGAAAAAATTAAAAACATATGTTTGCAATGCAGAATTATGCTCATTTTGCAAAACTTTCAATGGTGCTTTTGGTATACATTATTTTTTAATATATATAGAATAAATAATATGTAAAGGAGATTCTGTTTTCTAGATTTTAGGTGTGGATCCTTAGCTGAAAACAATAAATAACTGGTGTCAAATAGTTCTGCAACCTGAAACCAGGGAAAAAATCACCTCTGCAGAATAAGCTAAACAGATACTGAAGGGAACTCTCAGAAATAGCCTATCACTACTTCCATGTTTTTTTTTCCTTAAAGATTGTATTCCTTTATTTGACAGATAGAGACAAGCAGGGGAGAGTGGCAGAAGGAGAGGGAGAAGCAAGCTCTCCAGCAAGCAAGGAGCCCAATGTGGGGCTCCATCTCAGAATCCTGGGATCATGACCTGAGCCAAAGGCAGACACGTAACCAACTGAGCCACTCAGGCGCCCCTACTCCCATGCTTTATAAGTAAATCCATGCCTGAAGAGATTAAACAAGGTTGTTTTTAAATAAGTATAAATGTTTACACTTATATTAATGTAGATATAGATATAGATTAATCCTTCGTATAGCCAAGGAAGGTTTAGATTGCGTGTGCTTTATATTTTATCTCCCTTCTCAGACTGAACTCAAGAGGTATGAAAGGAAGTGCTTCTGTATATATCAAGTCAACTGAAAGGCTTCAGAATAATCATTGGGAGAGCTTTCCATGAGTCCACTGAACTTCAAAAGACTTCTGACTCCATTGGTCAACTCTAAGGTAAGCAGTCAGTGGTTACCAGAGTTGCTACTATTTAGCAGCAGAGCATGGATAGCTGGCATTCCCAGAAACAGACTGGGTAAGGATGACTGTAATTCTCCTGTAAATCTTGCATAAGGACTCAGACAGGGCCATCTCTAATAGATATACTGAAGGGGCTAGGATACACAGATATTGGTACCATTAACCATGGGGCTGTAGAAAAAATGCCCAGAGAAGACGTTACTCACTAGACAAAGTGAACTAGCAAGAGATGCCCAACAGTGGAATTCTCTAGAGAACCACATAAGTACTACCCAGAAAAAACAGCTAGAAATTCTGAATCTATAATATAGAGCTTGCTACACTTTCCAACTACAAGTAAAATTCCCAGTCATATGAAATCATTCCTTGTGTCTTCATTGCACTTTTGCAATTGCCCTTATCATACTGAAGGGGACAAAACAGCAAATAAAAAGGAAGAATGTACACCAAAAAAGTGAGAGAACAACCATATGTATATGGGATTTAATCCAAAGGGAGCTATTAAAAGGACAATGGATGAAATGAAAATGTTTACCTTATATTATGGAGTCTAGTTTATTTGAAATACTTTAAATACATATAAATAAATATATAAGTATATATTTAAATACTTTATGTATATATAAATATTGTAATGATTCATGGACTCTTATAAGAGTCTGATTTCTTCAAAACCCTTCAAAAATATATATTATAAATGCATGCTACTATTTGCTTCTACTATTAAACATATGTTTCTTGGGACACCTGGGCAGCACAGTTGGTTAAGCATCTGACTCTTGGTTTTAGCTCAGGTCAGAGACTGAGCCCCATGTTGGGCTCTACACTCTGCCGGGAATCTGCTTGGGACTCTCCACTGCCCCCCCCCTTTCTCTCTCAATAAATAAATAAATCTTTAAAACAAGCACATGTTGCCTTTATACAACTTTATATTATAGACTTTAATTAAAAAAAAAAAAAGTTACCTGTGTATCTGTCTCCTCTTTTCTCTAGATTATTTGGGCAAAAGGGAAATTAATCATTTCCCAGGGCAGTTCTAGGATACAGCTGCTTTTTCGTGTCATATTTGTCTCTACTGCATTCACTCTACTATTAACATGGCCGGAAAGATCAGAATTGTATTATCCTTCCCAGTCCCAGCCTCACCACTATAACTTAAGCAGAAGAGTGAAGATGGGGTGGTCACTGCTTTGTGCTATTTTTGCTCCCAATACCATCGTTCAAGGCTTTCTTAGGTATACCAGATTTTACTGAATGATTAAGGCAATGGACCAGTTTTATTGTACAATAAGAAAAACCACCTAAAGTAAACATATTTCTAATACTAATGAAAAGTTAGCTGACAATCTCTCTCAAAGAAATTTCCTAATTTCTAGCTTGCTAGTCATTGCTTAATCTCTCCTTTTGATTTGCGTCTATTCTCTACGCTTTGTATATTTGTACTCCAAAAACATTGTTCACATATAGAGAAATTTATCTTTAACCTTTTGTCCCCCTCTTACCCTTTGTCAAATTTATCCTTAGGACTTTACTCCCAGGCAACTTAATTTCATTTTCATGAATCCAAAAAAAAAAAAAAAAAGGTCCGAGGTATATAATACACATGCATTTCTATGTTTATAACTTTAATACAGATACAAGTATTAAGTAGAGAATCATTTTTCATTTCTTTTATATCAAATCATTTCTCTTTTTTATATTAAATCTCACTTTTTACCTTTACCAGCAGCAGTTCTCCTATATACTTCAGAAATTATAATTAATATAAATGTTTTTAAATGATCTTTAGCAATCCTAATAGTATAAAATGTCCATTATAGTACTGGTTAGAATGCTCACAAGAAACAGATGGTGATCTCAAATGGTATAAATGAAGAGAGTTTAATGAAACACTATCTACTGAGGGGAAGACAAGGTTAAGGAAAACAAGGGATGGTGAATTGCTACAGCGCTAATAATAGCAGTTAGCCATTCTCACCCTTAGGGCTGGTAGGGAATGCAAAACATGGTTATCGCATCTGATTGCTACAGCTTTAAAAATAAAAAATAAAAAGTAGTAAACAACCACTGCCAAAGTGCAGCCAAACAGATTAAAGAGAGCCAGTATAATAAATGACCTTACTTCTTTCCCCAATTGTCCTTGAACCCCTTCCAGGACTGCCTATTGGGCAATTATCCTGGATGATGAAGATCAAGAGGCTTTGTCAGTTGTTAGCACTTAGAAGCCAGTTGGTCAATGTTTGTAGCAAGATAGAGTACATGGAAGAATGGACCTGGAGGTACAAATAGAAAATAATTTGTACAACCCACCTCTTTCTCCCATTAACATCAACTCAGATGCTTTGTCTGGATGAAAGACTCAGGTAAGTTAGCATAGGAAAGGAAATGATGAAATCAAATAAAAAATGATTGCTTTTATGTAGCTGAACATTATCCCTCACATACCATTTATTCCATATTCCCCTTACCCTCTATAGGCATATACACTGGTTGGGAAATTTTTAAGTAGAGAGTTAACACAAATCTTCATTCCATGGAACACAGGGTCTCCATGCTTCTGTCCTTACCAGGTTGACCACCATTATTGAGTCCAGGGGAAGTAGGAGGAACTTAAGAGGAACTTAGTTTATAATATAGTGATATAGCTGTTCTTGACACTATCAGGGGGAAGCAACTTAATTTTCCCCACATAATCAGGATGAATCACCTCAGCCAGCAAATAAGAAACATAACTGTATTTCCTAGTGAAAACATTCCTTCTAGCATGTTATGAGACCTAAACATAATGATCCTAAGATCACAGAAATAGAATGTATAAAGTTTGTAAATGGGTTAATAGAATAATAAAGGGGATGAGTCATGGCATTCTTGACCAGTCCCAACAATGGATCCCAGGGCTTTGCTCTCTTTATGTGGAGGAGATCACACTGAATATTAGGTCATGGATTTAAAATCAGAGTGATTATATTTCCCAGTTTACACCAGGCGATGTCAGTTCAAATCTTTCCCTCAGAAAGATTTCCCCTTTCCCTCAGAAAAATGTTTTGGTTTACACAGTAAGTTAAACAGTTACATTATTACAGGCATATAATGCCTGTTATAGAACAGCTCCCTATACTTGTAGGAAATTCTTTTTGTCTACTGACATCACAGCAAATTCTGCAATAAGCCATTTTAAAATTTTACCAGGTCATCGGCTCCGAGGTGATAGAGTAAATTAAGACAAATGAATTCTTGTCTTTTCCCACAGCCCCACTTTTTAGTGTTTATATTAATTCCCTGGTTGAGGGCTATGCCTTCAAGATACCAAGGCAATGACTAAAACATTATTACCAAATGTGCAGCTTGTAACTTAGTGCCGATTGCCAAACTACCAATTACCAGAACAGGACTAGATTTAATTCAGAAACTGAGAAAAAGGATTAGAATATTTTATATTTATATATGATATAAATATAAATATAGTTATTAAAATAAAATATAAGTATATATTTATATTTTGGCATGGCTGCTTTATGTGAGCACATTATTGATGGACCCATCTCTGAAAATATTTTCTATTCATTAGAGCTCTACAAATTTATGCAGTGAATCAAATGGGTATTTATTGTACATGGTAGGCCCCATGGTGCCATTTAATATTTTAAGATCAGTTTGTCAACTAGAATCCAAAATTATGTAAAACTCTGAAAACATGTAAACATTTATAAATATTTAACATTAGTTTACAATAATATTAATTTTTATTCAAGCCCTGCTTTATGTATTTTAACTTTATTAGTTAAATTGGGGAAGTAAAATCTCTATTATTTTGTTTCAAAATGAATTTAAAGTTGTCAAAATAAGCTTTACTGAACATTTTTGTCAAGAAAAGGCACATATTTTCTAAAAGTAGTAGTAAAGAAAGTGAAAACAAGGGAGTGATTCTGAAGTAAATGAAGACTGAAGAGTTCATCCTAGTTTTATTTCTTGGTTTATTTTTATAGCTGTAATTTTTGGTGAATGCCAAAACTAAAGTGTGTCCTTTGAGAAGATGCACTGGTTAATGAAGCAATAAAGCCATTATAACTTTAGCTTCTGCAAGGCTAACATTTTGGTGTCACCTGCCTGTAGACTATAGGCATTCTCTACTGTGGCGACATTTTTGGTTGGCAGAATTGTTTCTTTGAAAGAGAAATTAGAATTTTTTTTTTTTAATTTTATTCGTTTACTTGAGAGAGACAGAGAGAGCAGAAGCAGGGGAAGTGGCAGAGGAAGAAGGAGAAGCAGGCTCCACACTTGGCAGGGACTGAGTCCCATGCAGGGCTCAATCCCAGGACCCTGGGACCATGACCTGAGCTGAAGGCAGATGCTTAACAGACTGAGCCACCCAGGAGCCCCAAGAAATCAGAATTCTTTAATGGAGACATTTGTAAAATCAGATGAATTGGGAACATAAAATCTTTATGTTCCAAAAGGAAGAAATAAAATTTGTATCTGGAAAAGACTTCAAATGTAGGTTGAACACATCTGTAAGAATACTTCTGGTAGGGGCACCTGGGTGGCTTGGTCAGTTGGGCATCTGACTCTCGATTTCAACTCAGTTATTGGTCTGAGGGTCCTGAGGTTGAGCCCCACATGGAGCCCTGAATTGAGCCCTGCATCTGACTCTGCACTCAGTGGGGAGTGAAGATTCTCTCCCTTTCCCCCTCCCTTACCTCTCTCTCAAATAAATAAATAAATCTTTAAAAAAAAAAAAAAAAAGAGGTGCCTGGGTGGCTCAGTTGGTTAAGTGTCTACCTTTGGCTTAGGTCATGATCCCTTAGTCCTAGGATGGAGCTCCTGGTCATTGGGCTCCCTGCTCAGGAGGGAGTCTGCTTCTCTTTGTCCCTCACTCTGCTGTGCTCTCTCTCTCAATCTTGCTCTCTTTCAAATAAATAAAATCTTAAAAAAAAAAAAAGGCCTCTGGTAACTGCGTGACTCAAAATATTAAGGTAAATTATATTCTAATTTAAAGAAAGCTATGTATCTAAGAATCTCATTGTAAAGGTAATGGGAGCCTAAATAGGTCATAGAGTTCAGCAAAATAATAGAATACAAAAATAAAAAGCCAAAATAATAATCATAAAATAAAGAACAAGACCAAATGGAATAGTCATGGATCTAAACTAGAAAGGATACGTTTACTTTTAAAAAAGGGGGACATTTAAACAATCTAGCTTCAGGGCAAGAAACAAACCCCAATTTTTGTTTGATACTGATAATGATTCAAGAAATATTTATATTTCTTTGTTTTATATTTCTTCTTTATATTTCTTTATATTTAAAACTAAATGACATAAAAGAAATTAAAATTAAAAAGTGGCCATTAAATAAAAACAAAAATAAATGAATAAAACTCAGTATATAAATAGCATGCAAAACTGAATCCTTAGCAAAAAAATAAATTTATTTTTTAATTTATTAAAAAAAATTCTTAGCAAAAAATTATTTATTTAAACAAGTCACTAGTAAAAATTTTTTTACAAAAATGAAGTTAAAGGTTATAATTTAAAAAAAAAAGAACTGTACTGAGCAAGCATATTAGAAGTCCTTGGGATGCCATGGTAACATGCATTAGAGTCAATGATTTAGATATCAAAGCAAGACAAAGCTTTCCCTGTAGAAGACTAGTCTTGGGGCGCCTGGGTGGCTTAGTCCTTAAGGGTCTGCCTTTGGCTCAGGTCATGATCCCAGGATCCTGGGATCGAGCCCCGCATTGGGGTCCCTGCTCTGCAGGAAGCCTGCTTCTCCCGCTACCAATCCCTCTGCTTGTGTTCCCTCTCTCGCTGTGTTTCTCTCTGTCAAATAAATAAAATCTTTAAAAAAAAAAAAAAAAAAGACTAGTCTTATTTGAATTAGTTTAAGCACATTTGGTTTTAGAAAAATTTAAAAATACAAATAATGATATTTCTATGGTTTGATGAATGTTTTTGTTTTTTATATCTTTTATTGTCTTTTTTTTAAGATTTTTATTTATTTGAGAGAGAGAGAGAGCATGAGCAGAGGGAGGGGAAAAGGGAGAAGCAGACTCCTTACTGAGCAACGAGCCCAACTCAGGGTGGGGCTTGACCCCAGGACCTCGAGATCATGACCTGAGCCCAAGACAGGCACTTAACCGAATGAGCCACCCCCAGGCACCCCTATTAATTGTCTTATACTTAAAACTTTAAATTGGAGCTTAAAGATCCTTAAACATTAAAGAAAAAACTGCCACATTGTAGAGATTAGTAAAATGTGGCTCAGAGGTTAAGAAGGCTGTTCAAAGAGGGCTGTTTTAGGACTAAATGTGGAAATTATGACTTCCTGACAAACACACCTCCTATTCTTACTTTTTTCCTCTTTGTGTGCATGTAATTCTTAACTTTTCAAAATGCATGAATGAGATCACATGACATTTAAATTGCTATAATTATGATACAAGTAAGAATTCCATATTAAAAATATGATTATTGGGGTGCCTGGGTGGCTCAGTGGGTTAAGCCTCTGCCTTCAGCTCAGGTCATGATCTCAGGTCCTGGGATGGAGCCCCACATGGGGCTCTCTGCTCAGCAGGGAGCCTGCTTCTCCCTCTCCCTCTGCCTGACTCCCTGCTTACTTGCGATCTCTTTCTCTCTGCCAAATAAATAAATACAATCTTTAAAAAATAAAAATAAATAAAAATATGATTATTGATTTTTCTAGATTTTTCTCAGTTACCACAGGATTTGACAAATTTTTGCAGATGTTTATGTTCAATGGAACTACAAGTCACTTTGCTGACTGAGCTTACATATGATTAATATTTCCTTTAGGAGGAACTATAAGAGCTACCCATAGAATACAGCTAATAATCGGTTTAAACTAGCTACATGTTTTCCAATTATTGGTCAAGAAATTTTAAATAATAACTGCTTAAAAGATAATTAGTTTTAACAGAAATTATGGATTGACTTATAACTGATATCAAGCAACTGGTGATTACTCATCTATTTTCCAGACTGCTGTGCAAATTTTTATGAAAAAAGGAAAGTCTTAAATGATACTTGGATTCCATAAAGTCAATTGAATCAATTTGACATAAAAGAAGTGATTATGTCAAAACGAAAATAACCTTTAAAATAGGACAATGGGGAACCATCCATTTCATTTATTCTTTCATTTTTCTTCTTTTATTTAACCTTATGCTAGTTTATCTTTGTATTTCAGATAGTAATACCTTTAGTGGAGAAGTAAACTTATCTCCTGTGTTATCTGGTGTTTCTGTTGCTGCTGTTCTGTCACTTTCCCAAGTTAACCCAATAAGGTTTTATTAAATGCTATTACCTTTTATTTTCCAGGAAAACATTTTGTGAAGTTTAAATATTTCATTAGACCCTAAAGCTATAATAATGAGGTTTACTATCACAGGAGGATTTTATTTATATCAAACTTTAAGAAAAAAACAAAACAAAGCAAAAAACAGCTTTTGTACTTTTATACTTTAGAGGCAAAATTATAAATCACAAAACAGATGTTTGAACAGATACTATTAAACCAAGTCAACATCTACAATCTTACCTCTACACTTGAGGGTTTTTTTATTTTTTTTTCAGACAGAACACTGTGAATACTGTGAGTTCCCAAGTATTTGAATACCAGGTTTAGACAAGATATTTTACAGTATTGATTTGGCTTTCAGCAGCTTTTCCTTCTTACAAACAAAGATAGTAAAAGGAACTTGTTTTCGATGAAATAAGAATAGCTCATTCCTTTGATTATAAAACCAGATCCCAAAATGATAAATGGTTCTGGGAATTTTGAGTTTCATCTTTTCAATAAGAGAAGACTTTTTCATGCTAAGGTTGCCATGTGTTATAGTAAATACTAAAAGAGACTCATTGATTTCCCAGCTCTCTGATTCATGCACTCTGGAATTTGAAAGTTAACAACAAAGATAGCCAACAGTAAGCCTTTACAATATAAAATACTTTGCAACAGTATGTTTAGCTTTTGGTTAAAGTTATATTTTAGTGAGTTTTTTTTTAAATAAATTAATCTAGTTATAGAGCATGATGATTAATGGTATATGTGAATAAAAATACCTGTAAAAAAATTGTATAATTGCAGTACTACTTTTGGCTAGGATTTTTTTTTTTTTTTTGAAGTTCATCATCTTGGAACACTTGCATCAAAATTTTAAAAATGTACACTTAAAAAATAAAATGTATAAGGAATCTTTAAGCCATTAAAGAATGGCAGTAAGCCATAGGACTTATTATGGCCTCATAAGTGTTTCACAAAATGGAAATTTTAACTGATGCTATTTTTTTTTATTTAAACCAATCAAGGATTAGTTAGAGGGATTTTTATTTACAAAGATAAAAATAGAGAGTGGCAATTTATCACTTTTCATTTCACGTTAAGTTCTTTTGAGTAATACTGACAAAGCACCAAATTAAAAAAAAAAAAACTTTCATAATAATGAAACTGCTTAATATCTTGACCCTATTGAATAACTTGGCATAAGCATATATATTTATATCTATGTTTATCTCTAGTTCTCATATTTAATGTTACCCTATTACCAATAAGATTTTTTTCTGAAAAACTATTTTTATAGAAGATAAAATAATAGAAAGTTCCCTAATTGTTTTCATCACAAGGAAATACTTTAATAACTTTTATGCAATATAATTACTAACTGGTTATTTCATTCTTTCTGAAGCTAAAAATGAGCCAAATTCCTTATGACTGTTCTTCCCATTAAAAAAAATAAATAAAAATAAAGAAATCCTGCAAGACACTTAACATTACACATAATAAGGCTAAATCTAGTACAACCATGGCATAGATGACTATGTCTATAGATCTAAGGAAAACCTGCCCTGGACAAGTAAATCCCCTGAATTTTTTCCTCTGCTTTCCTCAGACATGAAGCAAGGAATTAGACTAGCTCACTTAGAGACCACCTCCCCACACACAGTCTATGGGAGGTACTCAGCACTAACCAAAGTCATTCTGGCCTGAAAGGAATTCAATAAGTTTACAAACCAGCTCAGGTTCGGATTGGCATCCTGGAATGGGAAAATCACGTAATTGTATCCATTTCTCTCAGGCCCTTTAATGTAGACCTGGTCCAGTTCAGTTACCAATTCTCAGTAGAATTCTTGTAAATGGTGATTAGAAATCCCCAGGAGCAAGATGTGCCTGTTCCTACTTCTGCACAGGCTCTGAGACCTTGACCCCAGAATTACCTGAATATGCACACCAGCATGGACCTCTTTCCTGATTCAGTGATTCAAGGAGGTCAGGTGTGCATTCCTAAAACCAAGTGCCACTTGCCTCCGAATAATGCTCTGAGACTCCCAGGAGGAATCAAGTGTATCTATAAAAAAGGTATCTAAATGTATGTGTTGAGTTTAATATTAAATTCCTGAGCTGAAAGCAGACACTGTGTCCACTCAGACACTGAGCCACCCAGGCATCCATACAAGAATATTTTTAAAAGTCAATGAACAATACAAATGTTTAAAAAAAAAAAACATTTAATCAGAACAGGACTATGATGAGAAAATGAATAAGAATGACTTGATGTGTAGTAAAAGAGCTATCCACCTGTGCATTTATTAACCCCATATACTTTAGAGTTTAAAAAATAAAAACTTAGGGGCGCCTGCGTGGCTCAGTCATTAAGCGTCTGCCTTTGGCCTAGGTCAGATCCCAGGGGCCTGGGATCGAGCCCCGCATCGGGCTCTCTGCTCTGCAGGAAGGCTGCTTCTCCCGCTACCATTCCCTCTGCTTGTGTTCCCTCTCTCGCTGTGTTTCTCTCTGTCAAATAAATAAAATCTTTAAAAAAAATAAATAAATAAAAAATAAATAAATAAAAACTTGTATCACATTAAAAGAGATCTGAGTTTCCCCTTCCCTTCCATTCTGTTGCATGAGAATACCATAAGTATGCAACCCAGAAGGGCGCCCTCATTCAACCATGACGGCAGTCTGATTTCAGATTTTCCTCCTCTGAAACTATGAGAAATAAATTTCTATTGTTTATAAGCTACCTAGTTTGTTATATTTCGCTATAATAGCCTGAATGACTAACACATTCCTGGTTCCCTCTCTTTCACTTTTAAAACGATCCTTTAATTGCACTGGACCAACACAAGTAGTCTAAATTAATCTCCCTAATTTAAAATCAGCAGACTAGAAAATTTAATAGCATCTATAGCCTTCATTTTTCTTTGCCCTAAAAGATAACATATCCATAGTATGCCATACATCATTGAGAGGGCACTATTCTGCCTACCACATTATCTAGGAAGCATTCATTCCCTTTTCCTCTGACCACTTGGAAGAATTAAATTTCCCTATCGCTTTGATGCTGGGTTTGGTCACGTGACTTGGTTTGGCCAATGGAATCTAGACAGAAGTGACTGATTGCCAATCCCACGTTTATCTTTGTCTCTCTGATGTGTCTGAACTCCACTATGAAAACATGTCTACACCTTGAAGCAGAGCCATCTCATCTAATCCAGAGACCAGAAAATGCTCGGTTTCAGGTTAGTTTACTATGTAGCAAAGGATAACTATGTTAGTATTAATTTTATCTCCAAAGCATGATGCCAGCTTATAGCCATTGCTGGATAGGGGCAATAACAGGGATGCTATTTTCACAACTTTGTGGATTTAAAGGGTCATTTGTACCTGATTCTGTGTGAATGAGATTTCCAAAATTGTGCACTTGGTGGCCCTGGACAATGACAGTAATTTGATGTTCTGGAAGAAGGTCAATAAACACTGAAACCTGACAGAAATGAACATGTCTTGGAGTTCAGTTGTCCACAGTGTAAATTCATCACTCTCAGCTGTCTGAGATCCATGATCTAGAGACTAGCTCACTTGTAGAAACCTATCATCATAAAGTGTACTGAGACATTTTGCTCCTTATTTGATCTTTATGCATCCTACCTCCTCTCTAGCTAATATTTGAAGCAAATCTAACTTGCAAAATTCTGAAAGTTTAAATAAAAATACTTTAAGTGTACATTTTGTTTTTGTTGGTTATTAGTTTATTTGCATTTTGTTAGTCTCTCCTCTCTCCTGAGCATCTCTGTTCACATAAATACTCTTCACTCAAGTGTGTGATTATTTGTGTTCTCTCCAGAATACAATTCTGTTATTCCTTACATATTTCCTTATCTCTCTCAGGATTCTAAGACTTCTTCATACCAGTATCATAATGGATCCAGCTGTTTATGAATCTTACTTTCTAGGAGTACATCCTTATAATTATCAAGAAAGAATCAACTTTAGCAGATATTAAATTGCTGTTGTAAATATATCCAAGCCCTGTGCCTGTATTGCCATTGAAGACCCTAGTCTCTATTTCCTCCATTCCCCAACATTTGAATTTTCAAGGGTTGAAATAACTTTTAAGCTGGCTTCTAAATGTCCCATTTCTACTATTTTCTATGCTTTTAAAGCAAGTCCAGTGAGGGGCGCCTGGGTGGCTCAGTCAGTTAAGCATCTGCCTTTGGCTCAGGTCATGATCCCAGGGTCCTGGGATGGAGTCTCACATCTGGCTCCTTGCTCATCGGAGAGCCTGCTTCTCCCTCTCCCTTTACCTGCCACTCCCTCTGTTTGTGCTCTCTCTCTCTGTCAAATAAATAAACAAAATCTTAAAAAAAAAAAAGATCCAGTGAAACTGTCAAAATTCTATTGTTTCCTCAATTGATCTGGTATCTTTTCTAACAGAGAGGATCTACATTTTCTGTATCTAGTACCATTATTCCCTGATGTTTCTCTTTCCTGGGGCCAAACATTTATTGTTTTTTTTCACTGATATGCCCCATTGTATTTTTTCTTGCAGATTCCACTCTTTTTTTTTTTTTAATATTTTATTTATTTGACACAGAGAGAGAGATCACAAGTAGGCAGAGAGGCAGGCAGAGAGGGAGGGAAGCAGGCTCCCCGCTGAGCAGAGAGCCCGATGTGGGGCTCAATCCCAGGACCCTGAGATCATGACCTGAGCCAAAGGCAGAGGCTTTAACCCACTGAGCCACCCAGGCGCCCGTGCAGATTCCACTCTTACTGTAAGATATAGAAAGCCAATAGTTTTGAGCCTACCAATACACTTATTGTTTAAACAAATCCTGCTGACTTTTACTTTCTTATTTATGATTATCTATCAAGTATCTACTTAATCTTCCTAATGTCTAGTCAAAGTCTGAGAGAAATATCTGTGGTTGCATCAGGTAGCACATTCTGTACAAAACTAACAATTTCTTCCCATCTCTCATCTCCCCCCACCCCCTCACCACACACACACACACACACACACACACACACACACACACACAGACACCCCTAACTGAAACACCATAATTCTCAATCTTCCCTGGCCATACATACTTTCTCCGAAGTACAGAAACTTTGTCACTGTCCGTGAACTTGCACGACTTTACCGTCAAATTGTTTCAAATAATGTATAATCACCTAACTGCAGCCAACCAAATGATACAGGAAAGCTTCCTCAATTGCTCTGATAATTAACTTTCTCTCTCTACCAGTTTAAGAGCACGTCTCTTAATTATTTTTCCTCGATTCAGCTTTCCTCTGGGTCAGTAATTCCAGGCTGATCACTAAGATCTTGACTTTGTTAAACCATGTTAGGTCCCCTTGGACCTAGTAATAACTTCACTATTCAGTGCTTCCTAGTTCCATCTTTAGCAATACCTAGGTACCTATTTGTTTAACTTTTATGTATATCTACTATGTTTTTAACATTTTTTTCCTGAAGAAGTGTCTTTTCTTTCCTCTAGTGTTTTCTCCTTAGTCTCTATATGTGTGTGTGTTTCTCATTCTTTCAATTTCTAACAACATTCATTTTACATGGCTTTTGAGAAAATTTTTTCTGAGTCTCCAATCAAAGTCTCCCATCAAACCTACTGCTCTGAGACAGTTTCAAGGTACAAACTTTTATAATGGTCCTCTTTGCCTTTGGGCTTTTATATATATATAATCTCATGTGTGTGTATATACACACACACATATACACACACACATATAAATGTGTGTACATATACACATATATATCATATACACACATTATATATACATATAATGTGTGTATATAGACACATATAGATATAATGTATGCATGTAGGTGTATGCATACACACATTACATATATACACATTGTGTGTAAATATACATAACACATAAATTCATGTGTATATGTGTGTATATATTATGTAAATATATGCAAACAGCATGCATAATTAAGCTGCTTTCTGCAATTTAAAATCCCAATAATAGTAGCTGTGACTATTTCCCTGGTGTCAGACCTAAAGCAAAATGAAGTATCCATAGAATATGGACTTGGGGGAAATACTCATGGTCAGACTAGCTGACATCTCATTGAAGCAAAATTCAAATCTTTCTCTTCTTCTCATGCTTCTCCTCTCTATTTTCTTTCTCTAAAAAACATAGAGTTGGCTAAGTCCCAGCTTTCAAAATTGATGTGAAAGCTTCACTTTTCAAGAAATGCTTTTGATGGATATCATCTTTTGTTCTCTCTTGGGTCCATCCCTATATATATGAATATAATATATATATTAAAACTATCTTATATATTATATATAATCATATACTTATATATAGATATTATTTATATTATTGTATTTATATAAATGTTTATATATAATATATAAACACATGATTATATATTATATATAATTAGTATATAATATATATTATATATATTATTATATATATGAGTATTTAAAATTTTGGAATAGGTAAGTAGGATCATTTCAATGGAAGTAATAAAGAAGACACTCCCATCTAAATTAATCTTAGGTTTCTGATACTGCTATTGTGTGAACATACAAAGCTGCTCAGTTGAAAACTCCTCTAGCTAAGTCAAAACAAAATAGTAAATTGGAAAGGGAAGAATTTTGCAGTTTAATTTTCTTCAGTTTTCATTAATGAGAGGTTTCGTTTGGCACTCTAATTATTTTGTATAATTTAATAATGATATCAACTGAGAAAAAATTTTTATTGAATTAAATGGGATTATTATGTAACATTGCCTGGTGAGCTATATAGAGCACTAAGGCATAATTTGAGATGGAAAATAGAACAAAAATTACATGTGTCCTCAAAGAACACGTTATAGCTTAAAATTAATTTATGTCTTGACTTGATCCATTTTGGAGGTTTTTATGATCAATACCTGAATTATTCATCAGAGTCTTATAGAATAATGCCCCTCAAACTTTACTAATTATCTGTAGCTCTTTTTAAAAATGCAGATTCAGATTCAGTATACCTGAGTGGGGTCTGAATTTCTGTATTTTTAACAAACTACCAGATGATGCCAATGACCAGTGATAGTGGTTACCCTTTGAGCAGCAAGGCCACAGAATGCATAAGGATAGTAGCAGGGACAGGTAGTAAACTAACATAATGGAGAACAGGACTTAAATGGTATTTCTAATGTTTTCTTCCAGAAGGAGCAGCTTCGCCCTGATTATTAAACTCCATGAAAAAAAAGAAAAAGAACGGGGCGCCTGGGTGGCTCAGTTGTCAAGCGTCTGCCTTCAGCTCAGATCATGATCTTAGTTAGGATCCTGGGATCGAGCCCCGCATTGAGCTCCCTGCTCGCCAGGAAGCCTGCTTCTCCGGCTGCAGGAAGCCTGCTTCTCCTGCTACCATTCCCTCTGCTTGTGTTCCCTCTCTCGCTGTGTTTCTCTCTGTCAAATAAATAAAATCTTTAAGAAAAAAAAAAAAGGACAAAATACTTGGGAATAAAAGGGAATCTTGTCCAATTCCTATGGTGAGGTGGTTGTGTGCTTATAGGTCCATGGGAAATTCCAGCTATCCTCTCCACATGAGTGGATTTTGGAAAAGCTTCAATTTTTCTAATCATTTCTTCTTACCTCTTTCCCAAGGGAAGAGTTGCTTATCTGATTGGTCAAAGGACAAGACACTCATTAGACCACAGTTTAAAAACTTGAGTTGTTTTGCCTAAACCCAAATGCAAAACCACATGAAAAGACTGATGATGGAAAGTTTGGCAAAATATTTATTTGGCAAATATAAACCATAAGAAAATAAATGCCACAACACTAATATTAAGGTGTTTTAAAAGAGATTATAGTTATAGGGGTGCCTGGGTAGCTCAGTTGGTTAAGCATCTGCCTTTGGCAAAGGTCATGATCCTAGTGTCCTGGAATCAAGCCCAACATTGGCTACCTCCCTGCTCACAAGGAGTCTGCTTCTCTCTCTGCCCGTACCCCACCCCACTTGTGCTCTCTCTCTCACTCCAGTGCAGAGTGAAGGAGAGAGCACAAGCAGGGGGAGAAGCAGGCTCCCTGCTGAACAGGGAGCCTGATGCAGGACTCCATCCCAGGACCCTGGGATCATGACCAACCTTAACTGACTGAGCTACCCAAGTGTCCCTAAATAAAATGTTTTTTTTTTTTTTTTTAAAGATTTTATTTATTTATTTGACAAAGAGAGAGAGATCACAAGTAGGCAGAGAGGCAGGCAGAGAGAGAGGGGGAAGCAGGCTCCCCACTGAGCGGAGAGCCCGATGCAGGGCTCGATCCCAGGACCCTGAGATCATGGCCTGAGCCAAAGGCAGAGGCTTTAACCCACTGAGACACCCAGGCGCCCCAAAGTGTCCCTAAATAAAATCTTAAAAAAAAAGAAAAGAAAGAAAAAAATTATAAACATCAACATGGCCAGGCTTCAGTCAGCTCAAGAGCAGGAGGAGTGGTTTCCCAAGAAAAAATAAAAGGGAATATAATATGGCCAGAAAAGAAATAAGATGAATAAGAATTCAACCCTTCTTCTGCCTAGTATCTATGTACATCTTTCTTCTCCACTGACACATTTCAAAAAATTGCATCACTAATACACAGTTGTACCATTTTCAACCAAATATGCATTCACCATATACAAAGAAAAAAAAATACAGAGACTTAATCTATTTATTATATCCTGTTATAAGTTCAGGGTATTTGCATGACAGAAGTGTATCAGTGACAATTTTTAATATGATATAAGCTAGTACAGAAATATAAGGCTTTAAAATAAATATACTTAGTTCAATATGCCCATTATAAAATAGAAGACATGAAAACAGGTTAAACCAAAATTAATTTCCTATTTGCAAATTAAAGAAAGAGAAACAACCATTAGAAAGCTAAGAATGGGCATAAAATACTTAGTTTGCAAGTGATATTTTATCTTAAAAATTAAACAAACATCATACCCTAACAGAATTTGATACTAGTAATTACTTCTTGGTTACTTTGCCTTTTATCTGCCACATCCACATCTTCAAAGTGAAGCTCCTCAAAGCTTAGTCCTTTCTCCCCTTCTTTTCTCTATGTTTATATTGATTCCTTCGGTGTCCTAGTTATTTTGTTCTAAATAAGGTATTTAGATATCAGCTGCAGAAGGACAATTTCCAAATCTCTATCTCCAGCTCTGACTTGCTTCTTAAATTCCAAAATCCTATATCCAGCTGCTTCCTCACATCTCTATTTGAGTGTCCAATATTTTTTTCAAACATGGCATGTCACAGACTGATTTTTCTGTTCTTATCCTGCAAGGTTGATCCTCCCACATTCTTTTCTATCTCCATAAAGAACAATTCATCTTTCACTTTCTCAGTTCAAATATTTGGGTTCCTCTATTTCTCTTCTGTATCTTAGACAACACATCAATATGCCATATCAGCCCTAATTTCATAACTTACCTCAAATCTGAGCGTTTCTCACCCACAATATCACTACCGTGCTGGCATAAATTATTCTACTTCCATCTGGAAGTTTGTATGTTTAATAATGTATTGAGCAGATAATATGTTTTTTCTAGAATAATTTAAGCCACATTCCTGCTTTGTCCCAAATCTACCAGTGGGATCATATATCAGCAAGAATAAGTGCCAAAGTGCCTCCTATGGCACTGAGAGACCATTTTCTGTCTGGTCTCCATCTCCTTCTATGACCTCATCATCTATCACTAATTCATTCTTCTTCTACCTAACTGACCTTCTTATTGTTTCTGAAAAAGATCTCATATTCTCTTTTGACACTGCTTAAGATACTCTTTCCTTCAAATATCCTCACTGACTCACTCCTACATTTGGTTCTGGTTCATATCTCATTTAAACTCAAATGTCAGGCCTTTCCTGATTCCTCTATATAAAATACTGTTTCTGTTACCTCAGTACCATGATTCCCTACCTCCATTACCCTGATTTATTTTACTTGATAGTATTGTCACCTTCTGCAATATATTATTTGTCTAAAATAGTTATACTTTTATCAGAATATAAGTTTCTCAAATGTAAGCACTCAGTTTGTGTTTTAATCATTGATGTATCTTCAACATACAGAATATGTATATATGTATATGTATGTAAGTAAGTATATATATGTATATTAGGAGTACCTAGGTACTCCTAAATGTGTCGAATCAATGAATGAATGGTGACTCTTTGAAAGCAACTGAATTAAAACCAGAATTTTAACAAAAAAAGAGATAAGCTATTACTCAACATTGTAGCAACAGTCCTAGCAACTATATGTATTGTGAAATTAAAATGAGGTATAAATATCAGGTGTTATGATTTTGAGTTCTCATTATGAGCAGATTTTATCTACTGAAAAAAATACAAAACCACAAACTAAAACATTATTTGAAATAATGAATAAGCTAAAGAATATAGACATGTTATAAATTGCATGAAGGGCCTTAAAATTTTATTATCCCTATATCCACACTTTTTGCCATGTAGTTTTACAATTCTTAAAATTAGAGAGGTAGAGTATGTTATTCCATCATTAACTTTGGTTTTAATTATGTGACTTTCTTTAGCCAGTGGAATGTTACCAGACCTGACCTCAAGTAGGGGCTTAAAAAGCATTTGTAATGGGACTTCTGAGTGGCTCAGTCAGTTAAGTGTCTGCCTTTTGGGCACCTCAGTCATTAAGCTGCTGCCTTTGGCTCAGGCCATGATCCCCAGATCCTGGGATCGAGCCGTGCAACACGCTTCCTGATCAGCAAGAAGCCTGTTTCTCCCTCTACCACTTCCATTGCTTATGTTCCCTCTCTTCTGTGTCTCTGTCTGTCAAATAAATAAATAAAATATTTAAAAACAAAGTGTCTGCCATTGGCTCAGGTCATGATCCCAGAGTTCTGGGATCGAGTCTCACATCAGGCTTCCAGCTCAACGGAATGAGCTGCTTCTCCCTCTACTTGCTCTGCCTGTTGCTCGCCCTGCTTATACTCTACCTGGAGCTGAGGCATCCCCAGCCAAGTGAATTCGAGATCAGCTGACTGCTCATCAACCTCAGATATGTGAGTGAGCCTAGACAAGACCAGCAGATATACCTAGCTGAATGCAGTCTAGGTCAGCTGACCTTTAGTCAAACTGTATAGACTCTTGGTCTAAATAAACGCTCATCAATGCATTCTGCTGGTATTTTGTGATTATTCATTATGCATATTATTATGGTGATAGTAAACCTAAACTTGGTATAACCTCAATTTATCATTATATATATTATAATATATACATATATAATATATACTTATTATAAGATATATTATTATGTATCTCAATGCTACATTCTACATGAGCGATAATAATACTAAAATGTAATGGAATAAAACCCTTACAAAGGCAATATGAAAAATGAATTGCTTCAAAATAATCCAAAAATATTTAATATGTTTGTGTAGAATGTAACAAAATTTGTAAAAGACATAAGAATGAAGAAACACTTGTTCATGGCTAGAGAAGGCCAATAATATAATCACTTAGATTCTTCTCTCATTAACGTACCTATCCAAAAACAAAATTCCTATCACAACTTTAGATTATTATTCAAGAAAGCAAATTTTAAAATGAATATTAAAAAAATAAATACACAGGACAAAGCAAGTCATTTTGGGAAGAGTCCGATTCAATGAAAGTCATCAGAATATATTTGCACAGGACTAGATAAATATGTCAATTGTATCATATAGATAATCTAGGAAATTTTTTAGGTACACAAGGACTTTATTATATGATAATAACTGCTTTTCAAATAAGTGAGGAATGAAGAGATAATACAAACAACAATGCTGAGACAATTTTGGGAAAATTAGGTATCTTAGAACATTCATAAAAATAAGTACTATTAAAATTTCTGAAGCATTACTATAAAATGTAAGATAAGATGTCTATGATTTTAAGCAAAACCTTTCAGAGATATGGACGGTATGGAAATCAAAAGTACAAATACAATGTGTATGTAATTTATACTTTTTTTTTAATAAATAGGCTCCACACCTGGCATGGAGCACAACATGGACCCTAGATTCAGGACCCTGAGATCAAGACCTGAATTGAGATCAAGAGTCAGATACTTAGTGGACTCTCCCACCCAGGCACTCCTATAGTTAATGCTTCTTAACTAAATATTTATGAATAGCAAAAATATCATAACCAAATTTACACAAGTGACTGATCCATGACACTATGTGCAATATATACACAACAAAGGACTAATATTCACAGAAAGAGCTCCAAGAAATTTATACAAAAAAGTCAAATAATTCAATACAAATTTTTGCAGTTATATAAAAATCAAGGACAGAAGTAGAAATGTGAGTGGTCAATAAAGGCCAAAATATTGTTATTCTCATCAGTAATAATAGAAATACAAAATAAAACAACTTAATAGCATTCTTTAATCATCTTCTTGAGAAGACAAAAATGAAGCTTTTTCACATTAATCTTTTCTCTAGGCTTCCTTAGGAAAAAAACGTTGTAGCTGTGAAACAGAAAAGTTTGGCTCTTATGATGAACAACAATCACCCTTCTGATAACAATCCTTTCTGATACTCAATAATGTGAAGAGAATGACCTATATAATTTCTATGGTTTCTTCTTCCCTATAATGTCACTAAGAGAAAATTCAAAACCATCTTCACAGAAAAGATAAAATATATGTTGTAACAAAGTAAAAGAATAATTATAACATGTAAAAAGTGCGGAAATGATAATTCTCATTCTGTCAATTATGAAAAGATAAATAACTCAATAAGTCAGAAATAAGTAAAACAGGATATTTAAATATCATTATATTATACTATAAAATTAGTTCACATTTCATTTAAAATTGATAAGAGAACCATATTAACCACATAAAAACAAATATTTAGAAATGAAATATTCTGTTATCACAGGAGATTATCTATTTTCTCCAGCTAGAGAATATTTTGTTTTTGTGAAATATATACTAAGTGAAGGTATATTCCTTAGGCACAGATCAAAGAAAATGCAAGACATTTTGAGAATCTTAAAAACTGTTTCAAAAATTATGTGAAGCATTGAGGCTATTTAGAGATGCAATTACCATTACCTTAAAAATTGTTTTTCAGCTTTTACAATAAGTCAAAATAAGTTGGCTAGTCTTTTAGAATCATAGTCTTAAGTACCCCCAAAAAACAAGATACTAAAATTGCTGTTTCCTAAGGATATTCACTTACCTGGAACTGTTAATATTCCAAAGTAGAAACAATTGTTCCCGAAATAAAACAAAATGCATGAAAAGTCCAATAATAAAAAGACTGGCAAAATATGTATTTGGCAAATATAAACTATAAGAAAATAAGTGATGCAACACTGGTCAGGTATTTTAAAGAAATTATAGGTATAAACAGCAACATGGAGAATTTGGAAACCTATTCTCTGTAGTTAGTAGAAAATAGTGTAAATCATACATTCAACATGAAGGTAATTAAATGTTCTAAAGGAAATTGCTAGAAATACATATAAAAAAATGAAGGAAAGATAAATGTTGGGAAGACTTAATATGTTGTCAGTTTTTGACAAATTAAATTCAACAGTGATAAGTAGATAAAACACAGTCAAATTTATGTTTTTAGACAAGTTTATAATTGTTGAGTGTCTTCATTATTATTCAATAAGAAAATGTCAGATGAATAAACACAGAATTCAATACAAAAGGCTGACAAGGGGCAACTGGGTGGCTCAGTGGGTTAAAGCCTCTGCCTTCAGCTCAGGTCATGATCTCGGGGTCCTGGGATCGAGCCCCGAATTGGGCTCTCTGCTCAGTGGGGAGCCTGCCTCTCCCTCTCTCTCTGCCTACTGGTATCTCTCTCTCTCTCTCTCTCTCTCTCTGTCAAATAAGTAAATAAATAAATCTTTAAAAAAAAAAAAAGGCTGACAAAATAATACAACTCTAAGGAAAGGAAAAATGGATTTAAATATAAAAATGGTGGAAATACTGGATTATAGGTTATGTATATACCATCCATTGTGCTATATATAGTCCCCCAGTTTTTCCAAATAGTTGTTATTCATTTACACTCTCACTAACATTGTATATGAGTTCAAATTGCTTCACAGCCTCAATAACACCTGCACAATTTGCTTTTTTGTTGCTGTTTTTAAGTTTAGCAATTCCGTTAATGTGGAATGGGGAACATAGTGATTTTTAAGTTGTATTGCCCTGAAATCTAAGGAAATTGGATAACTTTTCTAAAATTTGGGCATTTGAGTCTCTTCTGCTTCTGTCATATATTTTGCACATTTTCCTTTTTTTTGAATTGTGGAAGAAAAATTTAACCTAGTAGCTACCTTCTGAAGTGCAGTACAGTATCGTTAACCATAGACACAATTATTTATTTATTCTCGAGAATGTATTCATCTTGCATAACTAAAACTTTATTCCTGTTAATGGTAACTCTCCATTTCTCCTTCCTCTATTTTTTCCTATTGGCTTCTCTGGTTTAATCTTATTTATTTTGCAGAAGTAGATTAGATAGGTAGATAGATGATAGATAGATAGATGACAGATGATAGATAGATAGATGATAGATAGATAGATAGATAGATAGATAGATAGATAGATAGATGATAGATAAACAAAGTCTCTTCTCTAATATCTCTTGCAAATATTTTTCTCCAGTACAAATATTTTATTTTCATTCTCCTAAGATTTTTTTCTGATTATCAGAAATTCTTAATTTTAGTTTAATCCAAATTGTTTTTTTCTTTCATAGTTAATGCCTCTGTATCTTGTTGAATAAATCTGTGCCGGCCCAAATAGGTTTTCGTCCAAAGCCCTTACTGTTCTTCTTATTTCTTTTTTAGATCTATAATCCACTTGGAATTAATTTTTGTGTAGAATGTTAGAAGTGGCTTGAAATTTAATTATTTTCAACATAGATATCCAGTTGAACCAGCACCATTTACTGAAAACACCATCATTTCCCCACTTTAAGACAGAGTACTTTTAGCCATAAATCATATAGGGCCATCTGGGTGGCTCAGTCATTAAGTGTCTGCCTTCCGCTCAGGTCATGATCCCGGGATCCTGGTATCGAGCCCTGCATTGGGCTTCTTGGTCAGCAGGAAGCCTGCCTCTCTCTCCCCCACTCCCTGTGCCTGTATTCCTTCTCTCTCTGTGTCTCTCTCAGTCAAATAAATAAACAAAATCTTTAAAAAAAAATCATATTTGTATGAACTGCTTTTGGAATTTTTGTTCTATTCATTGGTCTGTTCATTTTTATTATTGCATCAGTCTTATAACACTTATTTTGTTTTAGCTGTATAAGAACTCTTGACACTTGGTTTGTACATTCACTCAATGTTTTATGAGAAAAATTAGTAGTATGCCGCTTGATAAATTGTCTCAAAGTGAACTCCAACTGGCAACCAGCAATAAGTAAAAGAAAACAGGAGTACCCACACCCGGTACTCAGAAGTCCCCTCATGCATGTTTCCAGTCAGGATTCCCGCCCAAAGGTTCACAGTGTACTGACACCTAGCCCTTGAGTGAAATCATAGAGGATGTACTATTTATCTCTGGGTTTTGTTTTTTTTTTCAGTACTTTGTGAGACTTATTTTATATGAAGTGGCATTTAGTTTGTTCTCATTACTATATTTTATTGCATTGAATGTTTGTGCCACAATGTTTGTATTCATTCTACTTTAAATGGAAATTAGAATTGTTTCTAGTTTGTAGGCTATAATTAACAGACGGACTAGTTTTCTATCACTGCCATAACAAAGTAACACAAACTTGGTGGACATCACCGTTCTGGAAGTTTTTGGTCCACATAGGCTTCTTTGGTTCCCCGTCCAGGTCTCACAAAACTAAATTTGAGTTGTCAGCTGGCCTGGGCTCTATCTGGAGGTGCTGGAGAAGAATCTGCCTGCAGGATCATTTAGTTTGTTGGTAGTATTGAGTTCATTTTGGTTGTCATTTGCTTCTCTTTTCCTTGTAGGCTGTCAGTGGGAGCCTCTTGGCTTTTTAAGACCACCTGCATTCCTTGTTGTGTTCCCACCGCCAGCTTCAAACCCTCCAAGGGCAGAAAAGTCCTTATGCTTCAGATCTTTCTCACTTCTTCTTGTACCTCAACTTTTCTCCAGTTGGAGAAAGTTCTCTGCTTTCAGGGCTCATGGGATTAGTTGGGGCTTATCTGGATAATCGAAATTAATCTCTCTATTTTAAGATCCTTAACTTTAATTATATCTGAAAAGCCTCATTTGCCATGTAACATAACATAATTGGTCGCTGCTTAGGATTCAATGTGGGTGACATCTTGTGGGGGAGGGGTGGCATTATTTTGCCTTCCACAATGCTGTTTCCAATTGCATTTTTGCAGATGGCTCTGTTAATACATATCTGCATTTTATGAGTATATACTTGGAATAATATGTTTTTGCCAAAGAGTGTAAAATTTAGTAGATACCGCCAGTTTTCCAGAAAGTCTGTACAATCTAGCAATCTGCAAGATCTCCCATTGTCTTAGGTTCTCATTAACAATAGATGTTTTATGACTATTCCATCTAGCCATTCTAGTACTGTACAATATTTCACATTGTGGTTTCAAATGGATTTTAATGATAATTAAAAGATTGATAAAGTTTCCATATTTCTTACCTTCAGATATCCTTTTTTCTTTTTTTTTTGTGTAGTCTCTGTTTAGGTTTCTCACTCATTGTTGTTGTTTTCCTTCTATTTCATTGACTTTGAAGAGTTATTTATGTATTATTATATTAATACTTTGTTGAATATACATAATGGAAGTATTTTTCCACTCAATAATGTCTTTTTGCACTTTGTTAATGATCTCTTTTAATGAATAATATTTTATTTGAAAATAATATATTACCTTATTATATTATGGCTTATCACAGTTATTTTTTTAAGATTTTATTTATTTATTTGACAAAGATTAAGAGACCACAAGTAAGCAGAGCAGCAGGCAGAGGGACAGAGAGAGAAGCAGGCTCTCTGCTGAGCAGGGATCCCAATATGGGGCTTGATCCCAGGACTCTGGAATCATGACCTGAGCCGAAGGCAGCTGCTTAACCAACTGAGCCACCCAGGCATCCTGACTTATCATGCTTCTATGCATGAAACTTTTGATAATGCTTATGCTCATGAAACTACCCCTCTACATTGTTATTCTAATATTTTTTTATTATTCTACCTTTCTTAAAGATAAATGAATTTGGAGTTGATATATAAATGGCATAAGATATGGATCGATACTCACTTTCGCTTCCATAAATATCCAATTTGACCCAGCATAATTTCTTTTGAAGAATATCCTTACTCTAGTTATTACAGCATTTAGTTATGTCAATTGTCAAGCAACTGTACATGTGTGGGACTTTCCAAACATCTTTTACTGTCCATTGTTTAGTTTGTTAATTAGTATACCAGTTCTATACAGTCAAGGTTACTATAGCCTATAGATCCTGGTATCTATTGGTTTAAACCCTCAACTTTGTTTCCTCCTCAATTTTATCTATTACTAATTATCTACATACAGATGATTTTTTGTTTATTTTTCTTAAATAATATGCATGTTTAGTCAATATCCTTCTCTCTAAACATTACTTTATCTGTCTTAAAAATGCAATAGATGCAATCAATTGAAATTAAAGAAGTAAAGTTGCTTTTATTTCCAGATAACTAGAATGTATACACAGAAATTATAAGAAAACTTCAAAAAAGCTTCTAAGACTAATAAATGAATTTAGTAACACTAGAAAATATAAGATGAACATATATATATATATATATATATATACACATACAATTTGAAAGAATCTGTATTGCTAAGGTATAATTAAGGTATAATGTATAAGGTATACATTAATCTACAGATTCAGTGAAAGCCTATATGAAATTACAAACAAAATTGCCTACTGATTCTAAAATATATGTACTGAAATACAAAGAACTTAAAATAACTAGAATAATATATTTTAAAAAGAAGACAAAGGTTAAAAAATTGAAGGGCGCCTGGGTGGCTCAGTTGTTAATCAACTGCCTTTGGCTCAGGTCATGATCCCAGAGTCCTGGGATCAAGCCCCATATCAGGCTCCCTGCTTTGTGGGAAGCCTGCTTCTCTCTCTCCCACTCCCCCTGCTTGTGTTCCCTCTCTGTCTGTGTCTTTCTCTGTCAAAAAAAATAAATAAAATCTTAGAGAAAAAAAGGTTAAAAAATTGAATCTCCTATGGTTAAAACTTTTTAAGAAGCTAACGTATCCAAAAGAATAAAATTAATGCCAGGATAAACATTTCTATCAAGTGATTTTTAAAAGCAGTACCAATGCAAATCAAAAAGAAAAAGAAATCTCTACAACAAATAGCACTAGAAAAACGATCTCTACATAGGAAAAAAAAATACATCAACACCTCCCTCATATTATATATGACAACAGTTTAAGGTAGATCATTCACCTAAACACAAAACTAAAATTATAAAATACTGTAAGAAAATATAGGACAACATTTCTGTGATACTTCTTAAACAAGTCATGGAAAGTACCAACCATTAAAACATTACTAAATTGGATTTTGTTAAATTTAAAATCTTCTCGTTATCAAAAATCAGTTAAGAAAAAAAATCAGTTAAGAAATTTTGTAAATAAACAAAAGATGGAGGAGTATGTTGCAACACATATATCTGACAACAGGCATCCCTTTCCTCCTGTCCTTTCTAGAATCTGTCCTATTCAAATTCTCCCTAAATTTCAAATCTAGTCAGTAAAAATTTAAATCTCAAACCCTTACTGAATTTCTCTTCTACCTCTCAACAACAAAAAGTAAACCATTAAGTAGCCAAAGTTTGAGTGGGCTGCAGACTGTAGCTCTAAGTAGTTTTGTAAACATGGAAAAAAAAACCCTAAAATTTCACTCTTTTTTTCTCTCTTCCCCCTGAAAATCTCTGAGGAGATAAGAGAATTTTAAAACTTTCTATCTCCATTCATAAAAATTAGACTTTGGACCATAAAAGATAGAAATAACCTACATCAGTCTTGGTTTTCACTAACATTTTTCCCATTACATATATTTTCAAAATTAGTCTAGTAAATGTATAAAATGAAGTAAGGTATTTTAAAAATAATCTGATATAATTTTTTCTGTTAAACTAACAAAAAATGAATATCACATGAATACTCTTTTGATAAGTGAGTGGTTACTTCTTAAATTATTGCTATGGGAGTAAAAATTGTACCAAGTATCAACATTGCAATATACACCTATATAACACAAAATATAACTTTTCCTAGAGTTTGTCTCATTAAAGCCACTAGATGAGTAATTCCAGAAAACAGAAGGTTCTCTCCAAAATTATGTACAGTAGTGTTTCTTTATTGTTATTGCTATCATCACCATCATCATCATCATCATTATTATTATTATTATTTGGAGAAACTAGAAGTTTGGTGAAAACACAAATGCTCCGCAATAAAGTAAAATTAATAATAGCTGGTATTTATTGAGCATAAACTACATGGCAGGCACTCACTAAGTATTTTAACAGAATTAACTCATTGTATATTTATATAAACTCTGTAAAGAAGTTACTTTTATTAAAAAAAAGTTACCTTTATTAAGGGTTACTCATTTTACATATGAAGATTATTTACATTATATTCATTTTACATATGAGGAATATGGAATATATTTGATTATGACCACATATAATACTTGGTGGATAAGAAATTACCATAAAGGTTTTAGAGCATGTTATTGTGGTGGGTTTCTTCCCTTTATCCGTCCATCTCTAACTGCACCTCTCCTCTGTGCCCTGACATATATGGGAGGCTGACTTACATGAATTATGTCAGTGGGCTCCCTTAATCTTTGGCTTCATATTGCTTCTCCATTGTATATACTAGCAAGAAATTAGAGGCAGGGATGGGAGTGAGGTCAGGATCTTACTTTCCCAGGTTCTTTTCTTTAGGAGTTAACATGGGCTGAATGTATCTCAAGACTAAGGTTTTAGCTCCTATCAGGTTCTTGTCCTATCAAATCCACTTGGTCCCTGGCTCCAGAAATCAGAAACTACTCTAGCTGTTTCAGGTCTAAGGCTCTTGTATGGTTTCCTTATATTGCTCAGAAAATGAGTGGAACAAATATTTAAAGTTAAAAAAAAAAGGGTAGTTAGGTGCAGACTAGTGATTATGTATTCTACAAAAATTTATTAGAACCTAATACTTGACAGCAATTTATCAAGACATTAGGATACACTAGTGCATCAAGGGGACAGAGTCTTACAGAGATTAAAATGTAGACATACAGTAAATAATATATCAAATGTTGAAAAAACAATATTAAAGTGAGAAAGCATAGTATATAGTGATGGAGGCATAAGAGAGCTTCCATTTTAATATCAAGTATTCAGGAAAGAACTATGTGTTAAAAAGAATTTGAGCTAGTGTGATGTAAAGTATGGGAGTGAATTCTGTAACTCTCTCTTAAAGTATAATGGATATACTCTCTTGAGTATAAAGGATATCAACAACTAAAACCCAGGCCAGTATCCTCCTTGGAGTGTTTGAGAACCAATACTGGCCTCTAGGAGACCAGTAATGGTTAAGTGAATTATGGGAAGCATTCCTCATAGGGTTTTAACAATTTATATTCTTTGTAATTAGTATTAATTATACATATTATGTGAAATTGAATTTAAGTTGTACATGCAAAATGTTGGATGTTAAGCAATGTTTCCTCTGGTGCATTTTTCCTGCTCTCTGCTTAAAACCAGTCATTCACCTTTCTAGGGTTTATATTTATCTTCTGTTCAGGAATAGGACCATACCATTTCCTCACAACCTTCTATGAATATGTAAGCAAATAACATTATTGTGTAATATTTTCCTGCATATCCAAGAAACATTCAGTCTCTAAACCTTATTAATATTTCAGTAAATCATTTCTTTTTTATCTTTGTACATTTTAAGTTTGTTAAAACTCCCCCCTTCCTTTTTTGGGGATTCAGTTCAAAACTATATAAAAATATATAACATTCATATCTATATGTGTATATATGGTAATTTTTTCTTCACAATGTAAATAAATATAGCAGCTTAAAAATTAAATGAGAATAATAGCAAATTTATGAAAACTGCAATTCATATGTGAAATCAGTATATTTTATGCAAGTCAGAATTCTGAATTACATGCATTTTATTTTATTTTTTTGTATCTATTTTATATCACAATCTTTGGTCAATGCACATAGACCACTAATAAGTGCAATTTTCTAACAGGATTTTCCGATATCAAAAGGTATTTTTTTCCTTAGTGCAGATAACAAAAAGTATTATTTCTCACCTGACATTCTATGTTTGCTACATTTTTTATAGAAAGTGAAATAAATGTACTAAATATTATATATCTTATAGTGATATAAGAAAATAATGTAAAAAAACCTCATTAAAGTAATATTCCAGGAAAATGAAAATCTTTTATTAAATTTTAGATTTTTTTTTACTTTTTCAAGGATAATATATATTTTAGGCTTAATCTTTTT
>CM053604.1:81041819-81079150 GCA_028646535.1 Procyon lotor
TAGGCTTAATCTTTTTGAAGTTATCTTTTAATTGTATTTATTCTGGAATGATATTTATTCTATAATTAATTTTATAAATTCTTATTTGATAACCACCTCTGATAAAGCTTTGGATGGCATGTATAGAATGTGGGGTTTTTTCACCATAAATTTTAAGTTTAATTGCAGAATTCAGATACAATAAGCTTTTTACCCAACCTAAGTTGGGTAGTTTTTTTTTTTTTCCAACCCAAGTAAATCTTTTAAAACTCACTCAAGACCCATATACAGCTTTTTGCCCTCTCCCAAACTAATTTGAGCTAGCCTTTTCAGCTCTGCCTAGCACAGAGATTTGATAGCTAAAGACATATTTTATAGCAGGTTTCAAACTAGAAAGGCGTGACTATTCTTGGTGAGATTGAAGAAAAGTCTTTCCTGTTTAGTATTCTTGATTGATAGAAATAGTATTCCTATAGAGATAAGTGCCATACTTTATAGTAGATGATTGAATATATCAGTAGCAGTAATAGTATGGTTTTGATGTATATTTTCATTCTTTCTTAAGGCAATACGAGCATATATTTTAGTGCCTATCCAGAGGCTAAACTAACTGATGAAGTCTAATTGTTTTTTCTTTTGTTTTTTTAGAGATTATGTTTCATATGCTTTGGGAATTCATGGGGAACTGGTTTTCATGTATAATCTAAGAAAATAATTTGTTTTGAATGATAGTATTATGAATTAATAATATATAACTTCTACTAAAATATAATATACCATTTATCAAAAATATGAACTTTATAAGAGAATCAAGTAAACAAAGCAAGGCAAAATGTCATTTTTTGAAATGAAATTAATAAATATGACTGAAGTAAATTCTGAAAAATATATGATTTCCCTAGGTAGATCTCACCATTGATATTTTATAAGTGAAACTGGAATAGATAATTTTAATATTCATATTAGATTACATCAATATTTAACAAACTAGAACATGCCATTCCTTGAACATTTAAGAAATGTAATGTTTCATGCTCATACAAATATACACAATATATAACATATTACAAGTCTTGTCAAATTCTTATTTAAGTAATTAAATAGTGTGTGGTATTATTCTTGATAATCAACATTTCTGAGTATGCTTTGTAATAGTCATCAGAAAAATAATATTACTTCTTTTATGTGAGAAAATGGTGTTTATAAATAATCGATTGATCCTTTGATAAAATGAGCTCATTCAACAAATAATTATTAAGTATTATTTTTAAACATTTCAATAGTTATTAGGGATGATTTGACAAGTTATAAATGGTATTTATAAAATATAATATGACCAATCCTGGTCATATGGAACTTACAGAACTTATTTTTATTGGGAAGAGATAAATAAGGAATGAAACAGTTATTTCATTATAATTATGTAAGTATTAGTAGAATATAACAGTTTTTAACAGAAATCTTAACTGATTAGGGGATAAGGAGGCATCTTTTCTTAGGAAGGAACATTAAAGTTGAGATATAAATTAGCTCCATGAAGAGGCAATAGGAAATGACAAGACAAATGCTGGAGCTCCAGATACAATTTTGCACACTCAGTTGGTTTAAGAACTTAAAATTATGAGTACTACTCTCAAGCAAGCTATCTCTACATGTAACTGAAAGCAAATGAATCACAAAATAGTTACCATGAGAAAGTGATGCTAAATGACCATGGAAAAGATTAGGATTGCCTGGAAAAAGCAAACACTCGCATAACTGGGGCACTTTCACAAGATACTTGAGGGGCACCAGGCTAGCTCAGTTGGAAGAGCATGCGACTCTTGATCTCAGAGTCCTGAGCATGAGCCCCACATTGGGTGTAGAGATTACTTAAATAAATAAAACTTAAGAAAATAAAAGATTACTTGATTTACTCAATTGAATATTTCATTAATACGGCCAATATGTATTGGCCTCCCACTATGTGACAGGTGCCTAACCCTTATATTCCAAAGGGAGGGAACAGTTAATAAATAACAAATGTCATATACTAATAGCATATATACATATAAGCTTAATATGTTAATATTAATATGTTAAATAAAGAGAATGGTATGGAAAATTAACAATAGTAAGAGAGCTGACTTGTGCAGTTTATACAAGGTATAGTTTATACAGTTTATACAGGGTAGTAAGTCACTGAGAATACAATATTATGAAAAGACTTAAAGAAAATTGGTCTGCATCTAAAAGGAAAGAATATGCCAGCCAAAGGAGAAATCCTTTGCAAAAGCCTAAGGTAGGTATATGCTTGGTACATTCGTGGATTGGCAAAGTGGACAGTGTGGCTAGAGGAAAATGAAGGAAGGGAGAATGGAAATGAAGTCAGAGAGATACCAGGAGGCCAGAAAGTAAAAAGAATTTTAAGGCATTTTAAGGACTCTGCTTTTAAGCTGAGTGAAATGGGAGTCATTTAAGAATTTTAAAAAGAAAATTATCATAGGCTGAAATATGTCTTTAAAGTATTTCTGTAGTTACAATGTTGGAGACGGACTTTCAATGGGCCAAGGATAGAATTAAGAAAACATATTGGTTGGCTATTGCTATAATCTGAGTGAGAGGATGGAAATTCAGACCAGAATTACAACCGCTGAGATGGTGAGAAATGGTAAGATTCTGAATCTGGTTTGATTGTAGAGCTAGAAGTACTTCTTGATGAAATATATATGGTATGTGAAATAAAGGAAGATTAAAGGCATCTCATAAGTTTTTGCCTTAGTAATTGGTTGAAAGCAGTTGTTACCAAGAGGAAGGCCGTAAGTAGAGCAGGTATGCAGAGAATATTAAGAGATCAGTTTTGAATATGCAGACCTTGAGGTGTTTGTAGCTACTCATGAGAATGATTTAAGAGCTTAGAACTATTGTCTAAGCTAAAGATGTAAATTATATAAATGTGGGATTTTAATCAAAATATAGATCGTGTTTCAAGCTATAGGACTGGCAGCATCCCAAAGAGAGGGCATCATGCCAAAGAAAGGCAGCGAGCGCTGAGCATCCCAATGCTCATATCTGGGAGAAGGAATCAGAAAAAGAATGATATGTACTAATACAAAGACATGATGAAAACCAAGAGAGCTGCAATTATTAGTAGTAACCAGATCTAGGGTATGATCTTAAGAATGGGTAGCTAAGATTACTTATCGGAGGAAGAGTTCAATGACTTGAGCCAGGATGTTGAAAATATCAGTCATGTAATTACTAAATTTTCCAAACATTAAAATGTGCTTATTGTTGGAGAAAATCATAAAGAGCCAGGAGTTAAACTTACAAAGAAATTAGGGGGAGTATGTTAAAGGATTGCTTGATAGACTATTAACGAGCAGCAATGAATGATACAATCTGATGACATGTGTTTCAAAACTGAGGGTTTAAAGAAGGAAGAAGGGAGAATGGTTTGAAATTAATAGTGAGGAACAAAGAAAATGTCTACCATTCTCCAGTCCCAGAAGCTTGAGGACTCAGGGAGGAAAAAATATAGTCACTACTTGAAAGGGCTGCTGGCGATACAGTGTCTTCAGATGAGCTACAATTTTCTGTTGGAATGAGAATGTAAAGGGACCATTCAGAAAACAGGCTGATGATAAAAGTGATTTTGCTGATGATGGACTGTGAATTCAAGAGAGTAAAGTAAGAGTGGGGAGGACATTTGGGCATGTGTAGAATAAAATGTCATTTGTTGTTTAAATACAATTCAGATTTAACCAGATGCACTTATATCTTATCTGGTAACCCTGTATATACTCCACAGAAATGCATGCACATGCACACAAGAAGCAAGGAGACATGTACAAGAATGTTTCTGGCATTATTAGTAATAACAATAATTAAAACCTGGAAATAGTCCAATATCCATCAATAGTAGAATTGAAAAGGTACTAAATGATATTTAGTGGCTGCACAGAGCTCTCTGGAGTTTGGAGTATAGTAGTAAAAAACGACCTGGAAATTTGGGGCTTTCTCATGATGAATAACAAAAACATAGAAAAGGTAAAATTAATGTAGTTATAGTAGATTCAAAATAGATAGTAGGTGAAAAAGTCAAGGTGTCATTGGAGCCAAGGAGTTTGGGAAAGCTGTGACTTAATTCCACAGTGAGAAACTCTCTGGCATCTGATGGTAGTGATAAAGCCTAGAGGAAGTATGTCTTATGTCTATGAATTCACCCTAATATATGTTAAGGGAAAAGTGAGTCTACTACCTGGTTCCTCAACCTAATTGGATATTTTATATGGGTCCAGACTTCTGAAGATCCACTTTTTAAACTAAGGGCTCACGCTTCCTCTTTATCTCTACAGAAGAAGATGGAAACCTCAAATACAGCATGGGCTTTAGACCTAGGTCAAAAGTTAACTCTTGACCTATGTTGAAAAGAGACTGAACTTACTATTAAAATGTTGTTTTACCTTTGATCACTTCTAATGAATTTGAGGATATCTGGAGAATTCTTTACCAATTAATTCTTCATACTGGAAATAATGTGATTTTTTTTAAGATTTTATTTATTTATTTGACAGAGAGAGAGAGATCACAAGTAGGCAGAGAGGCAGGCAGACAGAGAGAGGGAAGCAGGCTCCCTGCTGAGCAGAGAGCCAGATGCGGGGGGCTTGAACCCAGGACCCTGAGATCATGACCTGAGCTGAAGGTAGAGGCTTTAACCCGCTGAGTTTCCCTGGCGCCCCAATAATGTGATTTTTATGACTCCTTTCCTTTTTGCAACAGTACAAAAGGTTTGAATCCTCATGCTTCTTCCTTTCTCTGGGTAACTAAGAATTTCTTAGGGTCACATATTAATCACACCTCCTAACTTCAGGAGGGAACTATGTACAGTTACCATCTGCAGAACTGTAGAAGTATTTCTTTCAGTTAAGTAGTTCATTTAGTCTCAATGATTTTTTTAAATTTATTCTCATTTAAGCAACTGAAAATTACCCGACTTATTTTATATTTAATTTCAATTAAGAGGGACAATGAATCAGGTTGTTCCATGCCTAGTGGAGATATTTCTTTGACTTGAGTCAATTATTGGTCATGATATGTAGCCAGAAAAATCTTAATCAACTAAAATTACCAACCTTAAGACCCAAAAATCCCCAAGAGTAATCTAAAAACATACTAAATTTATATTTATTTATTTATGTATTTATTTATTTAAGGTTATGTCATCAAGATGATCCACCATTTGCTAAACTGACATTTTAAACAATTGTACTCTAAATATTTTCTTTCACTTAGTCTCAAGACATCATATGGCCAAAGCATTTGCTTTTTGAGAGTAAAGATTTATTTCTTATTGCTATAGTCATTTTAACATATATATATAAAACATATATATAACAACATAATGATCTCTTTGAATATTTCAATTATACAATTTTTAAACTACTTTAAATGTCTTTAAATATTATTCATTCATTTAGTCATTCTATGGTATATTCAATAGTTAGCACTTTCTATATATCAAACTTTGATTTATCAGGGACAGGAGGAATATGTCTGTTCTCATGAAACTCACAATCGAGGGAGGTGAAACAGAGGATAAAGAAAGCAGAAAAGGAGTCAAAGAATTCAGGAAGAAGAGTGGTGATTTGCAAGTTCACTTATATTTTTCAGATTTTTTAAAATTTATTTGAGAGAGAGAGAGAAAAAGTACGGGACGGCAGAGGGAGAAGCAGACTCCCTGCTGAACAGGGATCTCAATGACTGGGGGCTCAGTCCTAGGACCCTGAGATCATGACCTGAGCCAAAGGCAGACAATTAATCAACTGAGCCCCTGTAAGTTCATTTAGATGGTAAATGAAAGCTTAATGGAAGAGATAACATTTCAGGAGGGAAAAATGGATGGAGTTCAGTCAACTAGAGATTTGGAGATCTGGGAGGATAAAACAAATGCAAAAATCCTAAAAAGGAGACATTTTGATATGGATGAGGAAAGCACGGAGGTAGCTGAAGCAACATAATAAAGGAGAAGAGTAGAAGGAAATGAGGTCTGAAAGGTAAGCTATTTGATATTGATGTAATTGATTTGATGCAATTTACAATTGGAGTGGTTTGAGCACAGGATGACAGGATAGGATTTACAGCATCACAGAAAAGCTCTATTTAGCTGTATTCAATAAACTATAAGGGACAAGAGTAAAACACATATAATAATAAAGTCTAGAGATAGCAGTAGTCTGGACTACTGATAGAGCAATGCAGAGAGACAGTGGCAAGTTGTAGAAGGAAAAGGATTTCCTGATGGATTAAATGATCTAAGAGAAAGATAAATGTCAAAGATGGCTCCAGTATATCTTACTTGTGTGACCAAATGGAAGAGGTTGGCAATAACTGAGATGAGAAAGGCTCTCGATGGAGCAAGTTTGAAGAAAAAATATTCGGAGTTCAGTTTTGGATATTTTAAGCTTAATTTGCTTATTTGGCATCCAAGTGAAAGTCTTAAATATAGAATTAGATTTATAATTCCAAGTTCATGGGAAAAGTCTAGGCTGAAGACAAACATTTGGGAGTTGTAACTTTTGAGATGATCTTTGAAGTCTCACGATAAACTCTTATGGAGGAGTATATGTAGAGGACAGCATTAGTTCAAAGAGATGTTTTGTTTACAGAAGCAGACTTTTCTGAAGTAAAATGAGAAAGTGTTATTAAGAGAATTTATATAGAAAAATTCTACAAAATTTCACTATCAAAAGAGATAAATGTAGTTTCTCCACCATATTTTATTCCCCAATAAAAATAATTTCTATTTATCTTTGCTAAAACACTGTCTTGTGCTGAATGTTACATGATTTCCTCCTAGCCTGTTCCTGGCCTATGAACAAGTTGTTCTACAGAGTCTTTTTAATGAAGTCTTAGATGGAGTCTGGTACTTATCAGCTATAAATCGAATACTACAGTATTGTGATTTTCTTTGGTGTTGTGGAGTCTTAATAATGTTCTATTTACTGTTGCATAAAGGCTAATAATAAATAATTTATTATTTATTATAATTTAGTGCCACTTAAAATGTATACCTTTCCAGGAAATTAACAAAATATAAAAAATAAAATACCCCATGCTTTCACTGAAGCATCTTGAAAATGTTACTTAGCTCCCTGTATCTCATTTAAGCAACAGATGTTTTAGTTATTTGTTTAAACTCATATATAAGTAGTGTGATCCATATATACTAGAACAGAGTCAGCTTTTTCAATGAATATACATTCTATTCGATTAACACATTTTTAATGAAGTCATAAAAGATGCACTGATGCAAATGAGGTGATGAGAACACTGTTTTTCTTTACTATTTTCAATAACACATAAATGATATTTCAAAACACTTGTAATTTATTCTAAATTGATCATAGAGTACACAGCACATTTTCAAAGGGTTTGCTTTTTAAAAAAAATCTCTTTACCACATAATTTGCTCTTATATTAAAGCTGATTTTATAGTATTAAATGTTAAAAGTACCATACTTTATATCTATAGACAGGTTTTGTTTATATGAGACATTCTTGTTAGTGTCTGCAAGATGAAACATCTCATAAAATATAAAAAGTAAAGTACATATGTGTATATACATTCAATTATATGTATATATATTCAACTCTACTTCATCAAAAATATTGTCTTCAATTAAAAATGTTTTAGTAGGAGTTGTACAGATTTTTATACAAAAAATTTCTAGTTTGTTTTTATAAGATATGTTTTTTGGAATTTGATTCTTATAATGAATTCTAGGGAAATAAAGGTAGTATTTTAGTATATGAATGTACTAGTTTTTAGGTAAATTTAAAAAAAAAATAACTAAGTAATCTCTATGCTCAATGTAAGGCATGAACTCATGATCCTGAGATCAAGAGTGACATGCTCCACTGACTGAGCCAGCCAGGTTGTCCCTAGGTGAATTTTTTGAAATGTCAAAAAAAATCTTCAACCACTGATTTAGAGGCATGTATATTCTTTTTTTTTTTAAAGATTTTATTTATTTATTTGACAGAGGAAGAGAGATCACAAGTAGGCAGAGAGGCAGGCAGAGAGAGAGGGGGAAGCAAGCTTTTCCGCTGAGCAGAGAGCCCGATGTGAGGCTCAATCCCAGGACCCTGAGATCATGACTTGAGCTGAAGGCAGAAGCTTTAACCTACTGCCACCCAGGTGCCCCTAGAGGCACGTATATTCTATAAATTACCATGCATTCCTGATTTAGTAAAGCCATATAAAATTATGAAAAAGAAAGACAATATAGGGCTATTTTTTGAGAAACATGTGGTCCAAAGCAAATCAACAACATTGCAGGTACACCACTTCTCCCTCATACCGTCCTCATTTGTGGGTGCCAGCAGTGAAATCTCTCTCTCTACAGGGGAGTTGGGGCTTGCTTTGATTGGGTGATTATTGATGGAGATACAGATGGCTGGAATGGAATACAAATTGTTGTTAACTTTTTAACGGTGATTGATGAAAAGTTTAGGATGGAGGACTAAATTTGTGTTTTCTCATTTGACACACTAGCAAAGTTAAAATAGTGGTTTTAAAAAAAACAAGTATAATAAGTTGAACAAAAGGATACTCTTTAAGAAACATAATTGAATACATTGCAAGAGGCAGCATGTAAAAAGGGTGAAAACCAATAAGAGAAACCACGGGAGAAGGCTACAGCCTGGACAGGTGTGGGGTCCTATCTGCCCCATGGAAACCGCATGGTTTGTTGTCTCTGAAGAGCAGGTAAGACTGCAGAAAGAAAAAGGAGCCTAGAAAAGGGAGATAATAAATGTTTTTCTTAAAATGCCTCAGGTCCTTTTTTCATTTCTGTGCAAGAAGCCCAATATTTTACTTGAGAGAAAAAAATCTTTAGTATTTTTCTTTTTAAAAAGAAGCAGAATCAAATTCTGAGACAGAACTCAGTCTGCCAAGTAGATTTTGAAATGAGAGTAAATATCTTGGTTTTGACTCTTTTCAGCTCTCCACTTACTCACCTACCTAAAAAGTAAGTGCACTAATGTCTAAGCACTCACTCATTTAACCCCTCTGGAATTTCATGGTCTATGATGTGAGCTAAGTATACAACTTCATTTTTTCCTCTCAAAGTATATCTTGACTATCTAAATGAATAAACCTGCTTTGTGATATTTTCCTTAGTAGGCATACTAAGGACAGAATATATATACAATTTTTAGCATTTTATATATATACATATATATTTTTTAAAGATTTTATTTATTTCACAGAGAGAAACACAGCGAGAAAGGGAACATAAGCAGAGGGAATGGTAGCGGGAGAAGCAGGCTTCCTGCCAAGCAGAGAGCCCGATGTGGGGCTCGATCCCAGGACCCTGGGATCGTGACCTGAGCCGAAGGCAGACGCTTAACGACTGAGCCACCCAGGTGCCCCAGCATTTTTTATATTTTTATTTTTATTAACATGTAATGTATTATTTTCCCCAGGGTACATGTCTGTGAATCATCAGGCTTACACATTTCACAGCACTTACCATAGCACATACCCTCCCCAATGTCCACAACCCAGCCACCTTATCCCTACCTCCACCCCCCACCTCCCAGCCACCCTTAGTTCATTTCATGAGTTTAGGAGTCTCTTATGGTTTGTCTCCCTCCCCATCTCTACCTGTTTTATTTCTCTCCCCCCCACCCACAAACCCCCACCTTTCCTCTCAAATTCTTCATATCAGAAAGATCATGTGATAATTGTCTTTCTCTGACTGACTTATTTCGCTTAGCATAATACCCTCCAGTTCCATCCATGTCATTGCAAAATGTCTTTGCCCGAGGTGGGTTTGCACCGCCCTTGCCAGGGGATGGGCCAAGCACTTTGCTCAGGTTTGGTCTCGGGAGTCTTTGTTCCCTGAGTGCTTTCCATACCACCCTGGAGGCCGGGAATGAAAATGGCGGCCTCCTAGTCTCTGGCCCAGAGGAGCCAAGTGCTGGGCACCACGCTCCTCTGCACACCCTCAGAGGAAAGCCGTTATCACTCCCGTCTCCCTTGTCTGCGGGCCGGTGCTCTGTGCTCAGCTAGCCCAAGGCGGAGTGCCTCTATCTATGGCGCACACGGCCCCATCTGGAGTCCCCAAACCCAGCAGATTCCTGCTGCATGCTCCCACACCGCTCCTCCCAGAGGAGGGAGGGGGTGTCTCCGGAGCTGCCTCCTATGGGGTCCCTGCTTGAAAAGCAGCAGCCTGACAGTGTCTCAGTTCATATAGTCCAAGGTAAGCCTAAGCGGACATGGCGCTGCAGGGCTCCTTCTCTGCCGCCGGCTTCTCCACCCCAATACCTGGGAGCTCTTCGGGTGTCCTGAAACTGCAGTGACCCCGCGGGTCCTGAAACCACACTGTTCTCATGAGGGCTGAACCCTCACTTGACCTCCGAGCAATGTCCCTCAGGAGAGCAGACTAGAAGTTCCGGATTTTGTGCTTTGCGGTTCTGTGGCTGCTGGGAGCTGGCCCCTCCCTCCGGGGTTTCTCTTCCGGTGGCTTTGGATTCACTTTTTCCACACTACCTACCTTTCAGAAAGTGGTCAATTTTCTGCTCCTAGAAATGCTGTTCTTATTCCCTTCTCTCTCCTGCTGTGTTTGCCGGTTTTAGCATGGTTTGGTGCCTATCTAGCTGAACTTCTGGGATCCAATGCTATCTCTGCCCCCTACACCTCCACCATCTTGCCCCATTTTTAGCATTTTTATAGAAGTGCCATACATTAAAAATTTAGAAAAATGTTTTGAAATGGTGTTTTACAGTCTATTTTTCTTTATCATCTACTAAAGAGACTTTTAGATATATTTTTTTCCTAATTACCATCCCCACCCATGTTTGTGTTGTCCAGTAGAGTTCAACTTGGGAGGATCAAACTATTTTAATACATACTATTAATACTAATATAAACTTATAATATCTAGGAAGTTTTCAGCCCCAAGAACCAATATTCATCCCTTTGGGGATAATATCATGCTCACTGGTAATGCATGACTTAAATTAGTGTGAGACAATTTGAAGCCTTAAATGAGCAAATGAGTGAGTTAGAAATTATAATACAAAATATTTTCCAAACTATTTGGATGCAAATTCTGTTTTCTTAGATTTGAAGGGAATAGTATTACAATACAGAAATTTTTGCAAGTAGAAAACCTATAGCCCTTGAGGACCTATGCAATTCTTAAGTTCTTTGATATTTCATTCATGTGTATACTCAGGTCATTTGGTTTGGCATTAAATCACTGACCTAGAATTGTGCTCGATCTGTTTTCCTCTATTTTTTCCCTACTTGTAAGAAGCAGGTAATTGAAGTTTGAGAAAAATCTATAAATAATGACCCATGACTGAATAAGATTAGCCAAGTATGTCTTTTTAAGTCATATTACTTGCAAGATTTTCTCTCTCTGAGAGATTTGTTTTCTCTTACTTGAAATGTAGTGAAACTTTAAAAAAAATCTAATTTTTCTAGCTTTAACATTTTAAATGTTAAAGTATTTTTAATAAAAATTATCAGGGTGCCTGGGTGGCTCAGTGGGATAAATCCTCTGCCTTCAGCTCAGGTCAAGATTTCAGGGTCCTGGGACTGAGCCCCATATTGGGCTCTCTGTTTAGCAAAGAGCCTGCTTCCCCCCCCCTGCCTGCCTCTCTGCCTACTGGTGATCTTTCTCTCCATCTGTCAAATAAATAAATAAGATCTTTAAAAAAATAAATAAATAAATAAAAATAAAAATTATCAAGTAATCAAAATTCAGAGAAAGTGAAATATTATTTTAAATATAAATATCAGTAAGTAAATTAAATATTTAATATTTCTTCTTAAACTGGTTCTGAATATTCTCAAACTATATTTTTTAAAACTCATTTAGAAAAACCCTTTTAATAGAATGAAATATGATTACCATATTACTATCATGGCCTCTATTTTGCAAAATGTCATTCACAATCATTGTGTGTATAAAGAAAAAATCTAATTCAATTTTCAGTAAAATAAGTTACATCAATGAAATGAAAGACAACTCCAGATAATTGCAAAGATTAGAAATATATGTAATAGCTGTATGAAATTTTTGATGAAGAGTGATAGTTGCTTTTCATTTTCTTTGATCAAATTTTTTTCTCACTTTTAAAATTTAAATTTATTCATGATGATCCTTTAGTATTAGACTGCTTGGAAGCAACTTAATAACAATGATTTCACATGATAAATATCAATTCTAGCCCATATAAAACACAAACATAATGTAGTCCATTCAAAACTCATAGAGCAACTTCACAAAGTTGTAAAGAATTTAGGTTACTTCCTTTTTACTGTCCTCCCTTCTTCAGCATCTAATCCAATGTTCTGAGATTTTTGAGAGAGCTGCAGATTCCATATACTCAACCATAGGAACAGAATGAAAAAAAAAAGTGTTCCCTCCCTCCAAGTCTACTTCTTATATGTAGCTTACACAATTTCTCCTTCCCTCCCATTGGGGAGAGGGTATGTACTTACTAAGGAATAAGGGATAAATGTGTAATAGAGAATTAGAAGTCACTACTAAATTATACAATCTAATATTATCTATATTTATGATACAATAAAATTTCTATGGAAAATTTTACATTCAGTTTTTCCTACTTCTTAAGAATTAGGTATTATTTACCTGGTTATTTTATTTCCATTTCACTAATTTTTACTTCCTAAGATATGTTAGTTTATTAATCATACATAGTAACCAGGGTTTCTTGAGTTTTACTTATGGCATTGTTCACATCATTGTGTTTCCAATATATGCTTGGAAATAACACAATACATTCACTGAGGAACCACCACCAACACTCTGCAGAAACTCATATACTTATATTCCAGAAACTTTAATAGTCCAATAAAGAACAGAATATTGCCTTCAGTTCAGTTTTGTTTACCTCGCAAAACTGACACATTCAACTTCATGTGCAATCAAAAAGATATTGAATATACAATCTTCCATCCTGTTTCACAAGAAACATAATGTTGACAAAACTATTAAAGTTATATTAAATAAAGGGATTTTATAATATAAAGGATGGATTATCTTTTTTTCTAATAAAATCTATATCTCTTTCTTTCTGTCTCTCTTAATATTATACCTCAGCAAACATACTAAGAATGATATTAGGTAGAAAGCAAAGTAAATTTCAAATTCTTAAACATAATTTCTGTAGTTGAAGAACACATCATAAATTTAACTGAAATAATATATTAATATATGTTAGTCTGTATCATTGATTGGTCCCTTTAAGAAATTTTAGGAAAAGAGGTCATGTATGTTATTATACCTTCACAGGAGTTGCAAAATATGAGTTTAAAAGTTAACTTAGGGTTTTAAGTAAAATTTATTAAGTACATTTAGAAACTTTGCTGAATAAAAGCAATATACACAAAAATCTACTTAATACATGATATTAATTAAATTAGCCACAAAATATAATATGTTCAATTTCTTTACACAAAAAGCTACAAAGTACTATCAAAGAAAAGCTATACAAATGGAATATACACCATTTTCACAGATAAAAGGTCAATATTTTTTTAAAGATTTTATTTATTTATTTATTTGACAGCGAGAGAGAGATCACAAGTAGACAGAGAGGCAGGTGCGGGGGGGAAGCAGGCTCCCCACTGAGCAGAGAGCCAGATGTGGGGCTTGATCACAGGACCCTGAGATCATGACCTGAGCCAAAGGCAGAAGCTTTAACCCACTGAGCCACCCAGGCGCCCCAAAAGGTCAATATTAAAAAGATCAATTATCTCCAAACTACTTTATTGATTCAATTTAATCTCAAATTTAATTTCAGCACATTTTTGGCAAACTGAATTAATCGTGCATATAGAAAACCAATGGGTCAAGAATATACATGCAAAACTAAAATAAAAAATGAATCTGTAGGCCTCAAAGTATCATTTATCTAGTTTAATCATAAAACTTCAGTAACTGAGATAGAATCACATTGGGTCCTTAATATTTCATGTATGTTTTTAAAATACACACACACACACACGCACACACACTCCATTACCTGCCACAGATCCTGCAATTGAATAGGTTCCTGCCAATCATGGAACCCAACCCAAACCTCAAATCTCATTATCTTGGGGATAGCCTCATTAAACAAAATGTTATCAACACATATCCCCTCCTCTTCTATATCCCTGATGAATTCCTATGACAGAGTCAGGACTCCCACATAAAAGCTTTGATAAGGATAATCACCAGGGTGTCCTTAACTTCTCTTTGAGACTCTGAAACATAATATCCATTAGTATAACCTTGAGACAAATGGGGACCACACAATACATGAAGGTTTGTCCAATCTAGTTATATATTTATTTAATTAACCTAAGATTCTCTTCCAGCTGCAAGAACAAAATAAGTTAATACAATAAAGTGTCCCAATACATTCATATTTCCCTGGCTGGCAGAAACATATGCTCAGAGAATTTCACAGCTGATAAGATAAAATTGAAAGGGTTATTGACTTCAAACCCCTTATTTCACACATGAAGAAACAAAGCCTTGGAGAAGTTTAAAAATTTCTCAAGATCATGCAAGAAGTTAGTTCCAGGAACATTCTGTCAATGAAATGCATTTCTTGTATTAATTCATTCATTTATGTTTATAGACTATTGTTAATAATTTATTCAAAACAACTTGCCAGTATATGATTAAATAATTAAGTTATTAGAAGAAGTCAAACCAGGGTGAAGTCTTAATATGAAAAAGAGCTTCTGTGTTTAAATGGCCTGTTATTGGAAAAACAAAACAAAACTATGCTATTGTGTGTGGCATGTGAAAATTCATTTCCAGGGCTCACTGAGTTTATAAAGAGATAATTCCAAAATAATTTACAGAAATTTATATTAGCTCATGCTATGTTTGTTCATTTGTTTTAGTAGCTTTAAAGTGGAATAGAATAGGATGTACTGGTGATCTGCCTACAACATCTGTCACCCCATTGTCAGAATTGATTCCATTGCTCTGCTTGACTAGGCAGGTGTCCCTGTCCTCCATCACTGCTCCATGTGCTTCCTTCTGGAAGCTATGTGCTCCAAGAGGATGACCTTCCCCACTAGAGGAGGACCATTCTTGGGTCAAGGGTTTAATTTAGAATAATTAGATAGACAGACAGACAGACAGAGGAATTTTTCACTTCTGTTCAATCTGCATCAAGGACATTAACATTTCAGGAACATTCAAACAGTACCTGGCAACACTGTGAAACCAAGCTTGGTTATCATGTGGTCACACTTGTGGCTTTAACAATATGTTGTTGTTATTTTTAAGAAAGATGAAAAATGCTGAGTGTAATATATATGAATCAATGTTAAAAAGAGTAAAGAGTCAATGATATTTTTGTGGGGCTTTTATATGAAGTTATAAATTGAAAAGTTTTAGATAAGATATTTTATCTAGAGATATTTCATAGTTATCTTGAAAAGGAATTTGCCACTTGATTATATTCAGTTAAGTGTCTAATTTTCTATTATATATTTCTTTGTTCAACCTTGGTACTCAAAAATTTTTTTTTTGCTTTTTCAGAAAACAGCAAAAATATTGTGATGTATAACTTTTATATTTCAGAGTTTTGAGCTAAAAAGCCCATTTTAATATTGACTAACATTCAACAACACCTAACCCAAAATTAAAAAAAAGAAAGAAAAATTATGACTACATGATATGTAGTCATAACATGTACTTCCATAATATGGAAGTACAGAATACTTAAATGAAGAGCCATTTTGACATTAAATCTGAAGATGATAAAAACAATATTTCAGATTAAATATGAAAATGATCTGAGCTAATGCATATAGAAATGCTCAAATTTTCCTGGACATATGAAGCATTAATAATGATATTAATCATCATTGATGATACTAATCAACCTGTTATTTACTATGAGCTAAAAATTGGGTTATGTTTTAGATGCACTACCTCTTAGGGTGCATGATTAGGTACCTTTTCTTTCTAAATGCAAAGATTAAGAAACTGATTTAAATGGCTAAACAACTTGGCAATTTTCACAAAGATAAGAATCAGTATAAATGTTGTATAATGATTGAAATCCTGGTTGTTTGGTTCCAGAGCCCCATGCTTCAACTAATGTGCAATGCTACATATTCATACAATACACACAAAATGATTTTAAGCATTTATTTCTCCTCTTTTTGTAATCTAATAACCATATCTAATTATGTAAATCTTAATAACACATTATTTAAAAAATAAAAAGCAATGTACTGAAATTACTTGATCAATTTGGAAATACCATAAGCCAAGAGCAGATGGATGGATAGATACATTGATGCATCTAGATGCACTGATAGTTGAGTTCTTTGAATCATTAGACCAAATGTTTTGGATGATGCATCCTAAAAAAAATGAAAGGAAAAGGAAATTTAAGTACATATAAAGAAGTCAAAACCTTAAACCACGAGAGAGAGAGAAAGCGACATAGGAAGGAAAGAAGGAAGGAGAGAAGGAAGGAAGGAAGGAAAGAAGGGATGAGATTGTCAATAATTCTGAAATATCACCTGAGAGAAATTAGATTAATAAATTATAGATTAATAAATATTTTGATACACCTCATTTACTATTCAAAACTCATTATTTCTCTTTTAGAAATATTCTTATGGAGAACTGTCTCCCTGCCCTTCTTTTCCATGTTAAATGGAAATCTTAAATCTTTGGTAATTTGGTAATTTTATATTTTGTGCAGTGTCCTCTAGAATCTTGCAGTAAGTACATTCTAATGAGATTCTGTAATTTCTTAACAAAACTAAATATGATGAAAATGAATGAACTCTAGATTAGTGAAAATAACTGGCAAAAAATATTTAAGGCCATATATAGGGAATTGGGAATACATGGTATTCCAAATTTTCAAAGGGATAAAGGCTTCCTTTCCAAATTTAGCAAACTGGTATATTTGGAGATGTGTACTAATACTAGTATTGCTAATAACAATAGTGACAAGGGTTAATAATAAGCTAAAAATTGCTTGTGCTCAAATTTTCCATTTTGGTTTTCCAGGGATGGTTAAATTTGCTGTAAAATTTGCATAATAATAAAAGCAGCATGCTCTAAGGGTGCATTTATTGTAGTCCACTAATTTTGTTTTTAAATTCTAGCTGTAATAGCGCCAAATGCTAATAATTTACAGGAAAAACAGATCACCATCATTAAATAAAATGTTCTCACTGTACTTCCCTCCAGAAATCATTTTTCTATTTTTATCAGAGGAATGGGTGGCAAATAAAGACAGCATAATATTAAGCTTTGTGCAATAAATGACATACTAGTCAAACAGAAATAACCTGAGTAGAGTGTCATGAAGTAGTCTGTAAACATTATAGTATTGGATCAAATGCAATTAATTTGAAGAACAGTTAAAGTATCGAGTCCTATATTTAGTTGCTCAGAAAAAAATAAAAAATAACATTTTTAAATTTATTGGCAAAATTTAGTTAATAGAATTAATAGAATACTAATTTTTAATGCCACTACTTTTCCTAATTTTTCTTTTTATGTACAGTTATTATATGCTAAACATTATAATGGAGTCTGAATACTGCCTCTATATAGTTCAAGACCTTGTCCATATTGACCTCAGTGAAAGCAAACTTAAAGTAGAAATTTATATGCTGAACAAACATAAAATCAGCTAATTTAACTTATTTAATCATTAGAAAAACTTTGTTAGAATTTGGAATATTTTATACAATAATTCATGCCAGAAGGTGGCACCAAAAGACTCAACTTCAAGATCCTTTTATTAATAAATTCCTAAAATTTTTCTATATTTGGATGTCTAAGTGTGAGAAAATAGCAATGCAAATGTGGGTTAAAATTATAAAAGTAATCATACATTTTAAGATTGTAATGCTGAAACAAATAGTCTATTTTTTACTTCAGATACAGCAATGCAGAAATCTAATAGTATACGTTCATTTCTACAAATTTGTTCTTAAAGATTTTATTTATTTATTTGACAGAGAGAGAGAGAGACCACAAGTAGGCAGAGAGGCAGGCGGAGAGAGAAGGGGAAGCAGGCTCCCCACTGAGCAGAGAGCCCCATGTGGGGCTCAATCCCAGGACTCTGAGATCATGACCTGAGCCGAAGGCAGAGGTTTTAACCCACTGAGCCATCCAGGCACCCCTCATTTCTACAAATTTGTATGTATTTCTGATCTCTTTAAAAATAGTTACTTATAAATTGCCAAATGGTAGTCCAAATGCCAAGGGGGAGTATCATGTCTTCCTATCAATGAAGTATCTTTCATGCCATGTGATTTAATTTTGTTATGAAACTTTGGCCATTCCAGCTAGTTTTGTCACTTTAAAGACATATCCACTTTAAAGACATAAAGCCACATTAAGTGAAAATAGTTTCCAAACTCCATCAATATTATCAGTAATATATCATTCCTTTCCATTTGCTTTTTCTCTTTGGAAGCAGTTAAGGTCAGTGACCAGGTACTCAAGTGCTAGTGTCAGAATATGTAAGTTTGAATTCTTGTTCTGCCATTTAGTAGCTTTGTGATCTTGAGGAACTTAAATTCCTTTGACACCTCTTTCTTCTCTCTATCATTTCTTAAGCTTACTTTTTGCTAGAGTTACCATGGAACTTGAATAAAATGTACACTTAAAGTGCCTACAGAGTTCTCCGGACCTTGTAAGCTTTCAATGAATAGTAGGTGTCAATAATATTTCAAATAGACGTGTTTCCTTCTTAAAGTTATCTCCAAAGAGGCTTTAATCTTAAATTCCCCTAAAAAATGAAACTTGCTGATTTGAAATCATATAAACAAACATTATCTGATTAGCTTCTCAGAGGAGAAAACTACACTGATTTTACCTTTCCCCCCAAATCGCCACAAATATAAGCATATATTTTAACCCACAACTACAAAGAACTTTTTTCTTAAGATTTTATTTATTTATTTGTTTGTTTGTTTACTTACTTATTTAACAGAGAGAGACAGTGAAAGAGGGAACACAAGCAGAAGAAGTGGGAGAGGGAGAAGCAGGCTTCCTGCTGGGCAGGGATCCCCATGGAGGCTCAGATCCTAGGACCATGGGATTATGACCTGAGCCGAAGACAGATGTTTAATGACTGAGCCACCAAGGCACCCCTACAAAGAGCTTTTTTTGAAAACATTTATGCCTGAGCACTTACCTCTCTATAAAATAGACAAACAGAAAAAATATGGAAGAAATAAAATTTAAGCAGTGACAATGTTTATGAAATAAAAAATGATGTTAATTTAGGCAGAGAAAGAAAATTTAGTAGGTCATTTTTAATAATGAATTTCATTTCAAGATAAGTAATGTTTTTACTGAATTATATAGATATTTTAACTGATGTGTGGCTGCTATAGATATATATAGCATATTTATCTTTGGAGTATGGGCATCAAAAATTGAAACTAAGAAACTCTAATACATTAGATAAATAAGTTGTAGGGAGATACAAAACTCTATTCCATTTTGCTTGTAAAGTCATAGTTGCTTTATAAAATAAAAAGAACAAGGGCCCACTATTTACAAAACATAAACTTGCAAAACAAAGGCCTACTGAAATAGCTAAAGCTTTTTTAAAAAAAGAATCTAATCTTCTAGTCTGTTAGTCTCAAAAGGACACAACTGTTCATTTTGTCTCCATAAAAAGAGATCTCAATAATAATAAAAATATAGAGAAGAGACAGAAGACAAATATACTACTACTACAAAGAACTGAAGAACTGTTTCTATAGTAAGAACATGATTTATAACCCTGGCATATTATCACCTCATCAACATTTTTCTCTCTTCTAGAAACTTCTAAGTTCAATATACCTTTATTACCATGGCATAGAAAACCAAAGTTCATAGTTGATTATTACATCACTTCTAAATCAAGTTTATAGTCTATTTATTTTTGCCAGTAAGACAATAGGACTTGAATTAATGTTAGGCTAATCTCAAGAAGTATAGAGATTCACCTCAAATAAATATTCCAGGTTCAAATTGGCTTTTGAAAGCTTCTTGAAACAGTCACATTATTCTGCCATGCTTCTTGTCATTAATTATGGAAATTTGCACATGTGTACATATAAATGTTTAGAATACACTTTCATATATGTCCCACATTTTTTTATGTATCCTTTATATGTTCCAATAAAAATCCTACTAACCAAGCCTTCCTTCATTCCTTTAAAACGACTCTATACTATAAAATGAAACTTTTCAAGCTTTTATCTTAACAGTTCCCATTTCAATCTACCATGTCTGTACCTCACTTTTAAGATTGCTGAAGATGATTTTGATAATATGTTGGAATTTTTGTTAAAAGTTAAACTTCTTTGACTTCTCAAAATTCTGTCTTCCTTCAGCTATACAATGAATAAGCTTTAGGGCCTACCTTCAGCAAATTTCAGGTAAACAACACAGTGATTACACTTAATAATATTGTGTTGTTTACCTGAAATTTGCTGAAGGTAGGCCATGGGTATTCTCAACTTACACACACACACACACACACACACACACACACACAGAGCTCTGAGACATAATGGATATGTTAATTAACTGTGGTAATCTTATCCCAAAGTATACACATTCAAATGATCACATTGTACAATTTAAATATATACAATTTTATTTTTGAATTATACCTCAACAAAGCAGAAAAGAAAGGAGAGTTAAACTTCATTTCAGAGTAAATTTTGTCTTGCCTATCTGGTAAGCTTGCAGTGTTTATCTTTCGTTATTGATTCTTGGATTGCTGGTTGGATGTCCATTTACTGTGGTTTTGTTTTGTTTTTAATTTAACCCAAATGAAATGCCAATCATGTTAATAATTGGTCATTTTTAAATACTTCCCAGGTGCAGAGATGTGACAAGTTTTAGGTAAGGCATCTAATTGATGCCAATCTACAAAGTGTTATGTGATACAGAAATGTTTTATTCCCATTTATCAGATATAAAGTCTAAAACAGAGGGTGTATATGACTTACGGTCATAAAGTTAATAAGACAAGGCAAAGAATTTGTGAACGGAAGTGTCTGATATCAGGGCTTATATTCAGATATCATAGATCATATCTTTGACCTGAAAGGTACTCTCATACCTTCTTTTCCAAATAAATTTGTTTTTAAGGATCTGCTTCATAAGTAATATATTAGAATAATGGTTCTTTATCTTGTTCTTCATTTAATATAGCGGTTTGAACAGTCATAAACACTTTCCATACACTGATTTATGCAAAAAAGGGAATAGGGAAAACAAATAGAAAGTCCTTTAAATCATTTAAATCAGATAACCTAATACCCAATGGAATTAGTTATAAGTCAAACTTAGAGTCATTTTAATGATATAGATTTTTTTTTCCTTCCAGTATATATTAAAATAACGTCTTTGCTCAGCTCAAAATAATCTACATTTACGCTTCTTTGTAAGAATTCTAAGATACTAGTTATTACATTTGGGTCTTTGATGAGTTAATTTTTGTATAAGGTGAGGTAAGGTTTTACTTCATTTTTTGGCATGTGACTATTCATTGTATTAACACTATTTGTTGAAAGGTTATTCTTTTCTCATGAGTCTCATAGTCTCATGGTCTCATGATCTTAAAACACTTGTTGAAAACAATTGATCAAAGATGTATGGGTTCATTTCTGGACTCCCAAATCTATTGCATTGATGTATGTGTTTATTCTTGTATCACACTCTTTCGATAACTCTTGCTTTGTCGTAAAACTTGAAATCTGAGTTTTTCTACTTTGTTCTTTTTCAGGATTGTTTTGACTATTTAGGTTTCCTTGCATTTCCATATGAATTTTTGAACAAGCTCCTCAACTTGAGTTAGGGATTATGTTGATGCTATAGATTAGTTTGGGGAGTACTGCCATTTGAACAATGTTAAGTCCTCCAATCCATAAAAATGGACTATTTTCCATTATTTGGATCTCCTTAATTTCTTCCAATAGTCTTTTGTAGTTTTCATAATATAGATTTTACACCTCTTTTATTAAACTTATTCCTAAGAATTTTATTATTTTGGATGATCATGTGAATGTAATTTTCTTGCTTTCATTTTCAAATTGTTCACTGCTAGTATATAGAAATATAATGGATTTTATGTTACTCTTGTATCTTGCAACCTTGCTAAACTCAGTTACTAGTTATAATAGTTTTCTAGTGGATTTCTTAGTATACTCTATATACAAGATCATTTCATCCAATTTGGATGCCTATCTTTTTTTAATTAATTTTTATTATGCTCAAGTCTATAAGCCCTTATGACGTTTATTAACTTTTATTAAAATTTATCTACCATTTTTTATTTCATTTTTATATCCTATCCAGCACTTTTTCATCAAAAGTTTTTTTTTATTATTTTTTTGTTGTTATTTTGTTTTGCTTTAGACATTTTTCTTCATTTTGATAGTTAAGCCAGGGCTAAAGTGCCGATTATTATTATTTTTGTTTGTCTTTCTATTTATAAATCTCTCATCTGTGATATATCTTGCTCAAAGCCAGTAAACTCTTCCTAGAACTTCTAGAGCCTCTAGATATTTATAATATTTTAAAATTGCCTATGACATATTAGCAATTTATGACCACTCTACTTAAGAATAAAAATATAGCCATTGCTTTTAGCATCACTTATTCTATGTACTTTAAAATTATTTCCAAAATGTTTTTCCATAAAAAACCTTTAAGCATCTATGGAAATTTTTGTGTTTTTCTTTCCTCATGTCTTATCTTGAGAACCAACAATTGTGTGGTAGATGGAACGTGATATAATTTTTAAAAATGTACCCTAAATGGGGTACCAAAGGCATACTAAGTTCAGTAAGACATTCAGCATCCCATCATTCAAAGTGAATTGCTATTACATATTATGTATTTAACAATTAATTGTGATCATCTGTTTTATGCTCTCTTCTTGACTTATTGAACTCCTAAAATCAACTTTTTAAAAGCAGTAAATTCTCAAATAAATTTGTACAATGTTTCAGGAATTTTTTTAAAGCCTGTAAGACATTACTGACAGAAATTATTGTCTATAAAGATTTCTAACTGTAGCACAAGTTATAGTTAATAAAAAGAAAGGGGTTTGGCCAAAATGAGAAGGTAATTATGTTCCTATTGCTTTCTGAATAGTGGGTTTTCAAATAATATGAAATTTCCTCATTCTACAATAGCTTATACTAGACAAATGGACTCAGATCAGGAGTATACGGTTTCGCTAACAGGTATTATAATTCTGATCCACTGCTCTGGTTCTCAACAAGGAATAGATTCTGAATATTATAGATCTTTTTAATATACTGATTTATTAAGTATTCTGATAGAATACCAATTGTGAGCTTAAAGAGTAGCCTCGTAAGTTTCTTAATAAATCCTTCCATATTTAAGACTTCTACTGGCTACCAACTTTACTGAAATTCATTTTTATGTCCCTTATCCTGGAGAATTCTTAGGATAGTTTATGACACACAGTACCAAAGAAATGCAATTATTTTTTTCTGGCATTGATGATGGTGATGATGATGAGTATACCCCACTACTGGTCTATGGGTAGTATCAAGGGTGAGGTAATGGTGAATTAGAGAGGGGAACTTGCTTAAAGATACATAGTTAATAGCTACAAAATAAGGATTCTAAATTAGGCTATCTGATTCTATATCATGTGACTACTGTGACATATATTCTGACCACAATTATTTTTTACTGAGTGTTTATAGAATAAATAAATAAAATCAAATATTTCTGTCTTTGATTTTCAAATAAGGAAATGAAATCCAGAGTGATGAATTAAGCAATTAATTAAAAACATCTACTTTGTCTAAATATCTACTTTGCACTCAGGTTTTCTAGGATTTGTAAGAGATACAAGAGGAGAAGATATATACACATATACATACACACAAAAATACTCATCAGGGAGTCTGCTTTTCCCTCTCACTCTCCCTCTGTGCTCTTCTTCTCTTTCTCTCAAATAAATAACAAATAAATGAAATCTTTAAAAAGTTAGTAAGAAAAAATTAAGGTATATGATGTAATTAAAAAATTAGATTATGGCTTAAAAATGCTAAATACTTCAGAAAGGGAAAATGTGTGGCCTTAACTGTACAAGGCTTTGTGGCAAAGGAAGACAGTGATCAATGAAATCCAAAGACTTTGAACAGAATAAATAAAATCCTGAGAATGCACTGGTGAAAATGTAAACCTTGCTTTAGGTGTCTGAGAAATACTGGGAAATACAATTGCTTAATTATAGCAAAATCATATCATACTAGATTATGAAAGCTAGGAGAGGTTATTAGATTTAAAAAATTAAGTATAGGATAAAATCATGTACATAGGAGAACAATAGTAAGAAAGCAATGATTTATAAATAAATGTTATGTCAACAAACCTCAGGCTAAAATTAAAAAAAAAAAAAAAAAAAGGAATACTGAAGGTAATTATTCATTCAACAAATATTTAAAACCAGTCCCAAGAGGAGAAATGGTTTAGTGGAGAAAGACAATTATTTTTGCTAAGAAAATTTAAATTAAGATCATATTAATCAGAAGAATGTGCATTTTAAATTTTTTAAAAATTTTTTATTATTATGTTCCATTAGCCAACATAGAGTGCATCATTAGTTTTGATGTAGTGCTCAACAATTCATCAGTTGTGTATAACATCCAGTCCTCATCACAACACATGCCCTTCTTAATATTCATCATTCTGGCTACACCACCTCCTCCATTCCCCTCCCCACTGAAACCCTCAGTTTATTTCCCAGAGTTGAGAGTCTCTCATGGTTTATCTCCCTCTCTGATTCCTTCCCATTCAGTTTTCCTTTCCTTCCTATGGTCCTCTGCCCTGTTCCTTATGTTCCTCTGTGCTATTCCTTATGTTCCACATATGAGTGAAACCACATGATAATTGTCTTTCTCCGCGTGACTTATTTCCCTTAGCATAATCCTCTCCAGTTCTATGCATGTCGCTGCAAATAATAGGTGTTCATCCTTTCTGATGGCTGAATAATATTCCACACGTGTTTTGACCAGCATCTGGATAACATAACCATTCTGTCAGGGTCAATAACCCTGGTAGAGACAGAAGTTGAATTCATACTAGTGAGCTTGGTATATTGTGGAGTGATGAATCTGCCCAGGGCTAGTTCTTCTTAACCATATTTCTTACTTTACTGTGAATAGTTCTGTCATAGAAGCTAAAAAAAAAATTCTAGGAGAGGATGCTTAACAGTATATAATTCTGCATAATTTAGGGATTAGAATTTAGTTAGATATGGCATGTGACCACTAAATTTATTGGAAAGAATCTAAATACAAGGAATCTTAGAGATATTGAATGTTATATAAAATGAAAGAATAAAAAACTGATTCACAGAACATAATCATAGATCAAAGTGCTTAGGAAGAAATGAAGAAAAAAATAATAATTGCTGCTTCCTGACGGCGCATGGGAGAAGAATGAGGCACAAACAAGTCAACTGCAAGAGAAAGGGAGCAGGGGTCGACAGTAGAGAAGACTGTTGCCCTGAACAACTCCTCAGTCCTGTATTTATTGGATACAAGATAACTACTAACAAAGGAGCAGAAAACTGTTATACATTAACTATATGCCTTGTAGATAAACAAGAAGGAATAAGAGTTATACACTGATTACAAATCTCATAGATAAGTAAGGAGAGTAGATTATATATGGTCAAGCAGTATAGAATTTATAGTTGAGCAAGCACAATTAAGAGGATAGTCTTAATTAACGGTGGGCTGTCTCTGATAACGTCAAAAATGAAGCAGGCGGCGTTCCACCCTGAGTGGGCCAGGTGTTCCCCGCTGCTCGGCTTCCAAGACGTAAATCATCCTCTCCCCCAGAGACCTGTTGCTAATGCATGTTTTTCTTAAGGTAACATTCAAGCATGCTTGTCAGGCTACTACAATTTCTCATAGTTATATTTTAAGTAGTACATTGTTTTGAGGGATGGTTACAAGTAATTATAGAGAAGCTAGGAAGAAAAGAGATTTTGTATTTTTCATGTTGGGTGTGAACCTATGAGAAGAATGTCATGAATCACTGTTGGTCAACTCACTCACACTGCAGGAGACACATCAAAATATTGCTATTCTCGGGGCGCCTGGGTGGCTCAGTCGTTAAGTGCCTGCCTTCAGCTCAGGTCATGATCCCAGGGTCCTGGAATCGAGCCCTGCATGGGGCTCCCTGCTCGGCGGGAAGCCTGCTTCTCCCGCTACCATTCCCTCTGCTTGTGTTCCCTCTCTTGCTGTGTTTCTCTCTGTCAAATAAATAAAAAAATCTTTTAAAAAAAATATTGCTATTCTCTCTGTCTGGAATATGATTCTTCTCCCTCATCTTATGCAGTCCCTCTTATAATATTAATTCTCCCGGAAGCAGGACCTTTAGATTCACAGAGACTGAGACTGTGGAAACTTTAATTTAATTATAATTGACTTAAAATTTAAGTCAGTCCTACTGACTTACTTGGGAAATTAAAGATCAGGGACTCTGACTTACAGGGAAATCTGAGAGCAGGGCCACTCCTACTTCAATGCTTTGTTTCCAGACCCATTTATTCTACCTGTTAAAATTAAAGAACCATACAATGTCCATTGATTTAAGGAATGTTCTGCATCATGAAGGATAAGTGCCAGCCTCACAGGGCATAATCACCAAGTTGGTGCTTCTGCTACATTTTCAAGAGGTCACCTCAATGTTCTTTCAGGACCAGAACTTCTAGATGATAGAGCATCTGCTGGGACCAGTAATTCATGGTAATGTAACCACTGTATATCACATTTTCCATAAAACAGTTTTCTAAATTTGAGACATATTGTGCAGGATCACCCTTTTTAGTAAATGAGACTTCTGTGAGACTGATAATAATATTAGGTAAAGTCTCTGGGCAAAGAGAATAACTTAAAACATAAATACATACTAAACATGATTAGGATGATATGTTCTTTCTAGAGTAGAAGGGATGCACTGTTATCAACTTACCACCAAGATATTGTCTCCTCGAGGGATCATGGCATTGATCTTTGTTGCTGGTAGAACCAGATTTTCAGTAAGAATATTAGTTGATCAGCTTTGATGAGAGAAGATCGTTGCTGTTATATATACTCATATATGTAGGAAATACTTTAATAGAAAAATCTTAATAAGCCAGCTTCAGGAGAACATACAGACTATAGTTAAGCATGAATATTAAAACATGAAAAATATTTTTTTAAAGATTTTATTTATTTGACAGAGAGAAACGCAGCTGGAGAGGGAGCACAAGCAGAGGGAATGGTAGCGGGAGAAGCAGGCTCCCTGCCGAGCAAAGAGCCCGATTCGGGGCTCGATCCCAGGACCTTGGGATCATGATCTGAGCCGAAGGCAGATGCTTAACGACTGAGCCACCTAGGCACCCCATGGAAAATAATTATATATGTGTGTATGTGTATATACATACGCAGTGTATGTATGTGTATGTATATAGAGATATATACACAGTGAATATATCCCTATTAGGTTAGGGATACACAAATGTGTAATAAGCAACAATAAAATTCATGGAATTTACATAAACCAAGTGTGGTAGAGAGTGTGGGAAACACAAACAAAAGTGTTGAGCAGAAACTTCCAATATATTGGTAATAGTGTATTATACAACATGTACAATAAGTGCTTGGGTGTTCTACATGTCATTATTTATGCCTATTTATTTGTGAAATATTTCATAATATTTTAAAGAAATATTGCTTAATAAGCTATTATTGCCAATTTGGGTAGTTTTTGGCCATGTGTTTGTTTTCAGTGAACTTCTTATTTTTATGTTTTCATTGTTTTAAAGATTTTTTTATTTATTTGCTTGAGAGAGAGAGAGGGAGAAGGAGAAGCAAACTTCCTGCTCAGCAGGGATCTCCATGTGGGGCTCGATTCCAGGACCTCGAGATTATGACCTGAGCTGAAGGCAAACGCTTAACCAACTGACCATATACCATATAGTATTTGTCTCTCTCTGACTTATTTCACTTAGCATTATACTCTCCAGATCCATCCTTGCTGTTGCAAATGAAAAGATTTCATTTTTTTGTGGGTGAATCATAGTCCATTGTATATATATACCACATATTCTTCATTCATTCATTTTTCGGTGGGTTATTCCCATAATTTGGCTGTTGTAAATACTGCTGCAATAAACATAGAGGTGTATATATACCTTTAGGGTTTCTGTATTTTGAGGGTAAATACCCAGTAGTGTGATTATTGGATCATAGGGTAGTTCTATTTTTAACTTTTTGAGGAACGTCCATACTGTTTTTTACAGTGGCTGTACCAGTTTGCATTCCCACCAACAGTGCAAGAGGGTTGACTTATAATCTCCACATCTTCACTAATATTTGTTTGTTGTGTTTTTGATTTTAGCCATTCTGACAGGTGTGAGATGATATCTCATTGTAGTTTTGATTTGCATTTCCCTGATAATGAGTGATGGTGAGCATCTTTTCAGATGTATGTTGGCCATCTGTATGTCTTCTTTGGAGAAATGTCTATTCATGTCTTTTGACCATTTTTAATTGGATTATTTGCTTTTCTCGGTGTTGAGTTGCATCAGTTCTTTATGTATTTTGAATACTAATCTTTATCAGAAATATCATTTACAAATATCTTCTCCCATTCAGGAGGTTGCCTGTTGTATTGAATTTAAACATAACTTGGCATACTTTATACTTTTATATACAAAATTTAGATGAAACAACAGAAGTTACATATATGCCAGATTTTCTGACCTGAAGAAGCTAGGAATAACAGTAAATTATTTTGATGGAATCAGTAGAATCCAAAATGATCCTAACAGGCCAGAGTAGTTTAACAGGCTAAATATTCCCTGGGTACATGGAACCAAAAGTATGTAGTAGCAGAAAATCTTTATCTATTCATCTGTTGATCCATCAATCATCTTTGTTTTTTTTAAAGAATTTATTTATTTATTTACTTGAGAGAGAGAGAGAGAGAATGCATGTGCATGCCCGTGCATGAGAGAGTAGGTGGAGAAAAAAAGGGCAATTCGAGAAAATCTTAAGCAGGTTCCTTGCCCAACATCACAACCCTGAGATCATGACCTAAGCCAAAATTGAGTCGGACACTTAACCGACTGAGCCACCCAGGCACCCATTTTTATTTTTATTCCTTACAGAAAATAATTGATTAAAGTATATTATAAATTGCTCGCATGAGGAATGTGCCAAAACTTCTGTGATGAGTTTTGACTTGTTTAACAGGAATATGGTACAGAGAACAAGATGCTAATTGAATCATATCAGGCCATATCTGTAATGTTGCATGGAATTTTGAGCCATATAGTAAGAAAGGTGTTAAAATTTTAGAGCATCAAAACTATAGTTGTTTGGCTAATATTTATTTATTTAATTTAAGAAATTATCTCTAATGACCTACCAATACTTGGAATCTATCATTCCTTCCAATGAAATCTAGTTCTTTAAATAAAAAGAAATTATTCTTCTAATATGTTAAAAATAAAACAATTTGATAAAACAATTTGTTAATTTGATAACATATGTCTATAATCTAGATTAAACTATGATTAATTTTTCATATTTGTTTATCCATTATTGTGTATGTGAATAATTTTAAAGCAAGTATCACATATCATGTAATTTTATTCCTATATACTTCTGTATTCATGTCTATAAAATCTGCTCATTTCCTTGCAATCATTTTTATTATTATAAATTGCCAAGGTAACAGTAAGAGTTGATAATGATTTTTAAAAATATACTTTATAGTGATTTTAAGAGAGAAAAGACTTAGAGTTTAAATTTTAAGTATCATCAAATATTGGGTGATAAGCCAGTTGGATGGAGAAGTATGTATTTCTATGGTCTCCAGACAGAAGCACCAAGACCAATGGTTGTAGCTTATAAGAAGACAGATAAACCTGTGTGTGGAAGATAGAACTTTCATTAGTTTTGCATGTCTGCAATAAAGTTAGTGAGTTCCTCAATTTTGAATGTGTATGACGATTTTGCTGATCATAATATTGGAAAGTTTAAAATGTTGCAGGGGATTTATTTCATCAATAAACACACATTAAACTAGAAAGTCATATCAACCAACACAGATATATTTGCATAGTATATTTGAACTGAACATTTTGATGCATATTTGTTTTAATGTGAGAAACCTATAATAAATATTAAAAATAGAAAACATTTAACTTATTTTCTAAGTTTTAAGTTAAGATAATGTCCAAGACAAACAAAAATAGGAAGCCTAACAAAAAGATATCCCTGGAATAAGTTTGTCCCCTAAATATGTACACTCAAACCCTAAAAAAAATTGTTAAACTATAAATATGATTTTTTCCTTAAAAAAATAACAAGCTGGAGAGAAACTTATCAAACTTTAAAGGAAAAACTCATGGTGGAATGACTACTACTGAGATGTTCATCAAAAATAAACAAATAAGTAAATAACATACTCAGAGAAGTAGTCCTTTTAATACTTTAAAAAACTGAGTTAGTCTTAGTGTGATTATTTGTCTGCATGTTAAACATTTTACTCATTAATATATCTTTTAATATCAAGTTCAAATCAATAAATACAAGATTCTCTGTAACTCCCGCAGCCTTCAGTCTTCATCACTGAAATTTTCACAACCCGTAACCTATATTTCCTGCATGGAACTCTGATAAGATCTACTCAGTAAGAGGAGAAGTAGAAGAGAGTCATTAGCACATCATAAATAGTAAACTGTACTGAATTTCTGTCCCACAGAACACAAATGGGAAAACATATATCTAGAACTGTAGTTTGAATTGTAATGTTTGTAGGGTATCAGTGATGAATAGTGTTGCCTTGTGGGAATGGACTTGAAATAAAAATTCCTTCAAATATAGCTATAGTTGTGTGCAGATAGTCCAGGACTGGTTGTATGTCTCTGAAAACATGTCCCATAAGGTTAACAAGGTTGAAACTGGCAAAAAGTTTGAAGCCCATTTTCAGAGAATTGTTTCCCCTTGATCAACTATTGTGTCTTTTCAGTCCCACTAACAAATCTGCCTCTTCAGTGATCTAGACTCAAGGTCAACTGATATGGTTTCAGCATGTGAACAAGCAAAATCCTCCATTTCTTATGGGAGGTAATGAGCTCAAGATCCCATCCAGTTTATACCAGCTCTTAAAGAACACCCAGAGCCCCTTTTTCTTGTCCTAGATAACTTCCTGTTGTCAGGGGCCAAATTTTGCTTTGTTCTGAATTCCATTTCAAAGTGAACATGGGAAAAAAAAAGTGAACATGGGATTTATGTTATATTATGTTTGCTCAAAGCAGTCCTCCATATTTCCTCATATATAGTCATCACAAATTTCCCCTCCCTTTTCCTTAATATGAATGTAATCTCTTGCCCTGAAATTTCCCTTTTAAAATTCCACTCCTTAATCTGAAACCTGGGAAATGGTCTTTGGACATTAGTCCACTGTCTTCCCAGGTTGCCAGCTCCTGAATAAAGGAAAATTTCCTTTCCAGCACCACTTGTGTCTTGAGTATTGATTTTGAGTGGCAAATAGACAAACTTGGGTTTCAGTAACATCTCAACAATGTCACTAGTAGGTGCCAAAATCCTTCCATAAGTCAATTCTCATCTTTAGTACTTCAAGTAATCTTCTGTCAACAAGATTAATACTAGAGCACCAATCAGTACTTCCAGCTTTTCTCAAAGACCTATCAGATGAAGTTTTATTTTTTTATTTCTTTTGAAGATTTTATTTTTTATTTATTTGAGAGAGAGAGAGAAAGCATGACCAGGGTTAGGAGCAGAGGGGGAGGGAAAGGAACAAGCAGACTGAAGAGTACCATCAGGGGGCTGGATCTCATAATACTGAGGTCATGACCTGAGCCCAACCCAAGAGTCAGACATTTAACCAACTGAGCCACCCAGGCACCACATGATGACTTTTAATATGTTCCGACAACTTGATTTTGCAAAGGGAAGCCAAGACATGAGGGTTCTTTTTATAGATGAGTATCTTCCTGCTTCTATTAATATATTCCTATTGCTAAAGTAAAAGGAGAGAATAGATTTTCAATAGGTAATTGGCAATCTCTGCCACATTCCCCAAATAAGAAAGTTCCAAATGCCCACAGATAAAAAATTACTTGAAAAACTTGGGAAGTAAGATTTCAATTCATTAATATATCTGAAAAATTCTTTTCAAACATATTCATATTTTTCCATATTTCTTGAAAGCAAAAATAGAGATTTTAATAATACATAATGTATCATTCTATAGATGCCATAATAAGAAATGTTCATTTCAGTTCAAATCAGAATAATAGGCCCTTGAATAATGAATATGACCAATCTCAACCTTTTATAAAATGATTTTATGTAATCAATAGTAATTTTAGGAAAATAATTGCATTTATGCCCCTTCCTTACAAGGAAATGTTAAATTTAGACTTTAATATTTGGGTTTAATGTTGTTACCAAGGAAATAATGCGAAAAGACTGTATTTTATTCTAAAATAGAGTGTAATTATTTAAATTACTATAATGGTATTTATTTTCATATTTTTATGTTTCTTATCTAAGATTGGCAAGCTGAACCAAAGAAACATAATTACATTGCTTATATCTGGCACAGGTATAGTAACTTAGTTGTGGTGAACTTTTTATAAAACTTATTTTATTAATGAAAGCTTTCATCATCATAAAGCTTTTACGTATTTTCTATCCTCTTTAATTTTATTAGAACTTTCTCAATGTAAACACTAAACACACTTTTTAAAACATGAGAATATTCAAATCATCACTTTGAGCATGTATAATGCTTCTAGTTGTGAAGAACATGCATGAAGCAGGCTTAGCCAGGTAGCAAACTCAAATTACCTTGCTGGAAAATGAAATCCAAACAAGAATGACAATTTCAGAATATTTTTCTTTTTTCTTTTCAGTATAATACCACAGCCAATATATCCATAAGTCAAGCACCTGGTGAGGCCAGAGCTGAGTTATAGAGGATTAAACAATGAACAAGGCAGTCTGAAATGTTGCTGCAAGTAGCTTGCTTATTACTTAAAGAGGCTGTGGGAGAAAAGAAACAACTGAATGAATAAGAGGCTGAATATTCCTTCATTTGGCTGGATTCCTCTCTATGGTGTGTTTGTGAAGTCAACATCAATTCTCAATGACATGTATAGAGCAGTTGCTCGAAGGCACTGACTGGTTTCTGAACCTGCTGAGCTAATCTCAAAAATGTCCATTTGCTTCCACTTTTCTATAGCAATGAAGTTTTCTACTATCTTGATAACTGGTTAGTCATACAACCAAATCTACAGTTCTAATCTATTCTCTCACTGTTCCTCACTTCTTAATCATGGCTATTGCCATTTGATTTCAACTTTTAGCTGGTAATTTCAAGCATATTCTCATTTCTGCTGTTTCAGTATAGATGTTATATATAAAAGTCTGCTGCTTAACGTAAGTCATTTACAGAAAATTAAATTGAAAAGTTCACAGAGAACCTGTGCTTTTTTTTTTTTTTAAAGATTTTATTTATTTGACAGAGAGAAACACAGTGAGAGAGGGAACACAAGCAGAGGGAATGGTAGCAGGAGAAGCAGGCTTCCTGCCGAGCAAGGAGCCCGATGCGGGGCTCGATCCCAGGACCCTGGGATCATGACCCGAGCCAAAGGCAGACGCATAACGACTGAGCCACCCAGGCGCCCCAAACCTGTGCTTTAAAAAGCCCTGAAATTTCTCATGCTGTTGCCCTGCCTTGCTTTGGTCTTCATTTCGAATGAAATTTTTCTTCATGGTTTTTGATTATGCATTCAACTGTGGTTCCCCTTCAACACAGACCCATTCACTGATGTTAAGGATCACTCAACTAAGGAATACAGAAAGAACATGCGGACTAATAGGGTTTTTCAATATAATAGGAAAAGCAAATATGTAAAAATCAAAAAGAACAAAAATATTTCTTAGGTAAATCACAAATTTAAGTAATGCTTTACTCTCAATTTTTACCAAAGAGTAGAAACATAGACATTTATACTTAATTGAGAGCTATTTGTTATTTTATTGACTCAGATGTTCAATGATATTCCACCAGGTGTTTATGATTATTGAGTAGCCTTCACTCTACCCTATTTGACAAAGTGGTCGTTTGTTTTGTTTTGTCCCCTAAGGTTATTATGCTCATTGATTGGCTGGGGAAAGAATAATTACATTAGTATTTATAAATAATAAAATATAATGACTTTAATAAATTTAGATTGTATTCTGTCACTCAGTGTATCTGACTTTACAAGAGAATGAATACTATTTTCAAAAAGCAGTAGAAAGTAAAAACAGCTCATATTCACTGTACCTCACTTACAGGGATTTTAAAAGAATCATTTTCTCTCAGAGAAAAAAGTGACACAAGCAAAACGACCTCACAAGAAGTTTTAGGTAATGTCTGTTCTCAGTTGTTCAGATTCCTATACAATAGCCCATCTGTGATTTTAAATGAAATTACTATTGCTATGACAACCATATGTAAAGTTTCTACCCAGAGAAAACAAAAGTAACTATTACTTCTGAGACTGTTATACAGATAAAAATTTTGAAGTAAATCATACCTTATTTTGAAAGCATAAAAAGGTCATTTTAATTACATAAACCTAATAATTTATATTCTTTAGTAATGAGAAATATATATAATTTTAATGACTCAACTATTGGACATTTAAAGAAATTATTTATGTTTACTACACTATAATGTTTTTTATTAATTAAATATTCTTACTTTAATAAAGCACTGTATAAAATAACCATTAATTTGTTATGTCTAAGCATTTCTTTCCCTGGTTGCAGATCCTATCATTCATTAAGGATTTTCACCTACACATATAGTATGGAAGTGGTTCTCAATCTTGACTAAACACTGGAACCACTTGAGAAACTTTTAAAGATTTTGGTGCCAATTAAATCTCTATTTGGGGAGGAATTACCCTTGGGTAAGTATTTGTAAAGCTTTCCGGGTAATTATAATGGGCAGCCAGCATAGGAAACCACTGTACTAGAAAATATCCTAAATATGTCATAACCAAAGTTTCTTTTCTATTTCAGGAGACTTGACATAGGCAAATTCACCTGCCAATTAGATCATCAGAGACAATCCTAAAATGAGAATGGTGGGGTCAGATGCATGAACTTTTTATTCTTGTAGTACTCCACCTTCTTTCTGAAGATGTTGCAGAAGACTTCAACTTTTAGTACCTTTTTAACTTCTCTGAAATCTTAAAGAACTTAATTTTCTTCAAAAAGTATTCAATAAATTTCAATGAAACATACTATGTAGCAAGTACTCTGTTATTTCTTGCATACTATAGTTTTTTTATACTCTGATGTTTGTTCTTTAAATTAAATATCTAATAGTTTCAATAAAATTGTAATGGCTTTTAAGGCATGCACTAACATTATTCATATTCATCCCACATTTTCATGAGGGACTCAGACAATAATAAAAACATATATTTATATATATATTTTAAATAAAAACATATATTTTAAAGAAAGTAAGGCAGGGTAAAGAAACGATAGTGACAGAATATAATCAATAGGTTGGTTAGTGAAGGACTTTTTGGAAATAGGACATTTGAGTAACTAAAACGAAGCAAAGGAGACATTGACACATGCACCTTTGAGAAGATTTCCTGTTCAAGAAAGAAGGAAAAGATGATATTATGTCCTCCACCATTTAAATGAAATCCATGTTTTAAAGAGACAACAAAGAGCTTACTGAGATGCATTTAGGGAAGCACAGAATGATAAAAAATGAAAGTGAAAAGATCACCAAGGGGGATTATATGATATTATAATAAAAATGTGTGATAGGCAGAATGGTCCCTGAAGATGTCCAAATTCTAATCCTCAGAAGCTATGAATATTTTATGTTACATGGTATAGGAGAATGAAAGAATTAATATCTTATTTTCTTCCCAAATATGTTTACTTTTTCAGTGTTACAAGATTAATTGTTCACGCACCACACCCAGTGCTCCATGCAATACGTTCCCTCCTCAATACTCACTACCAGGCTCACCCAACCGCATACCCCCTCCCCTCCGAAACCCTCAGTTTGTTGCTCAGAGTGCAGAGTCTCTCATGGTTCATCGCCCCCTCTGACTTACCCCCATTCACCCTTCCCTTCCTTCTCACAATGCCCTCCATGTTTTTCCTTATGCTCCACACGTGAAACCATAAGATAATTGGCTCTCTCTGCTTGACTTATTTCACTCTGCATAATCTCTTCCAGTCCTGTCCATGCTGATACAAAAGTTGGATATTTGTCCTTTCTGATGGAGGCATAATATTCCATTGTATATATGGACTTCTTTATCCATTCATCTATTGAAGGGCATTTGGTTCTTTCCACAGTTTGGCAATTGTGGCCATTGCTGCTATGAACATTGGGGTATGTGTGGCCCTTCTTTGTATTGCATCTGCTTCTTTGGGGTAAATACCCAGTAGTGCAGTTGCAGGGTCATAGGGTAGTTCTATTTTTAATTTCTTGAAGAATCTCCACACTATTTTCCAAAGTGGCTGCACCAGCTTGCAATCCCACCAACATTACTAAGAGGGTTCCCCTTTCTCTATACCCTCTCCAACATTTGTTGTTTACTGTCTTGTTGATTTTGGCCATTCTAACTGGTGTAATGTGGTATCTCAGTGTGGTTTTGATTTGAATCTCCCTGATGGCTAAAGAGGATGAACATTTTTCATGTGTGTGCTAGCCATTTGTATGTCTTCTTTGGAGAAGTGTCTGTTCATGTATTCTGCCCAATTTTTGATGTGATTATTGGTTTTGTGAGTGTTGAGATTGAGGAGTTCTTTATAGACCTTAGATATCAGAACTTTGTCTGTAGTGTCATTTCAGAATATCTTCTCCTATTCTGTGGGTTGCCTATTTCTTTTATTGACTTTTTCCTTTGCTGTGCAGAAGCATTTTATCTAGATGAAGTCCCAAAAGTTCATTTTTGCTTTTGTTTCCTTTGCCTTTGGAGACATGTCCTGAAAGAAGTTGCTGTGGCCAATGTTGAAGAGGTTACTGCCTATGTTCTTCTCTAGGGTTTTGATAGATTCCTGCCTCACGTTGAGGTCTTTTATCCATTTCGATTTTATCTTCATGTATGGTGTAAGAGAATGTCAAGTTTCATTTTTCTACATAAAGCTGTCCAATTTTCCCAGCACAATTTATTGAAGAGACTTTTTCCACTGGATATTTTTTCCTGTTTTGTCAAAGATT
>CM053604.1:81079650-81090112 GCA_028646535.1 Procyon lotor
TGAGAGTGGCATGTTAAGATCTCCTACTATTAATGTATTCATATCAATATGACTCTTTGTTTTCATTAACAGTTGGCTTATGTAGTTGGCTGCTCCTACTTTGGGGGCACATATGTTTACAGTTGTTAGATCTTCTTGGAGGATAGACCCTTTAAGAATGATGTAGTGTCCTTCTGTATCTTTGACTACAGTCTTTAGCTTAAAATCTAATTTATCTGATATGAGAACCCTACCCCAGCTTTCTTTTGAGGCCCGTTGGCATGAAAGATGGTTCTCCATCCTTTCACTTTCAGTCTGGATGTGTCTCTTGTAGACAGCATATGGACAGGTCCTGTCGTTTTATCCATTCTGCAATGCTGTGCCATTTTATGGGAGCATTTAGGCTGTTCACTTTGAGAGTGATTATTGAAAGATAAGTGTTTATTGACATCATGTTGCCTGTGTAGTCCTTGTTTCTATAGATTATAAATTTCTGTTCTAAGTCACTCATGAGTTCTTTCTACTTTTATAAAACCCCCTTTAATATTTCCTGGAGTGCCAGCTTGATGGTCACATACTCTTAGTCCTTGCTGGTCTTGGAAGCTCTTTATCTCTGCATCCATTTTGAATGACAGCCTTTCTGGATAACGTATTCTTGGCTGCATGTTCTTCTCATTTAGTGCCCTGAATACATCATGCCTTCCCTTTCTGGCTTGCCAGGTTTCTGTGGACAAGTCTGACATTAATCTAATGAGTCTTCCTCTGTATGTAAGAAACCACTTTCCCCTAGCTGCCCTCAGGACCTCTTGTCTAAAATTATAACTTGCTAATTTCACTGTAATGTGTCTCACTGATTTTCTAGGCTCATTGATCTTGGCAGGTGTCCCTTCTGCTTCTAGGACATGAACACTTGTTCCATTCCCAGACTGGGGAAATTTGCTTTCAGAATTTGGTCAGCTATATCTTCTAATCTTCTGTCTTTCTCTACCCCCTCTGGGATTTCAATAATTCTGATGTTGGAACGTTTCATGGCGTCATTTATTTCCCTAAGTCTCTTCTCATGATTACTGAGCAGTTTGCTCCAGCTCTCCGCCTGACTTTTCTTCTCAACTATTTTATCCTCTAGATCACTAATTCTATCCTTGTGGGAGAATTAATATTTTAAATGGAATAAAGTTTGCTAACCATTTGCCCTTAAAACAAGATCATCTTGGTTTTTCTGAGTGGGTTCAATATAATGACACAGTCCGTGTCAGAGTGACGAATCATGGAAAAGATCTGACTGTCCATTGCTGGCTTTGGAGATGGAAGGAGGCCATGAGCCAAAGAATATGAATAGACTTTGGAAGCTGCAAAAGTCAAAGAAACAGATTCACCCCTAGAACGTCCACAGAAAGCACAGCCCTTCTGATACTTGTCTTAGGACAGTGAAACCTATTTCAGACTTAATGAACTGTAAAATTTAATAATAAATGTGTGCTATTTCAGGATTCTAAATTTGTGGTAATTCGTTGTAGCATCAACAGAAAACTAATACAATATGATAAAGATGATTTTAGTGAGTCCAGACAAAATGTCACTTTATCCAATTAATACTTTAAGAAAGACATTCAGCTGCTCTATGGAGAATGTGTAGAGAACAAGAGTGGAAGCAGAGAAGTCAGCTGGGTAGGGTAGATATTTAACTAGTTCAGGTAAGAGATGATGGGTGCTTGAGCTTTACTTTTAGCTAATAGATTTGATGCAAAATATGATAGCAATAAGGAAAGTAAAATATACCCAAACTGTTTGCTTTGATCAGTAGGATGAATTGTGAAGCTATTTATAATTGAGTGAATTTGAAGTGGGATTTTCCCTATTATACATGTAACACCTAATACCTTAACAACAACACAGTAAACACTCAATAAATATTTAACAAAAACAGGAAGAATACTGATGAAGATGATGATAATAAAGGCAATGTAAATAGTAATGATCCAAATGATACTGATGATGAAAAAGGTAAGAGGAGAAACAGAACCTTAATGGGCCTCTATTGAATGTTACAGATAAGCATGTTAAATACCACTGCTTAAATTTTCCCCAAAGTTTTTTTGCTGGAATTGTAGTGAGTTAGTTGCAGTGAGACAAACAGCATGCACCATGCGCTACATGTGGAAATACTGATGCTTAGGATTTTCTCTTAATTTGTCTTTGTTTTCAACTTTATTATCATCTTATCTTAAGTCAAGCAACTAAAATTAATTTATACAATCCTTTTTATATGGTATTATGCCTCCATATCATATAGAAAAACCTTAGCAAGCCCTGCACATTTAAACCTTTTCAACATTATATTGCTGAAGGTATTGTTCATTAAGGTAAAATTCACTTTGTTTACTGCTATATCCCTATCACCAGGAATAGCAAATTGCATATAGAGTTCTCAATAAAAACTTGTTGATAAAATGAACAAGTGGATGTCTTGTCTAATCTTGCTTTGTCGGCATTGCCTGAATATGCAGATTCTAGAGTGACTCAATTTACCAAAATGTGTAATAAATTAAGTTTGATTTACATTCTACATGGGTAATACTAGACAATGTTAAGACAACAATAAGAACAACACAGATCATATTCAGGCCCAAAGTTCAGACATTATTAAAAAATATTACTTCTGTGTGAGATGATACATTCATTTTAAGCATACCTTGCAAATATAATAAAATAAGAGATTGAATATTGTGCTTGTTAATAAAATAATATATAATTAGTATACTATAGAATTAAAATACTAATTTTATCTATAATCTCACAATACATTAATATTATAAAGCAAATACTTCATTACTTTCTCTTGAAGAATTACAGAGAAAGAATGATCAGATATGTAGGTTTGTAGAATATAGATAATATTCTGTTAGGTAATCATTGAATGTATGATGCTGATTTGTCTTCAATATTTCTAATTTCCACATTCATAACTGGAGAAGTAGGCCAAGTCAGAACCACCAAATATTTAAAAATATTTTTCAAAATAGACATTTTGGATATTAAAAAGGAATTCTATGAACAGACATATCATATTGAAAATAAAAACATGCTGAACAACATGCTGAACAAGTTGAATAACTGACTTTAATTTTGATTCACAGTTGAATCTAAGTACCTAAATTTTCATTTTTAGTTACTTAGATTAACAACTATCCAGAGGTCACTTGTTACTGGAAATATTTACTTATCTTACAAGTATTAGTTATATCTAAAAGTTAATGCATAACTAACATCAAAGTGCATATGACTGAAATAAATTTAAACCATAACAAACTATCATTTATCTATAGAGTAGAGCAAGCAAAACTGTCCCAGCTTCTAAATGACTTGGTGTTTCTATTACTGAATAGTTTTATCCTGCTAAGCTTTCACAAAATTCAATTATGAAATTTTTTTAAATGCTAAAAATAATTTGAATTCAAAACACAAATATTATATTAATTTGAATATCTTAGTGAAGTAACTATATATCTTTAGAAATTATTGCATGTGATTGAATTTGCTCTTCAGGCATACATGTAAGAATATATAACAATTATGATCCTGAAAAAATGGTGAAATATAGTGTTATTATAACAGGTAGCCTATAGAAAACCATGTGTTTTTTTGTTTTTTTATTGATAGAGTAGGATTAGGAGATGTCCATGAGTATACTTGGGCATTATATTTTTTCTAATGAACACTCATTATTAAGTATGGGATCAAATCAAAGACAGAACCTAAACAGTATGAGAATGTCAAAAAACAGTCTTTAGAAATTTATTACTATCTTTAGTGTATTTGTTTGCTTTGAAGGTCCTTTCACACACACACACACACACACACACACACACACACACACTATGTAAATGCTTAAACAACAGAAATTAATTTTTTCATAGTACTGGAGGCTGGAAACTCCAAACCAAGGTTTTCAGCAGGGTTTTTGGTTCCTAGTGAGACCTCTCTTCCTGGCTTGCAGGCAGTCACCTTACTATGTCCTCTCATGGCTTTCCTTTGGTGAGCGCATGTGGAGAGAGCATTCTTGAGTCTCTTCTTAGGACACTAATCCTATTGGGTCAAAGCCACACACTTATGATCTCACTTAATGTTAATTGCTTCCTTTTGGATCCCATTTCCAAATACAGTCATAATAGGAGTTAGGACTTCAACATATGAATTTTAAAGAACATAATTCAGTCCATAGCATTTAGAAATATTACGTAATAATGGCAACTAACCTTCATGCAATGCTAGATGCCATCCTTCTTCAAAAAGATTTACAGATATTATCATCCAATATTCCAACCCTGTGGAATAGATATCATCATCATCATCATCATCTCTATTTATAAATGAGAAAAAATGAAAGATGCTGAGAACCATGTCTAGGTTTATACATGATAGAATTTGGAACCAAAATTATCTAATTGAAGCAATTTGTGATCCAAATCATTTATACTGTCTCTAAGGGAGATAATATAAAAAAAAGTTAGAATATTAATTAGGAGATTATTATTTCTCAGGGCATGGAGAGTCTCAGATTTTAATCATAATTAAAACATTTGAGTGATTTCAAAAATTATTCCAATATTAAAATTACATTGTGAATGTTAATTAGGTATATTAACATCAAAAAATGTCACATGAAAAAAATTTTAAATGTCAAAACTCACTAAAAGTCTTCCAATTTTACTACTACACTTTAATTATTCCTGCTTTTAACTAAATTTCTGCTATCTTATGAAAAAGCACATGGTAATACTACTTTGATTTCTGGGCCTTAAAATCAAAAAGTCTCTTTACTCACTGATTATAGATACCTGAATGTTAAAACAGCTTTCAATGAAGTCTCAAACTGTTACAGGTTTGGAGAATTCATGAATTTAGCTATGCTTATTATTAGTAGTAAAGGGACACAAGCATATTGTATTTCTTCTGTTTAAATATTTTTTATAAACTATATTTCTAAATCTTTTAATTTTTACCTATTTAGAGATGATTTCTTATAAAAACATAGTCGGTTCTGGCTTGTTTATCCAATATTACATTGGCATGTTTGAACTATTAAATTTAAATTAAGCATCAATAGGGTTGAACTCAATTTACCACCTGGTTAGATATTTTCTACTTGCTCCAGTTTTCCTTTGTTTCTTTCATTCTCATTGTTTTTTGGTCTTCTGTCAGTTTGAGCATTTTTATGATTCTGTTTATCTCATCTATTGATTTACTATGTGATCTCTTCCTTAATTTTTCATGATTTCCCAGTTTATAATACATATATTTAAAATAATCTGAGTATTCTATCATAAATATAATATATCCAATGTAGTATAAAAACCTTATAACTATATTTTCAATTCCTATATTCCATTTATTGTACCACTGTATTCACATATTTTACTTTTATATATGCTATAAACACACACTACATTGTTCCACATATTACTTTAAACAGCCAGTTACTTTTTAGAAGAATAAAAAATAAAGGGAAACAAGATGTTCAACCTTAATTTATTCCATATTTGATATTCTTCATTTCTTTCTATAAGCCTCTTTCTGACTGCCTTATATTCTTTCTATCTGTAGAAATTCTTTTAAGATTTCTTATAGAGCAGGTCTTCAAAAGCCCCATTTTGTGAGGAATATTTCTATTGAAAATAGAATTCTCAGTTGTTTGATGTTCTCTGAGCTTCTTGGTTCCATAAATTGGTGTCTATCACTAAAATAACTGTCAACCATTATTTCTTAAAATAATTCTTCCCTTTTCTTTTCTCCTTTCTTTTTTTTTTTTTCTTTTCTCTTTTCTTTTTTTCTTTTTCTTACCTTTGTTTGCTATTCTTCTCACTCCAGCTGCAGTGGTTTTCCACAGGTACCCAAACACCTACAACTTACCATTTTGTTGCCACTCTCTCCACAAAGTAAGCTTTTGTTCTACAGGGGAAATAGGAGATAGATATTCAATGGTGTGGCTCTTGCTCTGCTCTCCAACTCTAAGCGGGTGTCCATTAGCGCCCCTAGGCTACTATTTTTTTTTCCTTGACTTTCTTCCTATAAACAAAAGCTACTGTTAGAAGTGAAAGAAAAGGAAGATGGATCTAGGCTCATTTTGGCAGTGTCTATTACTTTTCTCCACAGCACCACAGGGTAAACATATTTAGAATTCTCACCAATCTCTCACCAAGAACCTGTCAGTCTTTTCAGGTTCTTGAAGAGACCTTTCCAAGATGATATGAACTTCCCTATTCTCAGCTAGCCAATACTCATTCTTTGACAATTAAAAAAAAAAAAAAACTAGCTAAATCGTCCTTATACAATATCCAGTAGAATCTGTCCTTGGTAGGCAAATTCTCAGGTCCTTTTTCTCCCTGAAATTGCATGTCTCCCTCCAGATTTAAAGTTAGATTTTGTCGAGTGATTTCATTGAGAGTTTGTACATCTTTCTCCTTATTGTGTGGAACAACACTCTTTCTAGCACTCTTTCCTGCAAGCTAAAACCAAATGCCCCTTCCGACACTTTTGACTTTTTTTTGTCTAATCAGTACATTAAAAATTAATTTTAAAAGTATTCAGCATACCTTCTTTAATTTTTTTTAAGATTTTATTTATTTATTTATTTGACAGAGAGGAGAGATCACAAATAGGCAGAGAGGCAGGCAGGGGCAGGCAGAGAGCGAGAGGGGAAGCATGCTCTCCACTGAGCAGAGAACCGGAGGCAGGGCTCAGGCCTTGATCCCAGGACCCTGAGATCATGATCAGAGCCGAAGGCAGAGGCTTTAACCCACTGAGCCACCCAGGTGCCCCCAGCATACCTTCTTCATGTCAAAGACATTTGTTAAAAACATATTCATAAGTCCTAAATAGATTATAGGCTAAGGAGTGGAGCTATCCATTTATAAAGACATGAGCTCAGAATATTTTCTACAATTAGAAAAATCTGAATACAAAACCTGTTCTACCATTTCTAAGTCATTTGACATGTTAAAAATGAAAGAATGTAGGTCATATTGATGTGAGTGTTAAAAAAGCTAATGCATATGAAGAACAGAGAATAATACCTACCATACAATATTCAATAAACATTAGAACTCATTATTGTTACCAACACGAATGTCATAAAAGTCTTCTGCAAAGGTATTAAGTGAAAATATCTACAAAAAAATCCTAAATAATAAATCTAAGACTACAAGACAGTTACATTTAATCTGAAGTCAGGCCAATAACCATTTTAAAAAGCTTATAACAACAATCTACAAGTGGCTATGTAGTAACTGTTTACTGAGTATGTCTATGGAAAAGAAATAAATATGTCAATGGGGGTCCTCATCATTGTGCTGGAGCTTTCTGAAACACAAATACACACACACACACTCACACTTACATGGTTCTTAAATTAGTAGCCATATTGTACAATGAAATAAAAATAACAAAATCAGAGAAAACGCATATTTTTTTCTACTGATGCAGATATGAAATTAGGAGCTCACAGAAAAGTTACATACAGTCAGTTCTCATTATTAGCAGATTCCTACTAGATACAATTTATCTGTAATACCAAAATTAATAGTCCTGGTGCTTTCACAGACATTTGAAGATATACAAACAGAGCAACAAAAACTTAAGTCACCTTAATCTCATGTTCCTAGCTGAGGTCAAAGAAAGCTATGTTCTGCCTTCTTCCTTCAGTTCTCATTAAAAAAATGACCAGAAAGTGGAAATGATAGGGGGCAGTGCAGTGCAGTGCAAGAAGCTCTCTTCTGTGGGACCAGTTGAATAGGGTTTGTAATCCCAACTCTTGACAGGATGAGGTGGCCTTGGGCAAGTCACTTAACACATGGAAATCTCATTTTCTCTCTTGTAAAATAAGTAGAATCTACGAGGATGAGTTATTTTTAAGATTTAGGATTATAATCTATGTGAATTATGTGTATCTGTGCATATATGGATATAGATACAGATATACATTTAGATAGATATATTATTTCCCCTTGGAGTTCAATGTTTGGTAATTCAGTGTTCACAGCAAACTTTATAGAACAAAACTCCTGCAAATAAGGAGAACTGACTGTATATCACTGTAAAAACAAAAATGTCTGGCTTAAATACAGTGAGAGGACACATCTCTCTTAAATAAGACTTCACAGTCAAGAAAGGACTATATTTAGATATACAAGCATGCATGAGAAGTGAGAGTTGGGAACAGGGACTGTGAGAGAAGTTCATTTTATGGAAAGCCTTAGATTGAGCCAAAATTGAGCCATTGGGATAGGATACGTTTGTTGACTCAGAACTAGCAAAAGGTTTTGACCGAGGGAATAAGTCTGACAGCAAACTTTGAAGAATATTAATCTGGAAACGATATAGAAGTTATCTATCTGGTAAATTGAAAGGAAAGAGATTGGAGAATATTGTGACAGACCAAATAGAAGAGATGAATCTGGGGGTCATTAACACAGAAAAACTGATAAACGATATGACTGGAGATGAAGCAGTGATAGGAGTCAAATTAATGCTAAATTGTGACCCAGAGTAATCGGAAAGAAGAGTAGTGATCTTGATGGAATTGTGAATTTAGAAAGCAGAGCAGGATGAGAAGACAGATGTAAAGTGTGACATCTGAACAGCTGGTGTTTTTCATTTTAAATGAAGGCAAAAGAAATACTATCAGGATGCACCAACACACAGTTGAATTCACTGAGGCATAGATGTGGAAAACAGAGAAACAACAGTGGCAAACAAACCAAAATGATCCACAACCAAGCAAAGATGAATTGCTCTTTTTCAGCAATGACTTACTTAGCAGAGGTTGCTAACCCTGCCAAATTACTGCTGGAGAAACTAAAATGCTCAAAAATAATGTTAGACAGCCAAGAAACTTCTGAGTAGCATATGGATATAATAGGAAAGAGATTTTTTTTTTCCTCCTGATAAAGTCACAAAATGAGTAGTGTTGATTCACTGTAATGAGGCATCTGGATGTCAAATCAACTATTTCATCTTGCCTCTTCAGGCATGATTCTCATTCTTTCTGGGGAACTGCATTAAGTGGATTTGATTAGACTGGAGAGGCTCTTCTTTCCTCTAAGAAGAATAACAATTGCAGAGGGCATGCATTGCCCATGTTCATGAGAAATTCCTCCCCTTCTTCTGTTGAGTTCCTCCCTGGTCAGTGGATGTTTTCCCTTTAAGTCACTACCTTACACAGGGTGTGCAAAACCCCTGTCTTCTCTTGGTTTGGAACAAGGGAGGAAATATGCTTATAAATATCTTATACTATTATGAGGCAGGTGGCCCACAGGTAAAAGCAAGAGGGATAAGCATGCCAAATGTCAGTTTATCCTCACAATTCCTAGTCCTTTCTCCCTAGCTCCAAGGCCCTCTATAGTGACCTTTTCCCTGATACTGAATATTTCTCTTCCACCAACATATTCAAGCATGTTGCTTCTCTCATTCCTCTCCCTTTCCAGGCATTTAAAGTTAAAATGTTATCTCTACAAGCCAGCATTTCTGTTACACTAAGATTGATAAGGAAAAAAACTGTACTCTAAGATGGCCGACCAAACCAGCAAGGGAATTCCAGTCCCTGTCTCAAAGCCCTCCGGGTTCTTCTTTCCTACCCTGCCCCCCCTCCACCTCGTGCGTGCCAAAATACCAAGTACGTAGAAGTAGGAGAGTATAAATTACCCTCCCTGCTTATGCTTGGGGCTCAGACCTCTGGAGAAGTGTCTCCTCTGACCCCACCGATGTTAAATAAATCTCTGATCCTCCAAAGTCTCTGGGTGCCGCTTGGTTCTTCTGTCAGGATCCACTCCAGGTTCCATAACAAGATATTTGTTTTCTTTGAATCATTGTTTTTAATTACTATAGTTGGGGAAAGAATATGCTCCAAAAAAGCAAGGCAAGGGGCAGGGGGATAAGTAAGGAAAGCAAAATGTTTTTGATTATTGTTCTGTTACAGCGCAACACTCTGTTTCTACCACAATTGCAGTGAACACTGTTTTTTAACTCTTTTATCTACAAATCAGTAAACCACGGATCTTAGTATAATCACAAAGCAAAAAGTCAAAATGACCAACTACAAGAAACTATTAATAAATTATACAATAGATTTCATGTATTTTCTCTGTGGGAAATAAAAGCTTATTTGACCTCAAATACATTTAGAATTTAAAAGTTCACAAAAGTATATGCATAGATAGCAAATTAAGTATAGATGTTTTATATAGACAGTCAATGCCATTTTTTAATTCCTCAGCTAATAAATATTGATTATCTCTTATATGCCAGGTACACCGGGGGATTCATATTTAAATTAGATATATTTCTTGCCTGCTTTGTGCTTACATTCTGGTGAAGGAGCTAGCTGTAATTTCTCTCAGCTTTATTGATGCACAATTTGCATAAAATACATATCACTTATTTTAAATATATAGTTTGATTAATTTCAGAATTTGTATAGTAATGTAAG
>CM053604.1:81090212-81120439 GCA_028646535.1 Procyon lotor
TTTCTTTCTTTCTTTCTTTCTTTCTTTCTTTCTTTCTTTCTTTCTTTCTTCTTTCTCTCTCTCTCTCTCTCTCTCTCTTTCTTTCTTTCTTTCTTTCTTTCTTTCTTCTTTTTTTTCTTTCCTATAGATCTGTTTTCTATCACTAATTTTCCTTTTCTAGAATTCATATGCATCAAATTATACACTATATATTTTTGTGTTTCACTTAATATAACATTTTTGTAATTTTTCACGTTGTGTTCATTAGGACTGAACTCTTAAATTGCTAAGCATGATAAAATAGTGTGGATATAACACCTTTTTAACTCATCAGTTGATGGGCATTTGAGTTCTATCAAATTTTAATTATTAAAAACAATACTGCCATAAAATTTTTCTTATTTATAAATCATTTTTGGAGATATGTTTTTATTTCACTTCAGTGAATTCTGAAGAATGAGATTGTTGGGTTACATGATAAGTGCATATTTAGTCTTTTTTTTAAAATATTTTATTTATTTATTTGACAGAGAGAGATCACAAGTAGGCAAAGAGGCAGGCAGAGAGAGGGGGGAAGCAGGCTCCCTGCCGAGCAGAGAGCCAGATGCGGGGCTCAATCCTAGGACCCTGAGATCATAACCTGAGCCGAAGACAGAGGCTTAACCCACTGGTCCACCCATGCACCCCAGTGCATATTTAATCTTATGTCATACTGCCATACTGTTTTCCAAAAAGACTATATCATTTTGCATTCCACCAGCTATCTCGGAGTTCCATTTGGTCCATATTTTTGTCCACATTCCGTGTTCTTGGTCTTTTTAGTTTTAGCCATTCTATGGAGATTGTAGTAAAATCTTACTGTGGTTTTAATTTGCATCTTGAATCTCTACATGTATATCTTCCATCAATTTCAGAAATTTCAATTATTATTTCTTCAAATATTTTTCAGCCACATTTTTTATCTCCTTTCTCACTGGGATTCTAATTCATTGATATATTCATTCCTCCTCAGCTTCATTTTTTTCTCTGTTATCTCCATTTGGCTAGTAAGACTGTTCATTAATTTGCTTATATAAAATAATTTAATCTTCAGTTCCAAAATTACCACTTCTTTATCTCATTCAATTCTCTAAGATTCATTATCTTTTTTGTTTGTTGCAAGCATATTTTGTTTTATGTCATTAAAATTATTTTAAAGGAACCACTTTTTAAATTTTTTAGTTTTTATTTGAATTCTAGTTAGTTAACATATATTGTAATATTGGTTTCAGGAGTAGAATTTAGTGATTCATCACTTACATGTAACACCCGGTGCTCATGGCCAAGTGCCCTCCTTAATACCCATCACGCATTTAGCCCATCCCTCACCTACCTCCCCTCCAGGAACCTTCTGCTTATTTTCTACAGTTAAGAGTCTCTTATAATGTGTCTTCCCCACCCTCTCTTTTTTCTTTCCCTCTCCCCTATGTTCATCTGTTTCGCTTGTTTTTTAAATTCCACACAAGCAAAATCATATAGTATTTGTCTGTGCTAATTGACTTATTTTGCTTAGCATAATAGATGTGTCATATTTCAATTTTTTAAAGAACTTTCATTCTGTTCTCCATAATGGCTGCACCAATTTACATTCCCACCAACAGTGTATAAGGGCTCCCTTTTCTCCTCTTCCTCACCAAAAGTTGTTAATTTTGTCTATTTGATAATAGCCATTCCTAGAAATGTGAGGAGATAGCTCATTGTAGTCTTAAATAGTATTTCCCTAATGATTAGTGATGTTGAGTACACTTTCACAAACCTGTTTGTCATTTCTATGTCTGCTTTTTAGAAATGTCTATCCATGTCCTTTGTCCATTTTTTAAATTGGGTTATCTTTTTTCTTGTTATTGAGTTCAGTTCCATATATTTTGGATGCTCTCCATTTGTTTATTTTTGGTTTTGTTGCCTGTGTTTTTGGTGACATAACAAAAAAAATCCTTGCCAAGACTAATGCCAAGAACATTTTTTCCTATATTTTTGTTCTAATAGTTTTATAGTTATAGATCTTACATTTAACTAAATCTATTTTGAGTTAACTTTGTATATGGTGTGAGATGGAGGGCCCATTTAATTTTGTTCAAAATATCTCTTTTGCCCAAAAAAAAATTATCAAAAAGATAATCCTTTCCCTGTTGTGTGTTCTTGGAACATTTGTTGAAGAGAAATTTGACCATATATATGTAGATTTATTTCAGAGTTCTCTAATCTGTTCCACTGATCTATACATCTGCGTTTATGCCACTACCATACTATTCTGATGGTTATGCCTTTATAATTCATTTTGGAATCAGGACGTCTTATAACTGCATACTTGTTCTTCTTGCTCAAGATTTGATAGAGTATTGGGGGTATTTTGTGGCTTTATATGAATTTAAGATTGCTTTTTTTATGTGAAAAATATGTCATTGGAATTTTAATAGAGATGACACTGACTCTGTAGATCAGTTTGGGTAACATGAACATTTTAACAACATGAATTCTTCCAATCCATAATCACAGGGTATTTTTCCATTTGTTTGTGTCTTCTTTAATTTCCTTCATCAGTGTCTTATAGTTCTCAGTGTATAGATCTTTTGCCTCATTGATTAAGTTTATTTCTAAGTATTTCATTATTTTCAATGCTATTGTAAATGAGAGTGCTTAGTTTAATTTTTCAGTTTACTGTTAGTGTATAGAAACATGATTATTATTGTATCCTGCAATTTTATTGAATTTATTAGTTTTAACAGTTTTTTGGTGGATTCTTTAGGTTTTCTACATATCAGATTATATCATCAGCAAACAGAGACATTTTTACTTCTTCTTTTCTGATTTTGATCCTTTTATTTCCTTCTCATGCCTAATTGCTCTGACTAGGATTCAGTACTGTGCTGAATGAAAGTGATGAGATTAGGTTTCCTTCTTTTGTTTCTGATCTTGGAAGAAAGTTTTCAGTTTTTTACTATTGAATACCGTGAACTGGTCATATTTGGCTTTTATTATGATACATTCCTTCTATATGAAATTCGTTGAGAGTCTTTATCATTCAATGATGTTGTATTTTGCCCAATGCTTTTTCTTCATTTAGTGAGATGAACATGTTTTTCTTTCTTCATTCTGTTAATGTGTTGCATTACATTTACTGATTTGAGTATGTGGAACCATCTGAACCCCAGGAATAGATCCCACTTGATTATGCTCTATGGTCATTTTAATATGCTGTTGAATTTGCTTTGCTAGAATTTTGTAGAAGATTACTGCATCTATGTTTACAAGGGATATTGGCTGAAATACTGGCTTGTAATTTTCTTTTCTTGTAGTGTTCTTATCTAGCTCTGGTATCAAGGTAATACTGGCCATATATATGAGTTTAGAAGTATTACTTCCTCTTCCTCTTTTTTTTCTTTTTGGAAGTTGGAGAAAGATTGGTGACAATTTTTCCTCAAATGATTAGTAAATTCACCAGTGAAGATATCTAGTCTTGGCTTTTATTTTTTGGGAGGTTTTTGATTACCAATTCTAACTTCTTCTCCATTATTGGTCTGTTCAGATTTTCTTTTTCATCACGATTCAGTTGTATGTTTCTTTTTTTCTTTTTTTAAAGCAGAGGGAATGGTAGCGGGAGAAGCAGGCTTCCCGCTGAGCAGAGAGCCCGACGTGGGGCTCGATCCCAGGACCCTGGGATCATGACCTGAGCTGAAAGCAGACGCTTAACGACTGAGCCACCCAGGCGCTCCAGTTGTATGTTTCTAAGAATTTTCCATTTCTTCTAGGTTATCCAATTTGTTCATAGTGAACAAAAAGATCCAAAGGGTCCTCATGATCCTTTGTATTTTGTGGTATCGGTTGTAAAATCTCCTTTTCCAATTCTGATTTTATTTATTTATATCATCTTTGTTCCTTCATAGTCTACTGGAAGATTTGTCAATTTTGTTTATCTTTCAAAACACCAGTTATTAGTTTCATTGATCACTTCTATTGTCTTTTTAGTTTCTATTTCATTTATTTCTCTATTTCATTATTTCATTGATCACTTCTATTGTCTTTTTAGTCTCTATTTTATTTATTTCATAATATAGCCCTCCTTCTGCTAACTTTGGACTTAGTTTGTTCTTCTTTATTTAGTTTCTTGAGGTGTAAAGTTAGGTTGCTTTTTTGAGATTTTTCTTTTTTTCTGGAGGTAGGAATTTCTATAAATTATAAACTTCCTTCTCAGAACAGCTTTTGTTGTGTCCCATACATTTTGATATGCTGTGTTTCTATTTTAATTTGTCACAAGATATTTTTTGATTTCCTTTTTGGAGGACAAAACTCAGTTCTGTGCTTTTTCCCAACCACACAAAGGAGTGTGTGATGTAAGAGGATGCCAGTCCCTTTTCTTTACTGCTAACTATTCCAGGGGACAAGGTTCTCTAGGTTGTTCAGTTCTAAGAATGAGGTATTATAGAAACTGACTTCACACAGGATGTCCTCAAATGCTGGGAATAGGACCCCTTTTCCTCCCATTTCTCCCTAATAGAGGAGAACAAAACAAAATAACAAAGCTCTGTTCTGTGCCTATTCCCAATCTCACAGAGCAATATCAGCTGTTAAAAAAATGCCTTCCCTTTTCCTTTGTCCCTACCTGTCCCAGGGCAGCAGGTTATGCACTCATATAAAACAAAATAGAAACTGGTTCCATGGAGAATGCCCTAATAGGAAAGGAGTATACTCCAAAATCTCATTTTCCTTCACCACAGGAGAAATTATAGGCAATTTTCTCCCTAGGAGCAGAGAAGTTTGGAGAAGGAGGGATAGTTGAAAGTAAAGTGAAATTGCTTTTCTTACCTGTTTAAATATGACTGTTCTATTTTTGCTTCTCCAGAACTTCTACTTCTTAGCTGTATCCTGAATTTCTCTTCAAAATATTTTGGTACCAATATTATTGTTAGATCGTTGTTTTTGTGGAGGAATGAGAGGTAGGGATCCCTATTATCCCAACTTTCTGACGTCATTCCCTCAAAGTCTATTTTTGGCCAAATATTTCAGTCTGATTTCAGATATTTTGAATTGAGCTGCTTTGACTCTATTTGGCATATGTTTCCTTCATACTGGCTAAATATGTGAATAGACAGATTTTGGGGATCTTCTGTATGGTTCTTTTCTACTTGAGATTGCCCATCGACTTATCTAGCAGTTTCCCCAGATTTAGATTTCTGGTTCTTTAGGCAAGAATGACTGCCTATTTTCCACTAATATCAACCTCCTAGGTGCCATACTAGAATGTGGCTGGCAACAAGCTAAATATTCTGAAAACAAGAACTCATATATATGACTCTGTTCTTCCAAGTATAACTACACAACAAGAATTTGCCTGCTTTGTGTCACTCTCTAGTTCTTTCAGGTAATTCCTTAATATATCTAGATTTTATAGCTGTGTTCTACAGAGGAATCAGTCCTATAGGAACTCAGTACAAATGAAAGCTTGCTGTTGTGTTTTGACCATACAGAGATTTTACTTTCTTTCCCAACCATACTGACTTCAATATATTGAATATATTTTTTCAGTTCTGAGAAAATTTTAAAAAGCTTTAAGTATTTAAGAAGAATATTAGTAAAAGCAGTAAACTCTTTATGAAAGAGAGTATATGCTATTTAGTTTTGTATCTGTTTAGTACAGTGTCTGATAAATTATATTTTGTAGAGCCTTTAATTAATGGACAAACTTTTAAACAATAATTTTAATCAGTTTAATAATATTGCATGCTAATTTACTGTGACAATTTATAAGCTGTAGATGTTTTCTCTCACACAGTATAATGCATAAGGATGACTTTGATGACATATCTAATGTGTGCTCTAAGATACCAGAGTTAAAAGTTCTTCCAAGGAGAAGATACAAAACATTCATGATGAAATGCTCCATTATTATGTATTTTTCTCTTTGAGAATTACAGAATAATTAAAATATTTCATGAAAAATTATACTATATATTAAGGAAATTTATCTCTTCTCACTGACCATCCCTTTACACTGCTTTGATTTGTATTATAATGTTAGTCTCTCAGTGATATATAATGTGAGAGTCTCTATAAAATTTGCTTTGTGGTCTATCTCTTTAAGGGTATAAATTCCATAACAGAAAATTTCCATATATATTTAACTGCTCTATTGCAAGCTCTAGAAGAGTATTTGGCACTAAGGAGAAATAAATAAATGGCAGTATCCCTTGTGCATTCATTCAGAAAACTTGCTATTAAATACTAATTAGATGTGAGACTTCATTATAAGTGCTGGGTATAGAGAAAATAATAAAATGCTATATATCCCATTATGAAGTTTATATTTTTGATCATTTTTGAATAAAGAGAGCAATTATAAAAATATATAATAAAATAATATAAAATTTTATAAATTATTGTCATTATATGTGGCTAAATAGAAAACAAAGTTGAACACAGTGTAGTTTGTCTGGCAATAATTTAAATACACTCAGAAAACCAAACAGAGAAACGTATTTACTTTCTAAATAAAATGAACAGTTCATTTTTCATGTCTCAAGATATTTTACTACTTTCTCTTACAGTCCATTAATTATATAAAATATTAAAAGGCTGTGTTTTTCTGTAAAATAAAGTAAATTAAGAGACATTATATTTCAATAGTTTTAAAACTTGACTTTTCTTATTTATTTTAGTATAAATCTGTATAAGCAAGGTAACCTTGTAATTACTGCCATAAAGAAAAAGAAAAAAAGATTGGCGATGTGGTCATATAACAAATCTTTTAATGCATAAACTACTATGTGAAATTATTACTTTTTTTGATTCACAGCAGTTATCTTTTCACGGATTTCATTGTCAAATGTGCTCTATAATACAGAGTGTAATTATTATAATTACTTTCATGAGAGAAACAATACTTAGAGAATTTTTTTTTTTAAGAGATGAAGAGAAAAATCTTGAGTCTTCTCATTTGTTGCTAATTTAGCAGAGTCACCACATATGAATTTAATTAAGAGCTACCCATGCCTCATTTACCACTCAATGAGCTATAACACATTTGGAAGAGCTACTGCCAGTTTTCTGAGTTAATGCAATATTTAAATTAATGACATTCATGGATAATATATGAAACTTCTAAATTTTGTTTATATGAAAGAAATGTTACCTAGTATATGATTTTGTACTCAACAAGGAAATTTATCACGACATTGTCTTCTTTGAATAAATACAAAGTGAGATGCATACAAAGTAATGCCAATTTTATAATCTTATTAATTCATATGTTCCTATTTCTTATAAATGTCGAATATCGATTGTTTGAAGTGCCTTCCTGATAGTATGCTTTGATGATCTTCCTCCTCCTAGCGAATTTTCCGTTAAACATATATCTAAAATTATGCTGCTCTATAATCCTTACTCCTTTGCTACAATAAACACTTGTAGTCTCTCTACACCTATCTCATTCTAAGCAAATTATGTAACTCATTTGCATTACTTTTTCACTTATAAAAAAGATGAAAAAATATATCTTAGAATATGTGACAATTAGGGGCCCCTGGGTGGCTCAGTCATTAAGCACCTGCCTTTGGCTCAGGTCCTGGTCCCAGGACCCTGGGATGGAGCTCTTCTGGCTTCCTGCTCAGCGGGAAGGCTGCTTCTTCCTCTCCCACTCCTCCTGCTTGTGTTCCCTCTCTCGCTCTCACTCTCTCTGCATCAAATAAGCAAATAAAATCTTAAAAAATATGTGACAATTAATATAGCAATACTTTAAATCATATTCAGATGTATAACTCATAGTCCTCTAGAGTTCAGCAATGTATCTTTTGTCAACCCAATAATCCTCAAATAATTTGAAACATGGGGGACTCTGGCGGGCACAATTGGTTGAGCGTCTGACTCTTGGATTTAGCTGGGGTCCTGATCTCAGGGTCATGGGACCAAGCTCCTTGTGGAGCTCTGCACTCAGTGCAAAGTCTGCTTAAGACTCCTTCTCCCTAAAAGAAAAGACTCCTTCTCCCTTTTGCTCTGCTGCTCCCCATTCCCCCTATCCCCATCCCACCACACATTCTCTCTCTGAAATAAATAAAGTCTTTAAAAAAAATAATTTGAAACATGAATTAAAATGCAGAATAAATAATTTTGACAATAACCCATACCAATAATATTTTTTCTCTAAACAGGATGGAATAAATTATAACAGTTTTGCCCTATAAAAAGAGTATGATTGAAGGTATCTTCAATTTTATGAACTTTTGAATGAAATGCCACACTTTTTTCTGAAAAAGAAAACATGTTCATAGAGTCAATAAGTTTTTGAGAGGTATATCAGCACATAAACATTTTTCTGTGTTTATTAAAGATCTATTGTTTAATTTATGAATCCAATATTCACTTTCTTCCATATAAAGTAACTATATATCAATTATATTTGATTTTAAATTTAATAAGTAATAAACCTACATAGTGCTTGGGTGCCTGGGTGGCTCAGTCATTAAGCGGCTGCCTTTGGCTCAGGTCTTGATCCCAGGGTCCTGGGATTGAGCCCTGCATGGGGCTCCCTGCTCAGCAGGGAGCCTGCTTCCCCCTCTCCCACTCTCTCTGCTTCTGTTCCCTCTTTCTCTCTCTGTGTATCTCTCTGTCAAATAAATCAGTAAAATCTTTAAAAAAATAAAAAGAATTCATTCCTTTAAAAAAAAAACCTACATAGTGCTATTTCCTTGAGGAGAAACCTAATATAAGTACGTTGAAAATCATTCATTAATTATGTATTTAAAACAAAAAATAAATATTTTTATATATATAAAATATATTTTATAATATATATAAAATCATATAAATATATATATATATAAAATCATATGATCATTATTTAAACTATTTTAAATTATATAAGTTCAAATGAATTGCAAAATAAAAGATAAAATATTCATGATCATTAAATTCATCAGATTAATTAGTAAAACATAGTAGTAGTTTTTGAGTGTTAGGTACTCTTCAGGAAATCTGGATTCTAGCCCTTGTTTTACACAACTAAGTTACTAAAGTGTGTAATGTTTAGATGCCACTATACTATTATTAAGATAATAATCAGTGATAACATTTTGTATTCCTTCATTTTAAATAATTTCACTGTCCTATTTAATAATATAATTATTCTAAAAGGAAAGAATCATGTTCCATTAATTTTGTTATATTTTTCAGTTTTTCTAAGCAAATCTGCATATAACCAGAAACCTTATAAGTACATTACTTTAGAAAACATATCAGAGATGAGAGTTCTGTGTTTTATTAAATAAATTTTCATATAATACTCATTTTGGAATTTACTTGTATATTTCAAGGAAAAATATTATTCCAACTGAATAATTATTGTCCCAATTATTCATCCAATGAAAACTTGATTCTCTGAGGAAGAGACTTTAACACTGCAGCAAAAGAAAAAATGATACTTCTGGATAAAACAAGCATTATATTTATGACTTGTTAATATAAAAAAATAATTTTAGTAAAAGATGAGACTCAGCTAAGAAGTTTTGAAAGTAAGACAGTTTTAATAATCTAGGTAAGATGTAATTTATTTTGAGTTGGATATAACACTGGAATTTTTGGTGCTACAATAATAAGCTTAATTATGTAAAAAATAGTATGCATATGTATGAAGCAAAATGTTTGACAGCTGACAAAATGTGATGCTTTTTTTTAAAATTGGTGTTGAATATGATCGATTTGCTATCTGTGTGATGTAAACTTTCTATTTCCCAAGAATTTTTAATGATTAAATAAAGCATTAGGAAGTATGCTAGAGATGGTTTTGCAGTTATATATGCTTTACAATCTGTGATAATTGTATTATTTTGAAATTAACTTCATATAGATAATAAGTTTGTATTTGTACTTAGATAAAAATTTCATGAAAAATGGCCTCAATTTGTTATTTTTAGTATGATTTGAATTAGAAAATGTAGGGTTGAAGTGCTAAGCTATTCTTTTTGGTTCTTGTTTTCTCTCTTTTTTTTAGTTTTTTAGGTGTACATTTGCCTCTGTTCATTGTCTTTGATTTTCCCAAAACATTTAAACCGACCAAAACTGAATATTAAAAATCTCGATAAAATTACAGATATTACGTAGCATCTTACTTTTTTCCACCTTAATGTTTGTTAGTAAACATAAACAATGTGAAATAATGATAAAATATTAAACGGTAATCATATTACCATAAATATTAAGAATTGAAAATAACAAAAAAGATCCTCTTAATTCAACAGGTCTTTTCATCTTGACTTCATATGCTATTTCTAAATTAATATATTTATTTTATTACGAATCAATAAACCATTTGTTTTTCTGCTCAGATATGGAAATCAACTGTGCTAAAATACCATTAAATCTTTTTTTTAGAAATATGTCCTCAGCAGATACATATTTATTCTAGAAAAATTCTCTGTGCCTTAAACAATTCTCAACATGATCCTCCTATTTAACCAATATATCATTTGAAGATATGAAATATAAATTTCTGTTTGAACACTGGTTTTTCTAATACGATCTTTTCTTCCTAATGCATTCTTTTCAAATGTATCTTTCATGACATTTCTAATATATTTTTTTCTGTCCAGGGTTTTTACATTTTATGTTTACCTCCCAATGCAAGTACTATGATAAACTAATGTAACTTCTAAAATGTATTTTTAGCAATTATTACACTAGTAGTAATTATTAATTTAAAGGGACTTTTTAATTACGCCACATAAGATTTTTAGCACATTTTATTCCTTTTATTGGCAAAGGCATAGGTAGACAAAAGAGAGGATTGTGAAAGGAGAAATATTCCTATTTTTATACCATTTATCTTTCTTCTGTGATTTAAACTGGTTTTCTCAAATACTTTCAAATGAGACAAAATTATAATTATTTCTTTTAAATTACTGTCACTATTTTTTTAAAAAGACATACACAGATCGACACACATGAAATTATAATATGTCAGTAAAACATAATCAACACTATCCAAGGGTAAACCATTTATTTTAAAAGTCTTTCAGGCAGAAGAAACATATATACATATAAATTACTCATTTGTCTATTGTAATGGACATTTATAGATTGTTCTTTATCACTTATTGCCTCCCTTCTATCAAAAACACCCTTCTTTCATTAACAAGATATACCTCCCTCCCTATTGTGTTGTAGCAGTCACCCTGTTAGAGAAATTCCACTTGACTCTAGGTTCTAGTAGGACTCAATATCTCTAATAGAGTATATCATCACCCTTCTGACAGTGATCGTTCCAGGCATGGGCATGTGAATCATTTTGAGCTAAAGAAACAAGAAGTTCTGAAGAAGGCTTCATATTAAAACAATGTGATCTTCCTCATAGGAGATGTAGTGCAGGCATTCTATAATTCTTAAATGAAGTAAGATGTCTGCTCTTACTGAGAAAGATGACTCAGAATTGAAGCACACAGATTGAGCTTACTGCCAAGAAATGGAGCAAGAATGTTGATGATATCATTAACTTTTTGATCAAATGGCACTTGAAGTGAGAAGTATTCCAAAGTCCTTTTCAAAGTGGAAGTCTAAACTAAAAGTTTTACTTTTAGTTTAAAACTAAGACTAAAAACTAAACTAAAACTAGTTTAGTTTAAAATAAAGTCAGTTAATGGCTCTATTATTATTCTTTAACTAATGTGTGTATTTCTAATTGAAAATAGCAAACATACATAATAAGTGAAAGATGATGACACTGTCACTAGACTTATCATAATAGACACTGGAATATAGTAAAATCCTGGGTCATAGAAAAGTGGTGGGGAGAAATAAAAAAGAATTTTAATCGGAGGACCTTTTATGGCCATGATGAACTTCATCTATTAAGACCAGAGAATAAGATTTTTTAGAATGCAAGGGTTCAGTTGGTATACTTCCTATGTATTCTGTCTGTATTCTGAGGTAAATATCTGATGAACTATTTTGACACAACAATTGAACTAGAAAAGATACCAACACAGGATAATTTACAGCAGAAAAGATGAATCTTGATATTTACATAGTAAAACTTAAATGAATTATTATAATGTTTCTAGGGATTCATATAAAAGAAGAGAGGTATTATTTCAGAAACTGTGAAATGTTTTATTACAAACTTTCTTGTGCAAGATGCTTGCAACAATATATATAATATATATTATATAATAATATATGATAATATGTCATATATTATATTATATCTAAATAATATCAATTATTATATCAATTATTATATATTATTATATCATTTATATTTTATATCATTATATATTAGTATATAATAATTATATATTATATAAATTATATATACACTATAAATAATATATATTATATAATACTATATAATACTATAATAATTCAATATAATGCAATAATTATATATAAATATATCCATAATAATATATTTATAATAAATAATTTATTATAAATGATATATAATAAATTTATAAATAAATAAATTTTTGGACAGAACACAAACTCTGGGTCAGATCCACAGATACAAAATAACAGCCAGAGCAATACCTAGTATCAGTTCTCTATGTCCCAATTCCCATAAAGTGACATGATGAGGGCCAGACATACCTATGCATACAGCAGGTTGTCCCACAGGAGAAAAACAGCAAAATTATAAGATTCAGAACTTCAGTGGGATAACTAACATATTTGTTCACCCTCCCTTTCAGAAAGAGTCAAGGAAATCTTTGAGGAAGGGTGGAAAAGTTGTCTCCCTTATGGACAAACAATATTATAATAGTTTCAGGTGTACAACATAGTGATTTGTCAATTCAGTACACAGTGCTCACCACAGTAAGTATCATCTGTCACTATACTTTATTACATTATTGACTATATTCCATGTTGTACTTTTGTGACTTATTTATTTTATTTTATAACTAGAAATTTGTATTTCTTAGTTCTCTCCACCTATTTCACTCATCCTCCCCAAATACCCAAGGTATCTATTTTTAATACGATCAAAGGTAAGCAAATGTCTCTGAGGGAGAGGAAAAAGACGACTATTTGGGAATGCCTCTGGGGGTCTCTTTTAGGAGATACTATGTCTGGCATAAAGGCACATTTGCTTGGAAACTCCAGAGTATTCAGGAATGCAAGAAATCCATGAAAATAAAAAGTCTCCTAACAAACATACTATAGGATAAAATATACATAGTTTAAATTATTTCACGAAAACACAGGAGTTGGGCACCTGGGTGGCTCAGTTGGTTAAGTGACTTCCTTTGGCTCAGGTCATGATCCCGGAGTCCTGGGATCTAGTTCCACATTGGGCTCCCAACTTTGTGGGGAGTCTGCTTCTCCCTCTGACCTTCTTCCATTCCATGCCCTCTCATTCTCTCTCTCTCTCTCTCTCTCAAATAAATAAATAAATAAATAAAATCCTAAAAAGAAAAAACACAGGAGTTGAGGGTAGGGAGGAGGATAAGGGAATAGGAGACATAGACTGTTCTAAATGATTCATCTTGGAGGAGGGGAAGAGAAATATAAATCCGTCTCTAGGAAAATAAACCTTTTTTTCACCTTTATATTTTATATTATAACATGTGACTCTAAGTTTACGATTGCTAAGAAAGGGAAAATATTGATACAAACTATTGAACAGCTTGGTGGAATGTCCAAAATGAGAATGGGAAAGACAAAAAAACTTGACACATTCAGCAGACATGAAAATAGAAAAAGACAATACTAAATGATATTGTGTCAGTATATGATTAAAAATGAACTTTCACCATTTGCAATGATGTGGATGGAACTAGAGGGTATTATGCTAAGCTAAATTAGTCAATCAGAAAAAGACAATTATATGATCTCACTGATTTGTGGAATTTAAGAAACAAAACAGAGGATCATAGGGGAAGAGAGGTAAAAATAAAACAAGACAAAACCAGAGAGAGAGACAAACCATAAGAAGACTCTTAATCATAGGAAACAAACTGAGGGTGACTGTAGGGGAGAGGGTGAAGGGATGGGGTAACTGGGTGATGGACATTAAGGAAGGCATGTGACGTAATAAGCAATGGGTATTATATAAGACTAATGAATCACAGATCTGTACCTCTGAAAACAATAATACATTATATGTTAATTAATTGAATTAAAACAACAAAATAAATAATAATTAAAACTAATAAATAAAATAAATAAAAGTGAACTGATAAAATTTCATTTCCATAGACAGAGTCAGTTAATGTAAGTTAAATATGAACAAAATCCTGCCAAATCATGTGCTATCTGTATTCTAATAAAATAAAATGTTTCCCACTACAATAAAAGATAAAACAAATTGTGTCTGAAAACACTAATATCAAAGTAGAAATTAAGACTAAAAGGGTCACGAAGTAAACATAAAATTAAAATGATTATATAAAAACAAATGAACAAACAAAACAGAGAAACGGAAACTCATTTAAGAACAAAATATGGCAAGCAAAGAGAGTCAATTATCATATGGTTTCACTTACGTGTGGAGCATAAGGAAAAACATGGAGGACATTGGGAGAAGGAAAGGAAAGTGAATCAGGGGAAATCAGTGGGGTAAACGAATATGAGAGACTGTGAACTCTGAGAAACAAACTGAGGGTTTTGGAGGGGAGGGGAGTGGGGGGTTGGGTGAGCCTGGTGGTGGGTATTGAGGAGGGCACATATTGCATGGAGCACTGGGTGTGGTGCATGAACAATGAATCTTGAAACACTGAAAAGATAAAATTAAATTTTAAAAAAGAATAAAATATGATAGAAACAAGTTTAATAGGGAAACAAATGAAATAGAACAAATTGATATATCTTTATCATTATATTTAACCAACATGGTGCTGCTTTTCATATGTCTTTGAAATAGTATCTAAAATTTGCACTAGAGATTAAAAGCCAATGTTTTATAATTATACATCGATAACATTACATATAAATAATAAATATACTCCAGATCCTTAACTATTTATAAAGTAAGAATATTTTTAAGGAAATAAAAACTAATTTTATATATTATTTAGGAATAATGAGAATATTTATATAATATCTGTAAATAATGTATTATAAAAATTTATAATATATTATAAATAATATATAATAAATAAATATTTATAAATAAAATATTTATAAATAATGAGAATATTTATTCCTAATAAGAAAATACAAACTGAAAGTATATATTAACCAGAAATAATAAGAATGAGAACATTTATTCCTGATATATATATATAATATATATATATAACTATATATTTAGCTAAAATATATGCAGATAATTAAGTGATTTTATTTAAAAATATGACAAAAATTTAATAAAATAAGTCAATTTAATAAATTTGAAATAAAAAAACTAAATAATAAGCATATAGAGAGAACTTAATGGGGCTTTTGGGTGGCTCAGTAGGTTAAGTGTCTGACTTCAGCCTGAGTCATGGTCTCAGGGTCCCAGGATGAGCCCTGTGTTGGGAATCCACGCCCAGTGGGGAGTCTGTTTATCCTTCTCCCTTTTCCTCTGCTCCTCCCCCAGCTTTTGCTCCCTCTGTCTCTCTCTCAAATAAATAAATAAATAAAATCTTACAAATATGTGAAACCCAGGATTACATAATATTTTGGATTCAGAAAGTAACATTTTCTACTATAGTATTGTTTAACTTTTGGGAGATTAGAAAATGTTTAAATACAAAAATTCAATAATTATTTACAGAGGTTTACTTGAGATTCATATAGTTCAATTTTCTTTTTTTTTTTTAAGATTTTATTTATTTGACAGAGAGAGAGAGATCATAAGTAGGCAAAGAGGTAGGAAAAGAGAAAGGGGAAAGCAGGCTCCCTGATGAGCAGAGAGCCCAATGTGGGGCTTAATCCCAGGACCCTGAGATCATGACCTGAGCTGGAGGCAGAGGCTTTAACCCACTGAGCCACCCAGGCGCCCCTATATAGTTCAATTTTCAAAGAATATCTATTCATATGTATATAGGTGTGTCTCTTTTTAATACCATGTGTGTGTATGTGTATACACATAATTTCATTAGAAGAATTTTGTTCATCATACTATATGATGATATATATGACTATATATATATGAACTACTACAGAACATGATAAATTTTAAGCTTCCTTTCTGTTCAGAGGAACACATCTAGGTTTAGGTTTATCAGGGACCTTGGAGGTAATACTAAACTTCTGGAAAATGAAATAACTTTTTTTTTAAATTAAAAAAAATACCAAAAGGAAAAATTCCTAAGCGCAGTATTGTTGGATTCAGTGACATTGAGTTCTCAAACACTAGCTTTTTTTAATAAAAACTAGTAATATTAACTATTACTTTATTATATAAACCTTATGTTTACCCAAGTATTCTTCTCTCCAAATCACAATGTCTCATGCAACCCTGTCCTTTTCTCTAATTGTAGTTATTTACTTGCATGCAACTTAAGGATCCTTAAGAATACCATGTATAATATATATAAATGAGGCAGTTACATTCCTGATTTGCTAATCATAAGTGATATATGATTTATATTATCTTTCCTAGCATGATTAGAAAAATACTTTTTTTTAAATGTTCATGCATATCATGTCAGTTCCTCCAATCAATAAGGTAAACTTTGACAATTAAAGAAAAGCTACTTAAATTAAATGCACATAACCTTATGGAAATAGTTCTCAATTACTTTAATAAACTGAAAGTCTAACCACTTTTTTATTATCCACGTTTTAAAAACAAACATTTACAGTACAGAGAGTAGGACTTCACCTAGAGAGCTACTTCCTGAGGTGACCTATCGACTTCTCAATTTTCCTTTTTCAGCCTGAGATCTCAGTGTAAGTCATTCTTCAAGGAGACCTCTAGCTGTTTCTCCAAGACTCACATTTTTCTACTATTCAGAGTGCCAAACAGCTAGGTATCAAGTTGGTCAAGTGGGAAATAAGTCAACAACAACAACAAAATAACAATCAAGCCTTTACTCACTTACCACAACAGTGAAAGCAAGAGACAAAAAGTAAGGGGCCCACTAACCACTGTTCAATCTCTGCACCACCTCTCTCTCCCCCATAGAATGGCACCAGAACTGCATCAAGTGGTTGCACCACAGATGTGGGGTAATCTCCCTGCCAAGGAGGCCCAAACAAAGGATGATTGCCTCTTTATGGATCTGTGAGCCAGAAAAGAAAGAGGGGTTAAGATAGAACGGTAGTGAGTCAGAGTACAGTAAAGCCCCTAGGCAATGTCCCTGTAAGAGGAAGCCTCAGAATAGAGGCACGGGGACTGGTTAGCTTGAGGGCAGGGAAAGGTGGCTAAAACTTGACTCTTAACCACCCACAGAAAACTACAAGACATTGACTACACACCAAATCTGGTGTGAGGAGAGCATAATTCCCTCAGAGAGCTGTCAGGCAAAACCTTGTGATTGGCAATGGTTCAAGCCTGAAATATCACACCTAGGATTTGTGTGATGGAGCCAGTCTCCTCACATAGTGCCTGCACTAGAATTCTCTTAAATCATATAGATGTGATCAGCTACTATTTATTTTATGATTCATGCAGTCATAACCTTCTTGGTCATCACTGTAGAAACATTACTCGTAGAAACTTTTATTGTTTTTCCACATCTGGTTCTCCATCCTTTCTGGGAATACTAGAGGATTATACTTCTTTGTCTTCTGGAGGTTAGGCAGAACCATGTACAGTTCTAGAAAAGTGATGAGTACCAGTTCCGGATAAAAATATTTAATTGTCAATGAAAACTACCTAATGTTCTCATCCCTGGTGACAGAGATAAAGAAGACTGATCAAAGATCACAATTTTAAATTAATAAAATATAAATTAGAAGATGGTACTTTACCATATATGATTTTAACTTTGTAATATGCCCTTTTAATAAGAAATATATCCAGGTAGTTATCAAAACAAAATGATGATGATGATTATGATGATTTCTTTTTAAAATAAATTTAGTGATACATTTCTATGACAAATTATCAGAAAAGTTGATAAATAGAAGAAATGGCAGTGATGAACCTAACTTTATATTCATTACAGCAGAATTAACCCTGAATGGATAATTTTAGATCAACTTAATTCAGTTAATTTGACTAAAGACCTTTAACTGAAATAGCTCCATACAATCATTAATATCTTCTAGTTACTAGAATAAATTTCATAATAAATTTAATTCTTGTATGCCTTTATAGGATATAAAAGTAATTTGAATCAAAATATATTTTGACACAATAGAAAATGCATCAAAATTAAATACAACAATGAAACATATGATTCTTTTTCCTTATTTCCTTTATTACTTAAATCTACAGTAAACATAAAAAAACTAGAAAAGAATTTGGAACTCTCATGTTCTGAAAACAGGTGTTTCTATATGTATGTTTTATATGTTGTTGCTAAGGAAAATTATTTCAAGATGTCTGGCTAGGAAATGTTCTAATTAATACATTAGAGAAAATGTAAGAAAGGAAAGGCATGATGTTAAAAAGATTTTTTTTAACATCTAAAGACAAAATGAATGTTAAACTACAATTATTGAATCAAAAAAAGAAATTATAACTTTCTTTTCAACCTTGTTACCTCTTACAAATTAATAATGCCATTCATACATTTTATAAAATTTACGTAAAAATATCTAGCAATATTATGCATAAAAAGCAGGCCTACTAACTAGAACTCTTTCCCATTGATTATTCATTGTTTACAAGGGCCAAACAAAACTGAAGCAAGAGTAAAAAAAGACTTATGAGAGTTTATTTTTCCCCAGGGCAACATTATGCAAAAACATAATAATAGAAATGTTCCTAGCAACATAAGCTTAGGACATTTTTCTAATCCTCATTAAATGACAATTTTGAAGACTTTCAATAATGGGATGTGTACAGGAGGAAAATGTTGGATATACAAGTGAAAACAAAAAAATCACTGTATTTTATTAACTTTTTTCATACAATATGAATAAAAACTAACTTGGAGTTTTCCAGACTATATTATTTGTGCCAAAGATACATACATATATTTTTAGATTTTCTTAATTCTTTGTCCTCTTTCTTATGTATTGTTTTTAATATATTTTATGGATTAATTTGCTGAATATTGTTTATGTTATTATTAATTTGAACAAGATAAATAGAAAGAATGGGACAGGCATTCCAGCAGAGGGACAAAGATATCCATTTCCACATGAATAGCATTAGTATGAAAGTGGAAACCATAATGAGAAGTATCAACAACAGATGTTCTTGAAGTATTGCTGGCGCATAGTAATCACTAATGACAAAAAGAGCTCTGCAGTAATAAGACAATTCTACATGTCAGTATATCAAGAAATCTCCTGTAAAATGTTTATCAAGAAAAAAAAACATCCTGCAACATGTTTATTGAAAAAACTCCGGCATGTTTTAGGTCCGAAAACAGAGTGTGATCATTTATTTATTTATTTATTTATTTTTAAATTTTTATTTATTTATTTTTTTCAGTGTTACAAGATTTATTGTTTTGCACTACACCCAGAGTGTGATCATTTATAAAGGAAATAAATATTTTACAAGTAAAACACTGTGATCCTCTCTAAGCATATTATTATTTTAAGCACCTATTTTAAAAAAAAAATTCTTGGGTGTCTGGGTGGCTCAGTGGGTTGAAGCTTCTTCCTTCAGCTCAGGTCATGATCTTAGGGTCCTGGGATCGAGCCTCTCTTGGGGCTCTCTGCTCAGCAGGGAGCATGCTTCCCTCTCTCTCTGCCTGCCTCTCTGTCTACTTGTGATCTCTCTCTCTCTGTCAAATAAATAAATAAAATCTTTAACAAATAATAATAAAAATAAAATATTTAAAAAATTAAAAAAATCTTAATTGTAAAATTTGAAGGTACACTTTCTCTTCCACTACCTGTGTGTCCCAAGTCTCTTGTTCTATAGTCAGTGTCACGGTTCCTACATCCCTACTGACCACAAGGCAATTCTCACACAGGCCTTTAGAGGCGCTTTTCAAAGGAAACACATTTTGATGTGCTAACGAACCAAATAAGTACAGATACTCAGCTCTAGATGGTAGACATTTTCCTTTTTGCTTCCTTTAGTGTAGCTCTTTTAAAGGGTCAAAACCCTCAAAATTTCTGAGTCTGATGCCAGTGTACTGGACAAATGAATGATTTGATGACTTTACAAAATCACTCAGTTCTCAAGATTCCTCTGTACAGTAAATGCCAATTTTTTTTGACGTGAGGATTTCCCCAACAACTGAAGACAGAGAATTTGAGTATATCTCAGAAAATGTGCTAAATTTTTTATACCTAGTACAATGAAACAATGAGGTTCCATTAGAAAGATAGTTTAGAATAATCAATCTAAGGAAACATCTCCCATTTAAAGGACACATCAGAGGTATTTATGTTTTATGGCCCAGCTAAAACCGAATAATGTAAAGTTACAGGAAGACTTGGAGTTTTAAATGAAATCCAATTCATTCCAATTCTTTTAAAAGGTGCCAAACTATTCAAATAATGAAAGTAGTAGCTCATAAAAAAATCAAGCATAAACATACTCCTCCACTCAGACAACTCTCAGTCTATTGGTTAAAATACTTCCTTATTCTAACTTTTTAGTTTCTCTTTTTTTTTCTAATCCCTATTTGGTTGTGTACTTCTATTCCTAAAATTTCCTTAGGTTGACTTACTTGTGATTTTAGAGTTAGGCCCAAATACAGGTTAAAAACACCATCTTCCAGACTGCCAAGTCTATTTATGACTTCTAATACCAGTTACAAGTCTAAGGGTCTCCAGGGTCACCTTTACTTCATTAAAATTGTTACTTTGGGCCTGCTACCTACAAATTCAGGGGTCTCCACAGACTCCCTGAGTTTTGGTAATTCCCTAGAATGTCTCACTGAACTCAGTCAAGTACTATATTTACAATTACAGTTTTATTATAGCAAAATGTTAAAAATTACTGTCAAAGAAAAAGAAACATATATATATATATATTTTTCAAGAATATGGTACCCTTCCAGCATCCAAGTATGATGATTCTCAAAGAGTGCTACCAACCAGAGAAGCTCACATTTTACCTAGGTATAATTGATTAATTCTTTGTTCCTGTGGTTGAACTTAGTCTCCAGCATCCTATCCCAGAAGTTAAACTGATATCACATGGCTCAAAACCCCAAAACTTCTGATTACTCGGTTGGTCTATTTAACATGGCTAGCCTCCACCCTTAGTCACTGTATTAGCATAAACTATCTACTTGCCCACCAGGAGTCACCTCATTATCTAATTAAGTATGGCCTGAGGGACTCACCATGAATAACAAAGACTCTTATCCTTTAGGAAATTCCAAAGACTTAGAAATTATAGCCTCAGAGCTGAGACAAAGGCCAGAAGACCTATCTGAGTAAAGCTGATTCTTCACAACACAGTGATTCATTATGGTCTATGGTCTGGGTTCTCTGAATTGGTCTTTGCATGGTCTTTAGTGTCTGATTTTTATTTTTTCTCTTTTCTTATGGTAGGGTGACAATGGGTAAGAAGCAGCCTTGATCAGTGTAATCATTTAGCCATGCCCACCTCCTCTCTGGCTTAGCCTTAGGGAGGGAAGAGAACAACTACCTTCTCTATTTTTCATTCTTACTAGATTAAATTATATGACATATTCATTTTTTTTAAAGATGTTGTTTATTTATTTACAGAGAGAGATTGTGGAGGAAGGGGCAGAGGGAGAGAAAGAGAATCCCAAGCAGACTCCATGCTGAGCTCAGAGCCCCACATAGAGCTCAATCTCACTACCCTGAGATCACGACAGGACCCGAAATCAGGAGTCAGATGCTTTTTTGACAGCTGAGCAACCCAGGAGCCCCTATGACATTTCCATTTCTAAAAATTGTCAGATATTGTTAATTCCATGTATCACCAACTTATCTGGTGCCCAAATTAAAGACATAATACTACTCTAGGGTGACAAGTTCTATGGTCAAGGTAGTTTGTAAATTTATGCTAAAAATTCTTTAATTCTACCTCTTCATTACATGAAGATTCAGCTTTAATCAAAAGTATCATTTACCTCAGCATATTAAAGAAATCATGTTTGATCCTACTGAGACAAATAAATGGAAACATTACCATCAGTACACATATTTAGATAAACATTCCTACAACTCTGAAAAAAGAAGCTAGAGAACTGAATGGCAGATCAGAAAGTTGCCCATTTTAAGAGATATTTTTCTTCACTTTTTATCTCCAAAGAGTTATAGGAATTTCCCATACATCTTGTAAGTAGTGAAAATTAACTAGATCATATTTCAAGTATAACAGTAGGAGAAAGCATAAGACATTTTTTTTTTCTTTTTTAATTGTACTAGGGGTGTTAAACTTCTATTAGTCAACAAAATACAGAGAGAAAAAAAGTTTACATCTTTGTAAACTACATGTACATGTAAACTACACCCTAGTTTACATCTTATGTTTAAAATACTTAATTTTTTTTCATTTAACCTAAATGAAACCTTTTAAAATTTTAAAACCTGAGATCTTGAAAAATATTTTTCCTATAAAGAAATAATTCATTTTTTTAATTGAGATATTTTTATATTACAGTTTGGTTGGATTGTGTTCTCCCAAAATAAGATGTTGAAGTCCTAATCCCTGCCCCCCACAATGTGACTTTTTGGAGATAGGTCCTTTTAGACATAATAAAGTTAAAGTGAAGTCATTAGGGTAGGCTCTAATACAATATGACTGATGTAATAAAAAAGGGAAATGTATACACAGACACAGCATACATAGGGAGAAGACAATGTGAGGAAATAGAGAAGCCACCTACAAATCCTGGAAGTCCTGAAACAGATTCTCAGATTCTTCTCTTACATCCTTCAGAAAGAACCAATCTGCCTGGCACTTTGATTTTTACCAATAACCTCCAAAATATAAGACAAATTTCTATTGCTTAAGCCAGCATTTTGTGGTAGTTGGATAATATAGCAGCCCTGGAAAATGAATATACTTTACCTATGTAGTACTATTACTATATTACTAATGTTATAATACTAAGGTAATATTTATTTTTATAGTAGTATTTTCACTGCAGTTTTCCTCCATAAAATTAATGCTGGTAAAGAACCATAAGAATCCATTATATGATGTTTTACATGTACAAAGCTATAATTCTGTGTACACGTGGCAATTGAAAGTTGACTATTATAGTTTTAAATTCAGTGTACAACTTCTTGTGTAGCTTATGGTTTTAAAACAAAATTCTTTGTTTTAAAATTTTTTAAAATTTAAAATTTAAATCCTTTTAAAACAAAATTCAAAGCTTTCTGAGACACTTTGATAAGATGGCAATTTTGCCTTTAAAGAAATTCTACTGATAATATCTTGCTTCATGGAAACTAAAGTATTGTTAATACTTGTATCTCAGACTAAGCATTGCCATTAAAATTGCAAAATCAGGGCTCTTGGGTGGCTCAGTCTGTTGAGCATCTGACTCGGTTTCAGCTCAGGTGGTGATCTCAGGGTCTTGGGGTGGAGCCCCATGTTGGTTCTGCACTGGGCATGGATCCTGCTTAAGATTTTCTCCCATTCTCTCACCTTCACTCTTTGCCCCTCCCTGCTCATGGGAGCACACATGTGCACAAGCAGTCATGCTCTCTCTCTCTTTCTCTCTAAAATAAGTAAAATCTTTAAAACAAAACAAAACTGCAAACTCATTCAAGTCATACAAGACATAAATCTATTAAAAGCAAATTAAATATTCAAAAGAACCAGGTATAAAGATTTAGTATGTAGACAGATTTAAAAAGATATTCTCAAGATCAAATACTGTATATTTTATCAAACTTTTAATAATACATCTTAATTGTCTAGAGGGTATGGATTTTGTTGTATTTTTTAAAAATGAAAATTGCTTTTCTTATGAAATCTAGTCATATTAAGTTGGAAATAAAAATAGGAAGGGATTACAGAATTCCAAACAAAGACTTATGAAATCTTTGTTCTGATACAGTGAGAATATTTTAAGAATTTGAGGGCAAAGGTATTGAAAGATAAGAATTAGAGAGTATGGACTGGTTGCAATATCCAAAATGAATGGAATAGAGAAATGTTAAAAGCAGGACAAATTTTAGTATAATTACAATATATTTAAGCATTTCATAAAGCAATCACTCATATTATACTTGAATTGCTTCAGGGTTTTTCTTCTTAATAAATTCTGTTTGTAATTCCCCTCAACAAAAACATAAAAGCTCCTATATTTAAATTGTATCTTACTATTTTCACTTTAGAGTTTTTGATTCTGTGTTAAATCATGTGAGCCTGTCAAGTTCCTCAAAGGCAAGAATCTGTCTTTGCCATGTTTATGTATTTCATAGCATGTTACACCATACACTACATGTAGTAAACGACTCAGGAAATAATTCATAAGAGAATAAGATAGAATTTCAGAATACCAGAATAATTGCTTAGCACTGCTCAAGAGCAAGTCAAAATTTTACTTTCATATTCCTTTTGTATATTTTACAGTCTTTACATTGTGAACCTGAAGATTGAAAGATAGTGTTATTTTATAGGTCCTGTCTTTAGCAGAGCACCTGATTTCTCAGAACCTCTGCCATTTCTAAAATTGCTTCTACTGAGAAATAAACATTGGCAAGAGATACCAGATAGCAAGGGTGAAAGAGCCATTAAGAAAAACAATAACCTGGGGCACCTGGGTGGCTCAGTGGGTGAAAGCCTCTGCCTTTGGCTCAGGTCATGATCTCAGGGTCCTGGGATCGAGCCCCACATCGGGTTCTTTGCTCAGCAGGGAGCCTTCTTCCCTCTCTTTCTGCCTGCCTCTCTGCCTACTTGTGATCTCTCTCTCTCTGTCAAATAAATAAATAAAATCTTTAAAAAAAAAAAAAAAAGAAAAACAATAACCTGGTCTAATAACAAGATAAATTTAAAAGTGACTTGTTGCCTTGGTATGATTTTGCCTTGTGGAAAAGATTCTTAGGCAATAGATATGGAGAGTGACCAGAGGAAGATAATTTAAGATTTGCCCTTTGGTAATCAATTATGACTGATTTGAATTAAGAAGCTTACCATAACACATAATTTGCAATGAACAAAGCAGAAAGGATAAACCTATTAAAGTAATCATAAATTGATGCACTATACTTTCAGGCTTAGTAGAATTTTGGATGTATGTATGTATGTTTGTTTTCCTATACAAAAGCAAGGAAGATGTCTATGTATAAACAGATATTTTCCTATCATTTCTTTTTTAGTTAACAGTGTCCTGGATAAAGGACATAAATTTTTTTAAATGTTGTTCAGCTTACTCTTATTAATATACAATTTCTAGTAAGCAGTTATCAGCCTCTAAGATTAGTGTACACTCAGAGCAGTGGCTCTCCACTGGGGATGATTATGGGCTCCAAGGAACATTCTGCAACGTCTGGAGATATTTCTGATTGTCATAACTGGGGTAGAGGATTGCTACTGGCATGAAGTGGCTTGTGGGCAGAGATATGCTGTTAAACATCCTACAATGTACAGAGCAGATTCCATAACAAAGAATTATTCCACCCAAAATATCAGTAGTGCCACAGTGGAAAAATCCTCACTCAGTGTCTTGTTGACTTTGACTTGACATCTCAGCTTTCACATTCCTCTGTTCTATCATTAATAAATTCTGTAAAACCTTTTTGGTATCTATTTACATATTCAATCTAGCATCTTGTGATAATGTATCCCATAAAATAATTACACACTATATAAAGCAGTCCTCATTTGTATATGATTTAGCATTCCCTTTTGCAAACATGTTATGAATAAGGATTATATTTCACCTGGGATACTAAGAGTTATGCTCAGTTTATTTCTTATATTTTTTTTTCTTTAAAAAGACCTCATTTTACCCTCATATTTGTGAACACCATAGACCTCTGTTACATTAAATAAACAAAAGAACTAGGAAGATATATTTGTATTGTGACAGAAATAGTTATACTGTATTTAGGGGCACCTGGGTGACTTAGTCCGTTGAGTGTCTGACCAGTGTCTGATTCTTGATTTCAGCTCAGGTCATAATCTCAGGGTCATGAGACTGAGCCCTGCAGCAGGCTCCAAGCTCAAGTGGGGAGTCTGCTTGAGTTTCTCTCTCTCCCTCTTCCTTTGTCTCTGCCCCTCCCCCCACTTGTGCAGGCATGCTCTCTCTCTCTCTAAAAAATAAATAAATTTAAAAAAAGGAAAAGAAAACAAAAAAAAAGAAAAAGAAATAGTTACTCTGTATTTAGTTCACAAATGTTGTCTTAATCTCTTTCTCACCCACATTTCAGTCTCTCTGTCAAACAAGGAAAAAGCCCACCTAACTCTGGCACAGAATCATCATGAATACCATGTATCCATTCGCCACAACAGCAGAATGTTACAAATTAAGGAAATTTGGATAATAGATCACAGTATCTTGTTTTGTGTAAATCAGCCTGTAGAATTACACCTTTTTTGACATGCTCAGATTAAACAAGCCTTGTTTTTCATCCAAACCAGTTATCTTGCCTGCAAATGAAGAATTCTTCTTCCTATTGATAATATCCACAGCAAATAACACTGTCAGTAAGCCTTCCAGAAACTAAATTCTAGTGCACTTAAGTGCTCTAAGTCCTTAGTATCTTCTAAAGACAGGAAAAATGACAGATTCTGAAAGACAAAAAGACTAGCTGTGTTTCATAAATCTGAGGTCTGCAAAACTTAGGTTTGTTACAGGTCTGTACTTGTTTTCCACAAAAATAAATATTACTGAACTGAAAATTCTGTTGAAAATTTTAAGATATGAATAGTATTTTGAGGTTTTAACAAGATCAAATTTTCTTTTTAGGACTCCTTGAAAACGTATGTAGACAGAAGTGACAGTACTAGGAGAAACAGAGTCATAAGTATTCAAGGTTGAGTGAGATAGGCTCTTCAAAGGTATTATAAAAGACAGAGTCAGGATGACAGGGTGAGATAATACTCATGACAAGAATGAACACAATTTTCCTCAATGATTACTTGAAAAAAGAAAAAAAGATATTTTTCAGAGAGAGGGAAGGGAAGCTATATTTGAGGATCTTTACCATTTGTCATATATAATCTAAGGTATTCTGCTGACCAGTAGGGATAGACATAAGGTTGGGAACTTTAGTAACATGAAAATATCTAGAAAAACCACCATAGGAAATGTGACAGAGAATTTAAAATAAATTGATGACTTACTCAAGAGTGGTGATCAGCCAGTAGATAGTCATTTATTTATAAAGGAAATAAAATAAAATAAAATAAAATAAAATAAAATAAAATAAAATAAAATAAAAGCTGATTCAGATATCCATACCCAAGTAAGGAATCAAGGGTGTATGTCTCATGAGAGTTTACCCCATCACAAAGGGAAAGAAAGAGAATTCTCTCAAAGATGATATAAATGTACAGACTGGGAAGCATCAGGGAACTGTGTTCCATAATGATGACATGAAAATACTCAGGGGGAAAAAGAAAATAGAAAATACAATAGTTATTTAAGAAAATAGGCATATGGTGAAAGTGAGGACTTAATGTTTGTTTGTTTGTTTGTTTGTTTTTTCTCCTTTTTGCCTCTGTCCATAAATGCATTTATTCAGCAAATATATTGTGGCACCATTTTGGGTGATGTGCACTCAAAGGCAAATTTGCAAGACCCAAAACAAAATACCAACCCCCTCCAGATAAAAACAAAATAATGATATTTCAGCACTGCTCATTATCCACTGAATAAAAACATTTGTGGTGCCTGGGTGGCTCAGTGGGTTAAAGCCTCTGCCTTCGGCTCAGGTCATGATCTCAGGGTTCCAGGATCAAGCCCCGCATCTGGCTCTCTGCTCAGCGGGGAGACTGCTTCGCTCTCTGCTCCTCCTCCCCTACCCCCCGCTTGCCTCTCTCTGCCTACTTGTGATCTCTCTCTGTCTGACAAATAAATAAATAAATTTTTTTTAAAAAATTAAAACATATTTGTAATATACATTTAACTATGAATCATATAAATTTTTAATTGACACTAAATGTTATATTTGAGTATAATAAATTTACCTGATTTTAAACAATATTTTACACAATCAACATTCTGTACCTTAAAAATGTTAACTCTAAAATAAAACTCCTATTTCTTCTGTTACAAAACTATCACTAAGTATTTTATTTTTTACTCCCTAATAGCTCAATATTTTTTTTCATCAGAAATCCACTTTTACTTAGTGTCATGAAACTAAACAAATACTTAATTTAAAAAAAATTCATACAGGTGCCTGGATGGCCCCATCAATTGAGCATTGGATTCTTGATTTTGGCTCACGTCATGATTTCAGGGTCCAGAGATCAAGTCCCACGTATGGCTCTGCACTCAGCACAGAATATGCTCTCTCTCCCTCTCCCTCTGCCCATTCTCTGCTCACAGTATCTCTCTCTCTCAACAAATAAAATCTTAAAAAAAAAAAAAATCATAGTATAATCCAATTAATCTAGCTTCACAGAGTACATAAATAATATTCCCTCGTCAAGAACAGTATATTAAAAGCTCATGTAGTTTGAGCTTTCTGCACATAAGTAATCTACAAGACATAAGATTATTTCTAATAACCAACTGCTTGTTTTTCCTCTCATAAATATTTTTGGAAAATCCTTTAAGACTTGATTGTAAAGAAGTAAGCTTTTGAAGCAACAAAAATGTATGTTCTCAGATTTTTTTTTTTTATATAAAAGAACTCCATCCGGACACAATAGATTCATTTATTAGTTACCACGCTAGAGTTCATCCTCCATTACAACCTTCATGTTATCATAATCAGTAAGAAGTGTCAGATCAGACATCTCATTCCATTTTGAAAAGCCATTGACAAGCAGAGAAATGAAGGATAGAAAGGACAGAAAAAGGCTTCTGATCAGGGTGAAACCATAATATTGGCAATGTGCACATACAACGACTGTATAATATAAATATTTTAAAAGTTAGATCCTTGAACTTCAGTTATCACATTGATAATGAAGTTAATTGTAATTTTTCTCAGGATTATGTTAAGGATTGAATGAAATACTGAAAATTTTCTATAAACTCTAAGAACCTATTAATATTTAGTCACATCTGCAAAATATCCATTCTTCCCAAATATTCCCTCCTTATTTTATTTACTACTTTTACGCTGTGCTTTGCAGTTTTCCCACCAAATGGAGAGTATACTTCCTTGCTTCTTGAATTTGGGCTCATCATAAAGTGTACTTTGGCCTATGGGATATTGTCGAATGTAATGCAGTAGACGCTTGAAATGTACTTGTGTCATGGAGCTTATTTCTTTCTCTTCCATCACATAATAAGAACATACCTCTGAATCACCAGTGATAAAACAAAACAAAACAGACAAAAAAACACATGAAGCAGATCTGAACCCACCCTGGCACTTGGAAGTGCCTAGCCAAGCCCAGTGTAGATGAGCCATCCGTCAGCAAAAATGCAGATGCATGAAAATAAAGATTATTGTTTTAAGCTAATGAGCTTAATAGTTGTTTGTTACACATTATTATTACAAAATCCAGATTATTTTTGTTTTTATTTTGTAAATGAACAGTGAAAATATAGAAGTCTCTTTTAGAGAGTAAGAGAAGACTGACAAATTAGAGGACCTATAAACAAATAAAATGTTGTCCACTAAATCTTGACTAGAACCCTGCAGTGTCAGTGCCGTATTTGGTCATGTTGAGACACCTTAAAAGTTTTTGATCCAGTCATTAAAGCACTATGAAATTTTCATAAATGTCATTATGATAAGTACGACACTGAGTGACTAGACTTTCAAAACTAGTCTCACTCTAATTTTCAGAAGGGCATGTTGTTATGTCATAAAAAACAGTGATATGTTAATATTAAATTTTTCAAAAAAAAAAAATCCATACATTTGAGGCATCTACAAAGCACATATATCTAGTCTGTAGGCTTGGTCATGGTAGTGGTAGTGATAAAGGCATGTTTGTGGCCAACAGATTTATGAGTTATAGAAGAAAGAGATGAGGTGCTGTGTAGATAACTTTATTCCTAAAGTATCAAAATTGCAAAATTGATAAAGAGGTGATGTGTATTCTGTTTTCTTTCTTCTTTCTTCTTTCTTTCTTTCTTTCTTTCTTTTCTTTCTTTCTTTCTCTTTCTTTCTTTCTTTCTTTTTTTTTCAGTTTTAAAATGTTTTATTTCACAGTTTGT
>CM053604.1:81120539-81132292 GCA_028646535.1 Procyon lotor
AGACCCTGTGGTCAAATTTTAAGATTGGTAAAGTCAATCTGAAGCTGCTTATTATACTAAGTACAGGTTTCACTATTACAAATAGAAGATGTTAACTAACAAAATGGTAGTCCTCAAAGATCTCTGTACCATGCTTATACACCTGCAATCTGCAATTTCCCTTCTTGTAGTTACTCTTCAAATTGTAGTCATTATGCATCTTTCTTTCTTTCTTTCTTTCTTTCTTTCTTTCTTTTCTTTCTTTTTCTTTCTCTCTCTCTCCTCCCTCCCTCCCTTTCTCCCTTCCTTCCTTTCTTCCTTCCTTCCTTCCTTCTTTCCTTCCTTCCTTCCTTCCTTCCTTCCTTCCTTCCTTCCTTCCTTCCTTCCTTCCTTCCTTCCTAAGACGTTTCTAAAAATAAAAACCAAAAGTGATCAGAAGCACAAAAGCTAACAGAGGATGATGAGTGATTAACTGCAGCCAAACACTAATATCACTCCTAGGCCAAAACCAAATAGAAGAATGTTGTGGGCTGATGAGCCCCCCACACACACCCTAAATTCACATGTTGAAGCTTCAACCTCCACTATCTCTGGATAGTGTGATAATGTGACTGTTTAGGAGATGGGGCCTTTAAAAGGTAAGTAAGTTAAAGCAGGGCCATTAAAGTGTGCTCTAATTCAATCGGACTGGCATCCTAATAAGACGAGAAATTTGCTCATACAAAGAGACATAGAGATGCTCACACACACAGAGGAAAGATCACATGAGGATAGAGAAAGAAAGGGCCCATCTGTAAGCCAAGGAAAGAGACCTCAGGAGAAACCAAACCTACCAATACCTTATCTTGGACTGTGAGAAAATACATTTCTGTTGTTTAAGCCACCCAGTCTGCGGTATTTTGTTATGGCAACCAGAACAAACTCATGCAAAGGGGGCAACTGGAATCTTGATGGGCCAATCAGGCAAGCAGTGGAGCCACGAGAAAACAGAGCTGCAAACAAGAGTGCAATGCAGAGGAGATGATTTCTCTCTTCCTCTCACCCTTCACTCTAACCATCTTTGCCAACCAGAAGAGGAAAATAATGCATTTGCCAATTCAATGACTCTGTACCAAGTTTCAGAGACCTTGTTAGTTCAGCTAAAATTGGAATCTCCACACAGTTAAGTTTACAATAATAACAGTGTTCCTTAAGATTAATCAGACTTAAATTCTGATGCAAAATGCACTCTCCCTTTCATTGTTTTGAAGGCAGATTGAACTTTAAGGTTGATCTTGTCTATCTAGGGTAATTCCAAAATCTCAAATTGAAAATAATAACATAGCTGTTACATTGTCAATATGTATTTTTATTTTGGGGCAGAGTGATTATAGAATTTGCTAAACTTTTTGTAATGAACATGTGTGTAAATGTTCCATGGGCATACAAAAATGAATAACCTCTTTATTTTTTTCTATTCAAAAAATAAATATGAAACTGTTGTTTAGTAATCAAATTAAAAACTTGGTGATAGTTAAAATATAATTAGCTACCTTGGGCTATTAAAGGTGTCTAATTATTAAAATAATGTGTACTAATACTTCCCTTTTCAAAGCTTTGTTTCTCTTTTTACATTTAATTTTTAACAGTATCGATTTTATATATTTAGTTGATATTTTGAGCTGTATGTGAATTCATGAATGTCATATCTAATTCATAAATTGAGCTTCTTATCAATACATGATGCTCATTTTAACCTATTTAATAATCTTATTATTAATTCACACTTATCTGATATTAATAGTGCCACTTAATATTTACTTTTATGTGGCCATCTTTTGTGCATTTGCAAATTTTTTAACTTTTATTTTGCACTTGGTTTAAAAGTCATTTTAAGCAGTGCATAGTCTTTCATTTTCTCTAACTCGGTGGAATAATCTCTGATATTTAATAACCCATTTATCTCTAATGTAACTGTATACTTATATATTATATATTTTCAAATTTTTAAATATATTTTTATTTTATATATTTACTTATATAAAATGTATATATATATACACACACACATATATGCATATATTTGATTTATTTATTAATTATTCTTTAATTCTCTTACTTGATGAAAGTTTTCTCCCACCATTATTTATTTTGGCTAGTTTGATTTGTATTACTGTTAATTGTTCTCCTTTCCCTAGTTAATCCAGTGGTTCTACTGTACAAATCTATCCTTCCACTGCTGTGTTCCTCCCCAGATCAGAAGAAACCATTAGACCACCGTGACTTCTAAATTTCCACCAGACCACAATGATCTTTAAGAGATTCTCACCTTCCTTCCATGTAGCTCTGATATTTAGCCAAGTTCCTATTATTCTACCATTCTTTGCCATATATCTATTTCAAAAATCCTCTTCAGCATAAATATTACCTGGTGAGACACTCCATTAATACTGTTTTAGACTTATACATGCATAAGGTAGATAGGACAGACAGAGAGAGAATGGATGAGACAGAGGGTAGGGGGAGGAAGAGAGCAAACAAGAGAATGAGACAGTGAGTGAGCAGAAAGGCTAATTACTTACCACAATCTTTCTTCATCTTTCCCTCTCTCCAATTCTAGTTTGGGTTAATGCAGTGTTCTTTTTATGTCTTTTTGCCAAATATTTCCTACAGATATAAGACATAAGTGATATAATTTCTGGATCCCTGAGTTTTGCAAATATCTTTCTATCACTCTGACTGATGAATGATATATTTCTTAAGTGCATATAAGGATATTGAGTTTTAAGCTTATTATTATTCTTTATTATGCAGATTCTATTCACAGTCTTCAGCTTACAGTTTTGCAGATGAGAAACCTAATACCAATCTTATTATTTCTGCTTTTATAAATCATTTATTTCCTGCAATTGGAAATTTGTAAGGTTTTCTCCCTATCCATGGAATTAAGAAAAAAATTTACCAATGTGTGCTTATGTGTTGTATATATGTGTGTATTCTTTGGTTTTGCTTTGAACCTGGAAAAAACCTTAAAATTGCAGAATTTCACATCAGGAGATTTTTCAAATGTATAACTTTTTAATGTTTGTCTTTCTTTAATTTGATCCTTTTGAAAGATCCTTTATAGCTCTTTTAAAATTTTTCTATATTAATAGCCATTATCTATATTCTAATTATTTTCTCTCCTTTATAATTTTGCTTTCTTGGAATTTTACTCTAAGTTTTATGATATTTCTTCCATTAATCTTCCAGCTAACAATTTATTTATCCAATGGTGAGAATTCTTTCATTTTATCTCCTGACTACTTGCAGTTCAGGTAAAATTAATAAATAAATAAATAAGTTCCACAATCTGATTTGTGATACAGAAACATCTCTCCAACAAAAATACTGAACCTTACTCTAGCCTTGTAATCTTGGAAATCATTGAAGGTAAAGAAATCTTCCATCCTTTGTGCTCTAGGAAAGAGCTTAGGGCAAAGAACCACCCACCCCATAGGACTTGAAGAAAATTCATGGATGCCCCTGTATATACTTTTAACAGGACTATACATAAGATATTTTCAGATTTCCATTCTTGGTCTCTCAATGATGGGCTCATCAGCTGGAACAAAATACTTGTTAACCAAACTTTGGTCAACATTTTCTCCTTTCCTGAAGTTCCTAAACTTTTGCCCATCTTCAGCCTGAACAAGCATACCAGCTCTTCTTGGCTTCTCCTGAGACAGGGTAGCCTTAATGTAAACATTCTCTGATCTACTGTCCAATCATACCACTTCCATTCATCTCACTTGCTTACACCTGGTTGTTTCTAACTTTGTTTACTTCTATGAAAGAGAAATCATTTTTGCTTCATCCTTGAGACACTTGCAGTTCTTATGATCATAGTGCTCTGCCGATCACAACCGTGCCCCTCCCTGCCCCCGGTGCAATAGCATCCTTCCCTTTTATTTGCAATATCCTTTCAAATAAGTCACTCCTTACTAAGTCTGGCATTCATTTTTATTTTACAACCTAAAATCAATCTCTCTTTCTTTCCCTCTCTCTTTTCCTCTCATTATTGTTCAAATTTCCACGTCTTTCTTCCAACAATTCCACTTTACTATGAATTGTCTGTTTGATGTGTTGTTCAGTTTGTTTTTCTTTTCCATCTGGTTGCTAGAACATATTAAGAACACTGACAAGGTTTTTGACTACTCCTTGGAGCTTGGCTTCAGTACCTACTTAAGTGGGTCTCAAGAGGGATGGGAATAAGCTCTTCTTCTCTTGTGGGCTAGAGCTTTACAGACTTAGAAGTTGTCAGTCCCTTTGTCCTAGAAGGAGGAGGAGATTCAACACTATTTGTAATGCGGGGCAGTTATCAGGCTAAGGAACCTAGGCCTTGATATAACCAGAGTTAAAAAACCAAGCAACCCTTCATTTACAGAAGCAATTGACAGAGTGATATCACCACCTAAGTAAGCAAATTACCTTTGCCCAGGCATGTAACATTAAAAATGCTATTGCTAATGTTTATGGAGAATACTCAAAGAAATACAGCTTATTACCCCAATTCTACTAAGAATTTCTGAAAGAATTTGCTTGTGTGTACTTACAAACCAAAAAAATAAAAAATAAAAAAATAAGCGAATATATCTGATACAATAAAAACTAGCTAAATAATTAAAAACTTCCAAATATATCAGGCTATCTGAGCAACAATTGAGTTTTTATTTCTGATTCTGTTGCACTCACAAGTAAAATAAGTGAAAGTACAACATCTACAAATTTATTCAGGGCACTTACACCAACTAAAAATTGTTATGGTCTCAACACAATTCATAATAAGGAGAATGGAGAATGTGGGGAAGTCTATGAAGTTGTCTTCTATTATAATCAAACCTTATAAAATAGCAAAGAAGTAAACATGACCTTTAATCAGTATAGAAGAGAATCAGTGATATTGGCAAAAAGGAATAAGGAGGGGAAAGTACAATTGCCACTAAAATGGAAATTAACACTATTGAGTAGCCACAAGGCAGTAAAATTAGTGCATCAGGAACTGGGAGAATAAAGAGTCTAACTCCGTCAAATGTATGGTAAAATTTGCTAGAAGTTACCTAGGGGAAATCAACATTTGGTTCCCCAGACAAGATACTTTTTACCAATATCAATGAGTTTCCTTTTGATAGTTCTATATTTACAATTAGTGCCAAAGACAATATGAAATACTGTTGCAATGTTGCTAGGAAATGGGTGTTAAAACTCCATCTGCCACTGACTTAATTGAATGCTTTCTAGTCTATGTCTCACCTGAATTTAATTTAATAGAAAATAATATCTGTTGCACATTTCAGGATGATAAAACTATTTTGGCTAATTATATCCATTAAGATGTTAAATAGTATAACTATTGATTAATTATCAGCATAAGTATCAAATCAACATTTATTTTAATACTGTCTTCATCCATATTGATGACCAGAAACTGCAAACCATTTGAAACTAATGCAGCCAGGAGTTAAGGACAACATCGTAGAGAAAAACAAACAGTAAAGAAACTGAACCCAAAGTTATCACAATAAAAATGTTTTTTGTGCCACAGGAATAAATAAAAAAGGAAACAATGTGTATAATTATGTAATAATTTTGAAATAAAAATACAGTCTTACAGAAACATAAAAACAGACTTAGGAATTAGAGGGAAAACAGATCAATAACAATTGTAGAAAATAATTTATATTGTTAAAGAATTATCTTCAGGAAAGTGACTGAATTCAGATGGATGCCATTCATTTATTCAAAACTTATTTGCTGATCTCCTACTCTGTGCCAGGTACTGAATGAGGTGCTAGACACCCAGTGGTGAACAAACCCTGTGTGACAACTGCCTTCTGTAGTTCCTTAGGCTATGGAGGGGAAAGGTGATTAAATATTATTAGTATTTTTTGGAGACAAGATTTATAAAGGAGCAATCTCTGATCTCATTTTGGAAAATTAACTGGAAGAAGGGACAGAAATGAGAATTAGTGTAGTAGTTAAATTTTTTGCAAGGAAAAATGGTAAGAAAATATAGAGAAGTATCTGATCTGGGTTTACAGGTGAAATACAAATGTATATCTGATGTATATAGTACAACAACAAAAAACAACCACCTAGGAAAACTTGGTCAGATGTATTAACTAACATTTCTTCATATTAAAATATCACTGGGGTGCCTGAGGGGCACAGTTGGTTGAACTTTGGAATCTTGGCTTTGGCTCAGGTCATGATCTCGGGGTCCTGAGATTGAGCCTCACATCAGGCTCCCTGCTCAGTGCAGAGTCTGCTTAAGAGTCTCTCTCTATCTCTCTCTCAAATAAATAAATAAATAAATAAATAAATAAATAAATAAATAAAAGTGTCATGAAGGTAAGAGAAAGACAAATGGCATAGATAAAATTGGGAAAAAAAGGAAAACTGAAAAATATGTAAGATACATGAAAGTTAAGGGGTGCCTGGGTGGCTCAGTGGGTTAAAGCCTCTGCCTTCAGTTCAGGTCATGATCTCAGATTCCTGGGATCGAGCCCCGCATCAGGCTCTCTGCTCAGCAGGGTGCCTGCTTCCCCCCCACCTCTCTGCCTCCTTCTCTGCCTACTTGTGATCTCTCTCTCTCTGTCAAATAAATAAATAAAATCTTAAAAAAATATATATGAAAGTTTAATATCTTAGTATATAAATTAACCTATAGTCAATCAAGGAAATCCAACAGTCTTGAAATAGAAAAATTTTCAGTAAATATACATAGTCCATTCACAGACTATTATTGAGGAAAGAGATATTGCTAGTAATAATAATGCAAATTAAAACAAAAGTGTACAATTTTCTCTTTAAATTCATGTTAATCAATATAAAAAGATAGTAATAAATGTTTAAAGCTAAATAGACATTTAAAAATTGCTATTGGGAAAACAGTTTGACTAAATCTCATTTGATTTTAACAAAAGCCATAAAAACTGTTAGACCATTTGATAAAGTAAATCTACTTTAAGTAATTTTTATTAAAAATACAGCACAATAGTTTATAGAGCTAGGTATTTAGAGAATAATTATTAAAACACTTTACAGTTGAGGGGCGCCTGCCTTCGGCTCAGGTCGTGATCCCAGAGTTCTGGGATCGAGCTCCCTGCTCGGCGGGAGGCCTGCTTCTCCCGCTACCATTCCCTCTGCTTGTGTTCCCTCTCTTGCGTGTTTCTCACTGTCAGATAAAAAAAAAAAAAATCTTAAAATACTTAAGAGTTGAAAAACCAATGTGACAATCATTAGGGAAGTTCAAAAATTTTCTCTCCTTGTTTACTGAATACATGATAGGTATTGTGGGTTGAATAATGTTCTTTCAAAAAGAGATATGTTTAAGTCTTAATCTTCCAGTACATCAGAATGTGACCTGATTTCAAAATAGAGTATTTGCAAATTTAATCAAATTAAAATTCTCTTTCTCAAAAAAAAAAAATAAAATAAAATAAAATAAAATTCTCTTTCTCTCCCCCTCTCTCTTTCTCTTCTTCTCTCTCTTTCTATTTAGCTATCTATCTATATACACATACATATATATATTTAATTAATTAGCTACTTTGTTAGTGGGTACTCTGAGGCATTATATATTTAAAGTATGGACTTAATAACACCACCAACTAAAGATAACATTGTGTATCACCCACAAATCTTGTACTTTGAGTTCCATGCTGTGACTGGATGGAATTTTTGAACTGTCTTCCTTTGGGACAAGGAGGTAACTGCATGTTTGAGGGGGAAGGAGAGTAAACTGAGTATTTGAGGACTAGAGGTCTGCAGATGTTAGTTTTCAGGGCTATTCATGAATTACTTCACAAAGCAGCTTCCTAAAGAAACAAGTTAGTTTTATAATTCTACCTTTTCGTTAAATATGGCCAAATACAGTTAGTCTTGGACAAATGTAATAGGGAAATTCCATATGATTGGCCAATTAAATGGTGGGAAAAATAACATATATGTGTCTTCTCAGTAAATACTCGAAGAGACAGTGAATGGTTTCTCATGCTCCTCTTCCCTAGAGCATTGCCACATGCAGCATTAGAGAGATATAAACTCTTCCAAACTTGGATGCGAGATTTTGGATGATATAGACCAGTGGCCTTGATGACCTCTTGTTGGATTGCCACATAAGTGAGCAATAAATTATTATTATTATAAGCCATAAAAATAAGATATACTGAATACTGAATAATACTGAAGAAAACCTAGTGCACACTGATTGATAAAACAATTGCTGTTGTCCAAAAATTAGTATTACTGAAATAGGAAAATTGAAATCTAATTGAATTCATGCTTCAGAAAAACAGTTGACAATAAAGAAAATATAAAGTACATGTTAAATAATAAAGTATGAACTGTAAAATATGATTTTGTGAAAAACTGTATATGATATATTATACCTATGTATGTTTACATTAATGTAGGCATATGTGTATAGTGAGATAAATATATGGATGACTATACATAAAAATATAAATAATAATTATGCATGTGATATAATATTAGTTCTTTTTTTAACTTCTTTTTTTTTTTTTAAAGATTTTATTTATTTGGCAGAGAGAAACACAACGAGAGAGGGAACACAAGCAGAGGGAATGGTAGTGGGAGAAGCAGGCTTCCTGCCGAGCAGGGAGCCCGATGCAGGGCTCGATCCCAGCACTCTGGGATCATGACCTGAGCCAAAGGCAGGCGCTTAACGACTGAGCCACCCAGGCGCCCCTCTTTTTTTAACTTCTTATCTAAAGAATCTTAAAAAGTGACAGTCATAAAAATAAAACACATAAATATTTTTTCCTATAAGCTAACAATGCATTCAATTTTTATATGCAAATTAAAATCATTTGTTTTTTTGGTTAGGTTTTAAAATATTTGGCTTAACTCAATACATAGGAAAATTACAGTCTATTTTAATGGATACTTTTCAAAATGAGTTAAAGACGCTATTGATTTTGTTATTAGACTAAAATTGCTTTGATAAAGAAGTATTATAGATAGACCACTACAATTTTTAATAGCTAAAATATAGTTCTCAAAAAAACCTCTTAGCTTCTACTAGGAATTTATTTCTCTCTATGATTTTACTGAAGAAAATGTTAAACTTTTGTGGCAATTCTATACCTTTACCAAATGTATCTTGATTGGGATAAAACTATAGTATCATAGAGTTCAAATAAATGAATTCTTTATGTCATATTTTAGGACCATTTTGGATAGAAAGAAAAGAGAAAATGAGGCAATTAATAGCTATGTAAAAGATATGAGAAAGGAAAACTAAATGTCCTGAAATAAAATAATATATTCACTATGTATGAATGGACAAGGATATGCGGCTTTTTTTTTTTTTTTTAAGATTTTATTTATTTGAGAGAGAGAGAGAGACAGCGAGAGAGGGAACACAAGCAGGTGGAGTGGGAGAGAGAGAAGCAGGGTTCCTGCTGAGCAGGGAACCCAATGTAGGACTCTAACCCAGGATCCTGGGATCATGATCTGAGCTGAAGGCAGATGCTTAACAAATGAGCCACCCAGGTGCCCCACGGATATGTGGTTTTGAGAACAAGTGTTGTGGGCATATGAAAGAGAAGATGAGTTTAAGAAAATGTATCTAAAGAACAAGAATAATGCTGGATCAATGTGTGTATCTGTATAAAGACTGCTTTAAATCTTAAAATTAAAGAGAGGAAAGAAAGAACCTTATAGGGCAAAGACTGTCAAGGATGTTTCTTAGTTCTTGTCAAGATAGTAAACTAGCAGTCTGCTGGTCCCCTGATCCAGCATGAAAATAATAATAATAACAATATAATAGAGTGGAGAATAGGAATAACAGGAACTATTATGAAAAATTCTTGAAGAAACTGAAGGTTGACTTGAAGTGGAACATATGTTGGGTAGCGGCTACAACTTAAAGCCAATGACAGACCAATGTAGCACTGAAAGAGTAGATCTAAGGAAATGTTTAAACATCTGCCCTAGATGAAATAATGAGAATAAATCTCTCAGATCTAGAGAAGGATGAAAATGCACAAATCGAAAGGATACATAGAATGACAAGTAGATGAGATCAAGAAAATTCCACACATAAACATATCACAATGATATTTAGAAACACCCAGCAAAAAAAGAAAATTCTAAAAGTTTTTGAAAAGAAAGAACAAACTGATGTTAAAAAACCTCATTCTTATTAGATGAATATAAGACATTTAGAAAACAATGCTAGATGGTAAAATATATTTGAAGAAAAAATATTATAATATATTGAAGTAAGTTTTATTTTAATACACATTTTATATAAAAACACAAATGTGCATATATGTAAATCATAATAAAATATAAAGTTACATTATATGTTTTAAAATATTAATGTATGTAAAATAAAAGCATTACAATGGAGTAATCTTTTAAGATTTTCTCTATTTACTTATTTTAGAGAAAGAAAGAGAGCACAAGCAGGGGGAGGGGCAGAGGAGAAGGGAGAAAGAGAATCTCAAGCAGACTCCATATGAGCACGGAGCTGACATTGGGAGTCTATCTCCATCTCAGGACCCTGAGATCATGAACTGAGCCTAAACCAAGAGATGGGTGCTCAACCAACTGAAACACCTAGGTGCTCCTCAGTGGGCATTTATTAAGAAGCTTGATACGTTTGCTGCAAAATTTATATAGAGGAACAGAGATCCATGATTATGCGAGCTTAACTGCTAACCAGAAAAATAAATCAGGAAAGAGGGATTGCTCAACCATGGCTTTAAAATTAAAAAGGAGTAAATTACGACTACAAGTACATCAAAATAAGGATTCATTACAATGAAGGACATCACTGAAGAAGCTAATAGATGGTATATTGGAGAATACATTTGTAATGTCCAATAGAGACAAGAAAATGGTACCTAGAATATGTAAGACATTTTCATAAACCAACAGGAAAACATATTTTTAACGTGAAGAAAAAATCTGTAAGAAAGGAAATGCTTAAGACTAGCATGTATATGAAGAGAAGCTCAAACATGTGAGAAATAGTGAAATAAAAGATGAAACAATAATATGATGACACTAGTTGTTAATATTTTGGTTCTCTTAATATTAGGTCATAAGGCAAGGCCTTGTTGCAGGTAGTTGTATGAAGTAATCACAGGAAATACAAATGAGGAAGTAAGGAGAATAAGCCATGAATAGGAGAAAATCCAATTAAGTATGCCTTAATGAATGGGTAACTGCTATGAGCAAATGGGTCCAATCCTGTCAACAATTCATCTTTTTTTTTTTTTTAAAAGATTTTTATTTATTTGACAGATAGAAACACAGCGTGAGACGGAACACAAGCAGAGGGGATGGTAGCAGGAGAAGCAGGCTTCCTGCCGAGCAGGGAGCCCAATGCGGGGCTCAATCCCAGGACTCTGGGATCATGACCTGAGCCGAAGGCAGACGCTTAACGACTGAGCCACCCAGGCGCCCCAACAATTCATCTTTTTTCAAGATTTATTAATTTATTTTAGAGAGAGAAAAATTGGGAGAGTTTTAAGCAAGCTCCACACCTAACACAGAGCCCAACACAGGGCTCTATCTCAAGCCCCATAAGTTCATGACCTGAGCAGAAACCAAAAGTCAGAAGTTAAACCAATTGTGCCACCCAGGCACCCCAAATCCTGCCAACAATTCTGAGAAAGGACACAGCATGTACCTAAGAATTATTCCACTAAGGAATGGAGAAATGTAGAGTTAATCTACTACTTTCCACCTTCTCATTAGTTGCAGACTGCCCTGTAGAC
>CM053604.1:81132792-81157716 GCA_028646535.1 Procyon lotor
GGCCACCCTTAGTTCATTTCTTGAGTCTAGGAGTCTCTTATGGTTTGTCTCCCTCCCCATCCCTTCCTGTTTCATTTCTCTCCCCCACCCCCCCAAACTCCTGCCTTGCCTCTTAAGTTCTTCATATCAGAGAGATCATGTGATACTTGTCTTTCTCTGACTGACTTATTTCACTTAGCATAATACCCTCCAGTTCCATCCACGTCGTTGCAAATGGCCAGATTTCGTTTCTCTTGATGGCTGCATAGTACTCCATTGTATATATATACCACATCTTCTTTATCCTTTTTAATCCCTATGATAAATTCTCTTACTCCCCAGACCAGGAGCCAAGGAAAGACTTCAGAAAGGTGCCAAGTATATCCAGATATATTACACATTCATGAAACTAAGGAAATGACCATGAGGTAGATCTGCCAGCCCCCTGGAAGCATTATGAAACAGACATAGTCCAGGGTTGCATTTATCACCTGGGCTTACTGTTCATTTGCTCTAGTAAGGGATCATTAGTGCATATAGCTCAGATGCTTATTCAAATTTGTTGGGAGGTCTGGAATTTTATTTTACCTACTGTATAACCACTCTGGTAAATGTACTTAGGACCCTTTTGAGAAAGCCTGGGAGAATATTCATTTTATTTACACATGGTGTCTGCAGAATCCTTACTCAGCAGACCAAAACTCCAATAGATGAAAGGCTCTGGGTCTAAGAAATGGGACAAATACAGAAACTTAGTGAGAAATAATTATTGTTTACTGTAGTGTCAGTCATTAGCTTTTGCTCACCATCTCTTGATGTTTTTGAAGTAAGTCAAATTATACTCTTCTTGGATGCCAACTTTATTATCCAAAAAACATAGGCATTACCAGAGATTCCTGCAGTTCAAATATCACTAGTTATGATTATTGTCTTGTTGCCTGTTTTGATAAGCATATCCACTTTGCCTCTAATAGTTAAAGCCACTGTCCTCTGTTATGCTGAAATAATCTGCACTGTCACTTTGGAGGCCAGTTTTTGGCAACTTCTCAAATAACAAAGAGTTTCTCAAGGATGTTGACCACCCTGCTCCCTCCACTGGTGCATTCTTTATATCTTTAATAAAGGGAATATTACTTAGAGCATATGAGGGAACTTATTTACAGTTAGGCTCCCCATTTTCACATAATAAATTCATCCTAACATGCCCATCTCTCTGAATCTTCTGACTCCTTTTTTCAATTTTCTGTCAAGGCAGGGATGATTATATATATTTCTAAGCTTCAAGGGAGATTGAATATTTGAAAAATGACTCAATTATCCACTCCTGGTATTCATTTCTTTGCAATATGACTTTGCAGCTCAGGAGGTAGAGTCTATTTCCTCACTCTCTGAATCTCAACTGGGTCTTTGACTTACTTTGACTAATAGAATGAAATAGAAGGATCACTGTGCCTGACTCTAACCTAGAGCCTTACATATTTTTATTCTTTCTATTGAATCTCTGCCTCATCATTCAGGTGAGTATGAGTTAACCTACTAGAGGATGAGAGACTACTTGAACCAGCTAAGGAGATCCTAGATAAGCTACATTCAGACTGTCTGTTAAATAGCATATGCTTGAGATAATCCACTTGACACAATTGAGTCAGATCTACAACCACCACCACAACAACAATAACAACAACAACAACATCATGCCAACCCACTGGCTTGTGAATAAACAATTTCTCTTTTAAGCCACAGGATTGTGTGGCTATTTGTTATAGGACATTATTATGACAACAGAAAACTGATATAAAACTACTTAAGCAGTGTATTAGACATGGCTGCAGGATTTTCATCAAAACTACTAGTATTTTCACCCTGATTCATCATTTATCATTCCCACATCAATAAATTCTCTTGCTTATCAGCTTTATATTGTGCCTCCTCTTGCTCTGTGAGGTGTACTCAAAGTCCACTTCTGTATGTGTTCCCTAGGTTTCTGTTCTTTTTTCTCCAACTTCATTGAGGAATAATTGACAAATATAATGGTATATATTTAAAGTATACAATGTGGTGATTTGGTATACACATACGCTGAATAATAATTACCAAGATCAAGATAATTAACACATCCATCACTTCATACAGTTAACATTTATTTATTTGTTTGTTTGTTTTTGTGGTGAGAATGCTTAAGATCTGCTTTCAGCCACTTTCAAGTATATAATATTGTATTATTAACTATAGTCACTATGTTATATTTCAGACACAGATTTTTTCCTTCTCCTATTACATGTTGGTGGGTTTCTGCAGTTCTTAAATGAATGATCCTTTGTTCACATAATATGGCCCATACTTCCTACTTAATACATGCTAAGATTTCAGCTTAGTTATTGATTTAGGAAGTAATAAAGACAGGAAGCAAAAGATCATGAGGAAAAGTATCATTAATGTACTATCTACTTAAGTAAGTACTTAAGTAAGGTCATCCTCAATCTTCAGATAATATAATTTTTCCCTTCTATAGCATTAGATAGGGCATCATTTCCTCAGTTCAGAGGGCTCAGGAGAATCTGGAGTTCAGAGTTACCAAGTGAATCTATCCAATATCCTTTCCTTTTTTTTTTGCATCCCAGTCCCTCTCTATCAAGGGCTTAAGTTTTTGCAGGGGGAGTCAGAGAGGGAGAAGCAGGCTTCCTGCAGAGCAGGGAGCCCAATGTGGGGCTCAATCCCAAGACGCTGGGATCATGACCTGACCTGAAGGCAGATGCTTAATGACTGAGTCACCCAGGTGCCCCAAGGGCTTAAGTTTTGCAGTGAAGATACCTTTTGGTGGTTCTGCAGCTCTTAAAACATGGGTTTGATATTTCAGCACAATCTTTGGCTACTAAATATACGGGTCTCTCTGTATTTGCCTTGAAGGGTTTCTGGCTTGTACAGTGTACCTCAAACTAATACTCAACTGGTCTGAACATGTCATTCTCTTTCCTCACAGTAAAAAAAAATGTAGTCAACTCCAATATCTTTAAAATCACTACTGCTCTAATATGTTGCAAGTGCTTTGAGCTATTGCATAATAATGGTTTTCCTTTCTACTTGTATCTCATTTCATTCTCCACAAATGAAAATGTAAGTAATTATGATGCTTCAGTCCAGCATACCTTATCAGTTTGTCAATTTGACACCATTTGTCACTGGCAGTGGGGTACTTGGTGCCTTCTGACTAATTCCAGTATTTCATTGTGATGACCACTACTATTGGCATTTTTGTATGCATTTCCCCAAAATAAAATGATGAGCAAAGGTTTTGGATGTAAGTCACTGATCCAGAAGGCAATCACAGAAAGCACGTGTAAGAAAATGTGGAAAGGGATACAGGAGGAAGGAAACAGTGCTGGCTTTGTGGGTGTACAAGCTGTGTAGTCACACAGGGCTTATGCTAAGGGAGCCACATATGATTTAGTGCACTGCTGTCATTATTTTGAAATTCTTAGCAATTTTGTCTTGGAATTTAGGTTTTGTAAGTGAAGCCTGATAGACTAATGAAGCATGCATGTGAGCAGAGGAAATATGTCCAATATCCATATCCAATAGTTTTTGCTATCCCAGTACATATAGCTTTTTTCATATCTCCTGTGTATAGAATGCCAATACTATGGGAATTCAATAAGACTTCCAATAAGACATGTAAGGCTTCAAAAAAAAAAAAAAAATCAAAAGCAGCACTGGAGTTAGAAATAGGAATCTAAAAAAGCTAATGTATTAAGGAAATAAATAACATTTCAAGGGCAGGAGGTCGGGGGTGGGGAGAAAAAGAAAGGGGACAGAGAGGGAAAGAAGAAATTGAGGGAGAGAGAGAGAATGAGTTAATAAGAGCTTAAAAAGTCAAAAGTGTCACAGTTAAACTTTAATAAATGGACTCAAAACTTATAATATTTCTGAAAATGCTAGTTTTCTGAGGAATTTCTATGAAACTTCAAAGTGGGTAATTAACTGAATTCAAGATTTGTTTGCAGAAGGAAATAAGATACTCAAGAAGGATTATTAACTATATCCATTAATTAATGACAGTGCCATTATAGGTTATAAAAGGAAGATAGAATAACTTAAATTCTTAATTTTAAGACTTAATGATTCTTGATATGACTTCTAGAAAAACATTGAACTTGAAAAAAGTCCAATTTTATGTTATATGACATAATGATTTTCACTATGTCAATAAGATAATAATCAAGCCTGAGCTATAAGCAATGTTAATTGAGTAATAGTGTTTATATTTAAAGGACACACAAATTTGGGTATCTGAAAAATATACCCTAAGTATTTTTTTTCAGAAAATTTACTGTGAATACAAATATTTTTATTCCAGATTTATAACATATTATCCTTATGGAATATCAGAGAATCCAGTTAACCAAAAGAAGTAAACAAAATTCATTTATAAACTGAAATCATTCAGAAACAACATTGCCAACTTCAGAACATATATGTTTATAAGCTGTATTTGGCAGAATATTAGCATCCTTAAAGATGTCCATGTCCTGATCACAGGAAGTTGTGAATATGTTACCTTATAATGGTAAGAGGGATTTTGCAGATGTGATTAAGTTTAAATGCTTTGATATAAAGAGATTATCCTAGATTATCTAGGTGGATTCAGTTGAATCACAGGGATTCTTAAAAGGAGAAACCAATAAAAGAGAGATGTTAGAGAAATGCCACATGAGGACTCAACTTACCATACCTGGGTTTGAAAATGGAGGACAGAGGCTAGAAGACAACACAGCTGCTTCTAGAGGCTGGGAACTGCCCTTACCTTATTGCCAACAAAAAATCAAGAGTGTCAATCCAAAACCTCAACGAATTAAATTCTGTCCACAACCTGGATTGGCAGGAACCACATTCTCCTCTACATTCTCCACAAAGGAACACAGCCTACCAATACTTTCATTTTATACTGTACTAAATTCTTGATCTACAGAAGTGTAAGATAATAAATTTGTATTGTTTTAAACCACTATATTTACAGTAATTTGTAACAGTAGCAATAGGAAACATTAGTTTGCTCGTGTCATTTACTTATCTTTATCTACTCTGTACAAGCTACCTCTTTAAACAAAAATTTGGGTTGAATTTTCATAATATTCTATTTCCTATTTTATTTACCCTACAATGTATTGTGAATATCAGTCACAAGAAGCAATATAATGGTTGAGAGGTCAGTTTAGAGAGCCAGATGGCTTCAGTTCAAATCAATGATCTGTCTTATTTACTGATCTGTCCTCTGTTTCTCTCTATAAAACAAATGAAAGGGATAAAAATAGTACTATTCTATCTGGTTAACACAAGAATATAATGTGTTATTATGTACAAACTTACCAAAACAACATTAAATATACCGTAAGTGAAAAACACATAAAAGTTCTTAAATGTTATTATTATAACCATTTTAAATACAGATCTGTCTGTTCAAGTGTCAAAGTGCTATACAACCTTCCATTGTAAGCATGTTGCCTAGTTCAGTTAAAACAATCCCTAACATATTTAATTTGTGCTTTTTCATGTGTGTAGCTATTGCTGTGTAACAAACTGTTCTGAAACAAAATGGCCTAAAACTGCAACCATTTAATAAGTTCATGATTTTTGGGTTATCCAAACAATTATTCTTGAACTGGGCTAGCTCAGTTCATCTCCACAGAGCTCTCTTGTATCTGTTGTCAAAAGGTGGATTGTCTGGTGGTTGGATGTTCCAACATGGCCTAAAGTGAGTGGTTTGGAGACTGTCAGCCAGGTTGATGGAGTTACCATGTGCCTCTCATCATCGGTAGACTAACTGGGCATATTCTCACGGTGGCAAGAGACCCAGGAGCTGCAAGGGAGGATAAGCCCTCTGTGAAAATGTTTCTCAAGCCTCTGCTTCTATCACATTTGCTAACATGGTATCAACTTGGACAAGTCATGAGGCCAGAGTGGCAGGGGAGTTCACAAGGCAAGAATACAGGGAGGAAAAAAAAAATTGTGGTCATGTCTAGAATCTACCACAAACAGGATTTGCTTTTGGTTTTACTTTTTTTTTTCAAGTTGATGAACAATGCCAAATGAATTTACAATCTCAACTTGTCTAGAAAAGCTCAGATGTGCTTTCTCTAAGTAGGATTTTTCTGGCTATATTTATTCAAAGAAAATATTTTTAATAATTCAGTTTCTAAAATCATTGTAAAGATATATATCATAATAGTAAAGTAATATATGATATGTAATATGTAATGTAGTATTTGGCTAATTTCTTGTTAATATGATAATTTATATAATTGTAATATTTATTGAACCATCCCAAATTATGTGTATAATATCCAACTATAATTCTTAAATTATTCTCAGTGATAGTTTTTGGCCACATATATTTTGGAATCTATTGAATTCTTATAATTGAACTACATTTCATTGTTATTGCTTCCATTTTCTTACTCTTCAGTTGCAATGATAAAATGTCTGTACTTAATTTAAGTGCTATGGACCATCATGCCAGTAATAGAACATAATAGAAACCACAAATTAGACATTGTGTGTGTGTGCACAAATGCATGTATGTGTGTGAGTTTAAAGCAGATAGATCATATATACTGACCATAGCATTATAACTACTGAGAGAATTCTGCACAGGTTTCCATTACCCATTGCCAGTGTTTTCTTTGCTAAGGCTCTGGCAGTATCAGCAGTCAGACCTGCAGAGACTCATACTAAAACAATAACAACAACAATAACAACAACAACAAAAAGTCATACTGTCACCAATAACAAAGCAAATTGATTTGTTAGCATATATTGTAAAAATGTGCTAAGATTTCTGGGATAGTTCTGCAACTGTTTTCAAACCTGTTACTTGATCTGCATGAAATTACTATTTTTTTAAATAATCATTTTATTGTTTACATTTCCCTCTAGCCTTAAAGCTCTTGGAAAGAAGACAAATGGCCTTAAGCTTAATAATCTGACTTTTTAATGATGGAATGGTGTTGATCTACATTGTTTACACTTATATTTGAAAACACCATAAAAACATATGTGAAATACCAGTATGCTTGCAATGACCCAAATTATGAATTCTATAAATTTCAAAATGTGATTTGTTCCACCTTATTCTATAGTATGCGTATTTCCTGAAGACTGATGCCTTCTGATGCTGTGTATTAAGAAGAAAATCAGGAAATTTGCTTTCGTTGAGCAATGTATTTCACTAAGCCCTCTATTTTGGAATAGCAACTGTAATACCCTAAAACATTTCTTACTGAAGGTTGTATTGTTTTCACTGTTGAAGACAGAATTCTGGATAAGAACATGAAACTATGACATGGGAAGGAATAAGTACTCAGTCATCTAGATCCAAATAATGCCATTTTAGGTACAATCCAACATATCTTTTAAGCATAATCAAACTTGTGCTGAAGCCAAGGGAGACATATGCTTATGTCACATAGAGAACGAGCATAATCAAGGCATCTGGTTCAGTGAGAAAATATATCATTTTGAATCCATGTGTTCTCTTGCTTGAAAAATCCAGAGTGGTTCCACTACAAACCAAAATGCAGAATAAAAGCAAAAATAGAATGGTTTTATCAGGTATTTATCATAGAAAGGAGGGAGTTTCTCAATGTTTCAGCATTGCTCAGATTTAGAGGATCAAATGAAGAACTGTGGTTGCTTGAAGTATAGCCATGAGTTGTGATTATCTTTGAATTAGGAAAGCTTATCTTTGAATTAGGAAATTCCCTAGGCAGAAACACTGATGTATGTCTTACACATGTATAGATATAAACTAGAGTTGGAATATCTTCTTCTAATGTTGAGTGGGTATTTTATTCAAACTGATCAACAAAAATAATTGGAACTTTTTTGAAATTAAAAAGAAATACCTAATAAGATACTTACACAATTTAGAAAAAATTATTTAATTATTCCCTCTTCCTCATCTCTCCTATTCTGGTGATAACTCACAGACAAAGTGGCTGTTTCCAAAAACTCTTATTTACCTGTTCTTCCAAATTTCTCTAACTAATCTCTCCAACTCCTGTGTTTCTCTCTTGACTTTCTACTTCTGCCCTCCCCTTCCCTTATAGTTTCCAATGTAATTCCTCTAGGTTCTCAGTTGACCCAGCTCCCCCCTCACTCATTGGTTTGATCTTCATTATGAAGCCCTGAAAAAATAAACATGAAATCTATATTTGAAGTTCAGAGGTGGGGTTGTTTACAGAGAACTGAAAGGTAGATGAGCGATATCATTCTCCTGAGATGAGGGGGCAAGCAGAGGTTATGATCAAATGCACTCTTTACTAAATATTTTCTTCTCTATGTTTTACATTTATCAGCTTATTAATCTTACAAAGAAGCTCATATGTACACAGGTTAAATAACTTCCAAAGACCCACAAAAAGAAGCAAGGCTTATTTTCAGGCCTAATTCTAGAAGCCATACCCTTAAATGTCAAACTGCTGTCCTGTGTTAAACTCACCTATGCCAATATTCTTAATCCCTGTCACACATGACTGACATAACTGGGAAAGAAGAGAAGCATCTGGAAGGGAGAGCATATGCAGACATGCATGCCTTGCTTAAAACTGAATGAAGGCAATAATCCCTTAATAGTAAGACACCTATTTAGCACAAAGGGCCAGATACATTAAGTCAGTGTGGTGTTTTAATTACCATGTTTGAAATAAAACATTCATATTAACCAAATAAAACATGGCAACACTATGCCAAATATTTTTATAATCATCACAATTTTTTATATCCTATTATTCAGCTTATATTAAATTTTCATTTGCTAGCCATTAATGCCACTATAACCATATGCTATCTTTGAAATTCTCCCCTAACAATTATATATTTGATGCTATTAGCATTCCTACACGGCATTCTAATAGTTTAATGACTTTAATTTTTCTTACAGAAAAAAGTAATTGAAATGTAAACTTTTATTTTTTAAGACTTTATTCATTAATATGAGAGAGAGAGAGAGCAGGGGAGGAGCAGAGGGAGAAGGACAAGAGGATTCCACACTTAGTACAGAGCTGGAAGTGGGGCTTGAGCCCATGTTCCTGAGAACATGACCTGAGCTGAAATCAAGAGTCAGATGCATAACTGACTGAGACACCCAGGCACCCTGAAATGTAAACCTTTCAATAAATTTTGGGAACTAGAAGCTTATTATTACAGGGATCTAACTTGTCAAACTCTGGAAAGCACTCAGCAACACTGATATTTAATACTGATTATATAAAATATTCCTAAAATGACTCCTATGCTAAGGAAAATATAAGAAATAAGAAATTTCTTAATTTCTAAGTTTTTCTCATGACCAATGAAACATTTATTTTAAGGATATTATTTTCCTTTGTTATGTTAGAGAAATATATGTTGAGAAATTTTTCAATTTGTGATCATTTTTAATGAAGTCACAAAAAAAAAGTGTCAATTAATTGGTTCTCTCTTATTTTGGTAAGAAACACTGCCCAGATACTAGCCATTCATCTGGCAAAATGTGATCAGGTGAAATGGTAAGAACAGAGAAATACAAACACATAATTACAATAGAAAAATCAAATATCAGGCCTTATCAATGAGTAATAAGAAATATAGAATCAGGGGCACCTGGGTGGCTCAGTCTGTTAAGTATCTACCTTTGGCTGAGGTCATGATCCCAGGGTCCTGGGATCCAGATCCCTGCTCAGTGGGGAGCCTGCTTCTCCCTCTGCCCTCCCTTCTGCTCGAGCTCTCTGTCTCTCCCACTCTTCACTCTCAAATAAATAAAAATCTTTAAAAAAAAAGAAATATAGAATCATAAAGTAAACATATGTTGATATGGAGATAAGAGAGTTCTTATACAGTTAACATTTCAATACATTTGCATAAACCAGTTACTGGTTAAGGTGGATTGAATTAGTAATAATTATTACTAACATTATACATATATAATTACTATAAGAATTACCTATAATTGTTTGCCTGTTACACTTTTTTCATGTTATCAATTTTTTGAGTATCTACTATGTAACAGCCTGAGGAGCTCATAATCTATGTAGAGGACAAAAATGAAATAGACTCTCTGATATGACAGAAATAATTATAGCATTCCATGAAAGCATATCAAAAGAATACCTAACTAAATTGTTTGATGAATGAAAGCTTCACAAGATAGGACACCCAAAGTGAATAAGTAGAAATCAGCTATGCTCAGGTCTGTAGTCTGAAGTGAAGAACAAGTGAAACATACAGGTGTCGTTGAGCATAAGTAAGTGGTAAAAGATAAGGAAAAAATAAGTAGAGTTCGAGCATGATATTTTCCAAGTCATATTCTGTTGTTTAATTTTTCAAGGAACAATAAATCATTGAAATGTTTTCAGCTGAAGAATAGAATGATCAGATTGGCATTTTAAAAAGCTTGATTTGGTATAAAATGATGGCAGGAGGAACAGCTTGGTACATAGAACAGTTAAGAAACGTATCATAGAGGAGATTGCTTACCTGGAAGAGTAACCTAATATGGGGTGTCAGAACTCAAATGGGATAAGAAGGTCACTTACCATTCAAGTAATACCTGGAAGATCCTTATAAACAGAAAAAAATGTTAACTTGCCAGGTTAACAAAGACCAACAGAATAAATTCTAACTCGTGTATCTCTTCCCAGTATATCATTCTCTCACTCTTACACTTCCTAAAATACTATGTAGACTCTGATATAAATAATAAATTAATAAATGTTTATTAAACTTTTACATCACTACAAAACATTACTTCTGAAAACAGAAAGCCTTGCTTGAATAATAAATATATATCATCACTAATCTCAGAGAGACTAGGTCAGTACCCTAAGGACCCTAAATGTGCCCTCTCCAAAAGAATGAGGTTATTATAGAACATAAGTTTAATACCATTGTTCAGAATGTCTCAATGTTTTGTATATAATAAAGCATTAGAGAACCATAAACATATGCTATTTTTAGCAAGTCTATTTTACATGGCTATATTTGGAATAATCCTGCTAATTAGAAGTCTTTTACAGATGAGCATATAAAGATACATTTTGGAGGGAATAAAGTTAATACACACTTCAGCCATTATGAAAAACTGCACAACTTTAAAACAAAATCATCTATTGATAAAATGATGTTATGTATGATATCACGATAAATTTATTTTTGATAAATCAACACTATTTCTCACATTAAAATAAAGAAAAATATTGCAGAATTCACTATTACCAGGCCTAAATTTTTGAAAATAATGATGTGAATTAAAAAAATTACTATTTTAGTTGATTTCCTTAGTATAGATTGATTAGTAGAATGTTATTCTCCTCTCAACTCCCTGGAAGTAAGATTAATCTTGACATCTGTTATCAAGAATGCATCAGTCTCTTTGCCCAGTTTGATGTCTGGGAAGCCGTGTATCCTGTTGCCTCTTTCTTCATAACTTCATGCAAGCGTGGAATATAGAGAAGGAGGTACTGACAGGGTTGGCAAACTACCACTGGAGGGCCAACCTCAGACACTCACTTGTTCTGTAAGTAAAATTTTACGGGAACACAGTCCCACCCATTTGTTCATGTGTCACCTGTGGCTTGTGTGTGGCTTTGTCCACAGCTGCTTTTGTGCTGTTAACAGTGGTTTCAAAAGTTGAACAGAGGCTGTATGGCTGCAAAGCTTACATTATTTACAATCTGGACCTTTAAAGTACAATTTTGCAGACTCCTAGACTGAAAGATAAAATGGAGGTAGCCTCAAGGCTCTTACTCTTTCCACAGATACAGTAGGGTTCTGAGTACTGTCATTTGTCTTTTTTTTTTTAAGATTTTTTAAAATTTATTTGAGAGACAGAGAGAGAAAGCGCAAGTATGAGCATAGGGAGAGGTAGAGGGAGAAAGAAAGGGAGAAGCAGACTCTCCACTGAGCAGGGAGCCTGATGCGGGGCTCGATCCCAGGGCCTTGGGATCATGACTTGAGCCAAAGATAGACGCTTAACCTACTGAGCCACCCAAGCGTCCTGAGTCACTTATTCTATATTGGGTATCAAAATACACATGCATCAAACATGAGTGTAGATCCATCAGTGATAATCACAAAAGAATTAGCAATGTCCTAAAGATGTCCTGATATTAAAATGTTCAACAAATGACCTTGACTTTCAAGTGTGCAGAACAGTGTTTTTAGAGAATGAGATTTTTTAAAGTAGTTTTTTTGTCCTTTGTTTCCAACCTTGACATTTCTGCCTATATTCAATGCATTCGTGATATAAAATTGATTTAAATAATAAGAAATCTCAAAATAAAACCTAATTTTTAGAGGTGATTTATATTCAAATGGTTAGTAAAACTGTGATAATGGTATTTAACTAACAATCATTGAAGTAGTCAGGGACAAAAAAGCAATCAGTCCAACATTAATAAAAACTAGGCAATGAGCCAAAGAAAAATCTATTTGACCGATATAAGAAATACATTTGATGTTTTCCTATTTTCCTTTTATTTTTAGTGTGGGAAACTAACAAATGTATAAATCAAAGACTATCTCACCTAAAACAGTTGTGAGAGAAAATTTACTAATAGTATCTAAAAATCATATATATATATATATATATATAATTTACAGAAATTAATTTTGACTTAATTTTTAGACATTTCAATAGATATTTTCATAGAATAATAAGTAAATACTACTGGACATAATATAAAATTACATTACAAATTTAAATTTGGCAGTGAAAATAGCACCTGCCCTCCAAAATTTCTCTGGGAAGGATTTGCAGTCAGCCCCAAGATGCATGTTTAACAAGAAACTTGACCCTTGGGCCACAGTTATGACCATTAGCTAATAAGCCTCTTTACAAAAAAGCAGAACTCCTGTTTCTTTTTGCTGTGCCCCTGGGATAGTAGATGTTTAAAAACTACTTTTCCTCCATCGGTTACAGTCCTATGGGACCCTTCAATGTAAGACCCACTGACCACCAAGCCAGGCAATGTAGAGATATCCCCTGGGAGCAGTCACATATACGGAGACAACAATTAGGAAAATGAGCTCCTTTTTTGGGTGACTGATTATTACATTCCCATGGGACCAGGAACATAAGTGCCTTTGGCCTTCAGAGCCCAGTGATCAAAAGATGTCACCTAGATACCAGCTGAAATAATTGGGGCACCAGATATATATAAAAGCTCCCTTCCAGGAGATACTGGTGCTCTGGAGAATGGCAAAGAGAGAACACAGAGATGGTACCCATCAGTCTCCACCCCCGGTGAGTGTTCCAGCAGACCCTTAGATGTGTTTGTGAAATTAGAGATCTGCCCCTCAGGCTGATGCTTTAATATAAGCAGCAAGCCTCCTTTACTTTAAGTGAGGTCATTATCAGCTGCTTCTGAGCCAGGCCCTTGGATGGGTGAGTCCCAGTACACCCACCCTGTAAGAGGTATGTCTCAGATGACTAGAGTATATTGTGGGTCTTGGGACAGGAGCTCTGTTGCTTTTCAAAGTTAGACATTTTGGGGGTTTATCTTTCAAATGTATGTTTTATAAGTTGGAATGCCCAAAGTAGGTTCGAATACTTTGCTCCTCAGAGAGAAGCTCTAGGTTTTGAAGTCCCTCCTGCTTGTGGGATGCTGCACTGGGGGTGGGTTTATTTTGAGATTATTTTGGATGTCCTGGTCTCACTTACCCACTTTGATATGGTTTTCTTCTTGGTTGCCTGATGTATAGTTGTCACTCAAACAGGCTTTGAGTATTTATAAGAGGAAATTGTGCTGTTTATATCCATAGATTCAGTGTGTCCATGGGAAGAGATAAGTTCAGGATCTTCCTACACCATCATCTTGAATCAGTACTTCTATACAATCTCGTTAAGCAAATTTTTCTTTTCTTTTTTTTTCAATTTTTTTTCTTTATTTTCAAATTAACATCAGGTATCTAAGAGCCTCTTCAAAGTAGTACTTTCCTGAATTAATTTAGATTAGGATATATATATATATATGATAACCTATATATGCAATATATAGCATATATAATATATATATTCTTATATATATAATACCTAACATATATTCTTTTGTAACTCTGTTAAGTTTATAATTTAGCCTTAGCTGATTTAGACTGGCTTTCCACTAAAATAAATGAAAGTATATCTATTTTATTAGGTTAGTTTTGTTCAAAACTTATCCTCAGTTAAGTTCCCTCAGAACTAATTTTACTTTTTATGGAAACAAGTTCATACATTAATTGTGATAAATATACTCCAAGAATAGTCTCTGTAGGCATTATTTTGTTAATGCTCTGTAGGCATTATTAATATGTAATAATACCATAGTATTATGCCATAAAGTCAATATGTTCCAATTAATTTATTGAATATATACAGCATTGCAAATGATAAGAAATGGTGCTTCTATTATGACTTTTATTTATTTTTAATTGTGTTATGTTAGCCACCATACAGTACATCATTAGTTTTTGATTAGTGTTCCACGATTCATTGTTTGCATATAACACCCAGTGCTCCATGCAATACATGCCCTCCTTAATACCCAGGCTCACCCATCCTCCCACTCCCTCCCTTCTAAAACTCTCCGTTTGTTTCCCCAGAGTCCATGGTCTCTTATGGTTCATCTCCCACTCTCATTTCTCCCCCTTCATTTTTCCCTTCTCCTAATGTCCTCAATGAAAATTATATATCTTGAATTATTTTGGAATTCTAACAAATAACTTCAAAACACAATGTTGCAGTTTTTATCAAAAACTTTCAGGTTTCCATTGCTTTTTTCAAAGACTGCAAATTAATCACCTGGGATTTTTTTTTTAATATGCACTGCTTTAGGTTGTACATAAATCTTGTAACAAAGTAAATCCCTGTAATTCAAAGAACCAAAAGTACTTTTACTTCAGCATGCTATTTTCCCCTGCAGTCCTGCTGTTGCTGATTACTCTCTGAGTTTAAATTTGAAATAGAAAAATAAGCTTGCCAAGTTTAAAATCAACATTGGTGTGGTGAACTCTTCTTACGAAAAAACATAATTTCATTAAAATCCCAGGTGTTGCTGCTCATTGAAAAAAAAAAAAAACTTATTCTTAAGTAGACCATAGAAATGAGGATACAGGAAATACTTTTTATTCTGTCAAAGAATAAATTTAGAATGTAAATTCTCATTGGGCACTTTAGGAGTAATAACAAATGTCATGGTTGTATATAAATAAGGCACTACTGGGAAATGGGAGATCAAGGTTCTAGGCCTATTTCCCCTGGAGGATAGAGGAGTAAATGTGAATATTAAAACCTGTGAAAAGTTGGAGGTTTACCTACTTGCAATCTACAGTGTAGCCACCCAGTCTCATATGTTGGCAGAAAATATGAAATGCTTTGGTCTAACAGACTTTTACTCAGAATACCAGGTAGTATGGGTTTCATGTTTGCATTTGTTGCCCAAATCCCCAAGCCCTATGGGGTAATATGGAGAAGCCCAGGTTGATGCTGTACACACAGTGAGTTTACATCACAGTTGAGCAACCCTGAGCTAACGAACACTCCCAGTTATATAAGTGGACTGCTAGCAAACCTTCCAATCTATGTCCAGGAGGGAGACATTATCTTTATTAGTTTGGTCAGGAAGCAAATTTACCCTGTGTCTGGGTAGAGGAGACACTATTTACTAACCTACTAAAATGTCTGTTATATAGGCATCCTTGAAAAGGTAGTCCAGGAAAAAAAAAAAAGCCTTTGCCTAAAATAACAGGAAAACATTAGAGATTCATGGAATCTTCCAACATTACCCATCCATGTTTCTACACCATCTTTGCTTCTGGTAAATTTTTCCATAGGCATACCACTCTCTCAATGACTATGATTCATCTATTCAACAGGAGATGCTATTTTCCTCAAACAGCGATGCAATCAACAGGACTCCAAGCAGCAAAGTAAGGCCAATCTGCAATATCGACTTCAGTCATGTCCTCTGGGGTCCTTGCTAAGCAAATGTGCAAAACCCTCAATATCTACTATATAAAGCCACATTACTGTATTGACATTTCCAACTGTCCTGAGGCATTAATCCAGGTACAACAGGATTGTACAAATTCCACCTTGACCTTCAAGAGGGAAGTCTAGGGTACTTGTGTCATCTGTCACAACTTTGGCCAGTTAGTTGAGACTAACTGGAATGCCTTCCAAGGGTGAGGTGGTATTTCCTTAAACACTTGATGATCTCTTATCACCCAAGATGCAAGTCATTGTGTTCTCAGAAGAGAGGAAAATTGAAAGAAAGAAAGAAGAAAGAAAGAAAGAAAGAAAGAAAGAAAGAAAGAAAGAAAGAAAGAAAGAAAGAAAGAAAGAAAGAGGAAAATTAATGTGTGATTCTCACACAGAAAGTAGGGGGCAGAGAGTGCCCCTGAATGAAAGTATGTTCACACTTGTTGGATTCTTCAAGTAGGACTTGCATAAGGTTAAGAGTACTTCCCATGTGGTTACTCAGGTGACTAACAGGCATAGGGCAGTCCATTTGGAATAACTGAATCTAGTTCTTCTGTTAGGTGACCTCCTGAGATGAGTCAGGCCCACTTGTTCTGTTAGTCCATGACACCAGTCAGGCAGTATTCATTCACTCAAAAGAATGCTAGATGATGGAGTTGGGAAAGACCCCCATAGGCATTTTGAGCTGGGCCCAACTTTGCCATTTATAATCATATTTTCTTCCAAGATTAAGGGTATCATCAATTAAACTATAGTCAGAGTTGTATAGCAGGTGATAGATCGAGCAGTCAATTAAACTTAAGACATTTGTATCAGTTTGAAAAAGCTCCACCATCCACAGAATTTATTAGTAAAGTGCCATAACAGTTCTCAAGACAGTCAAAGCAGAAGTGTTCCTCATACAGTACAACTACATCAGCAAGGAGAGATTCTAGGAGCATATCCATCCACAGAGCAGTAGATGGTGGTGTTTGAATCCTCCAGAGCCCAGCACCTGGTCCCAGACTCTATACCCCCATTGATTGGTAAGCAAGATGACAGAGCTCATGAAGGATAAGCAACAATCTGCTCAGAAAGTCTTTTCATCATAGATTTAATTACCATTCTGATAAAGTCCAAGAGCTAAGAATGGCCCTTGCATAAGCCTTGGGCACAAACGGCGAACTGTTCCGAGTCTGACTGCTTAGCTGTCACTAGATCCACATGTCCATACATAGAAATGACTGTCTATAAACCTGAGAACTCAAGAATGGCTAAATGCTGAACTTGTAACAAACATTGATAATCTTCCCCATGGTAGTTATCAAAGACAAAATAATACTAATAGCCTCCCCTCCTTATGTTACCCAGGGTCCAAAATGTTCCCTCTGCAATTTTAGGGTTCTTACTCTACTGCCACCTCCACAAAACCTGGTGTCCCATTTTAGCAGCTATAAATTCATAGTTTTTCCAATTATTGTTTATTTGAACCCAAATCTTTTGTCTGGAAGGGTCGTGTTCAAGAGGGACACAGACACTTTTATGAAACATAACCAGAATTCAGTTTGAATCCTCTATTCTCTGTTAATGAGATGCCAAATGGAACATGTGTGAACTTGGTGCATTGCGTTTGCCAATAATGGAAGGAAAGATGCTATGCCCAGAGATGTTAGAATGGATTCCGAATTTTCAAAATATCTCTAGAGAGTCCTCACTAATTCCCCACTCTTTTTGTCATGATAATTATTCAGGAATCAGTGAAGGGGAAAGAATCTTATTCTGGAAAAAGGCATATTCATTTACTAAGCACCTTGTTAAGACCTGTCTGGACTAGGAGAACCTAAGGGTGGTAGAGTCAAACTATCAGATCTTTGGTCACTTTTGAGATAAGCAAGCCTTAGTATTAAATTTTAAATCATCCAGAAAGTCAAACACAGGATACAGATTGGATTCAAAGGTCAAAGTGACAGGACTTGAGTTAGTTGTTTAATAATCTTAAAAAACAAAACAAAACAAAACAAAACAAACCCCCAGAGGAGGTTTAATGTCCGACTGGTCAATCTACCAGGAGGGGAAGTGGGCAATGCCCACACAATGTCCTTCCTTGAGAAATTGAGAGACAAAGAGTTCAACTTTTAGAAAGAGTCACAAGTTAAGCCAGCAATGAAAGACTCTACAGTAGACATAGGTTCAGGCTTGATCAGCAACTTGATTCCAATCTCATCAGAGAACAGGCTCTTACTGTGGGCATCTGTATGAGTGATGCAGACAGTTTAATCACTAGCCATGATTTTTTTTATATAGTTTATGACCCCTTAAAGGGTTTTTTAATCCTTTTGGTCTAACGAAGAGACCAAAAACTTTGTTAGACCATTGGCAGTATCTCAAGAGTCAGTTGGTTTCAACAAAATCTATGTAACTCTTCGAGGCAGTGGGGTGGGGGATAAAGTTTCCCCCAGAAGAACAGTTGCACTTTTTCATGTAAAGCACAGGAGTCAACAGGACCGAACCAACTGCATCCTTGAGTATACTGTCTTAGTCTAGGTCCAATTAGGAAGTAGAATCCATACAGCATGTTAAACACGGGAGGCTTAATACAAAGAATTATTAAATACTTATAAAAGAGTGAAAATAAGATACAAGGACATTTTTTCTGGTATCCTAGGAATGAAAGACAGAACCCAAGGAAGAACAAACTTGAGAAGGGATTCTTTACTTAAGGCTAGAGTTTTGACCAAGGTCTGGTTCAATCCACTGGACAGCAGAGAAATTCAGTTTTTCTCATACTAGAGTTGGTCTGAAATTGCTAGGTCAGCAGGAAGCAATGCTTCAGAATATATTCAAGGCATTCAGGTGATCAGCAACTGTTGGTATAGGGGCGCAGAGAGAGTAGAGTCCTGGGATGCAGACAAGTACATACTGATCTATATAGAGAGAGAAGGGCAGTGGGTGCAAGTCTGCAGAGGGACTGGTAGCTCAGTGGAAATTTCCTGGGATACAAAACTGTAGAATGGGTGATAGCCAAGTGGTCCAAGTAGGGGCCCAGTGGTAACACTCGGCCTCAGTTTTCAGAGAGGGATTATGGTGCTGGTACATGAAGGAGTCTCTCAGGATACTGGTTTCCATTTTGAGAGAGTCACAGGAAGATTGTTGCTAGGTCAAGCTGAGAATGCAAGGCTGACAAAGGACCACGTGTTCTGGATGCATGCCTGATGGAGAGCTCCACCAGATGTTCTCACATTCACACTACTGACCCACTGAGCAGCAAGCAGCCAGAAACAGCTTCAACGTACTCCCAGTGTCCTTTACCCAGAAAACTTAACATGGTGCACTCAATAAAGGAGAGATGCTTAAAGAAATTCAGCTTATTATCACAGAGAATATACTGAGGTATGGATTTAGATTTGAGAGGTAATACATTGATAACTGCTACATATAACAAGATTTTGAGGCCCTTCCTACCCTTTTAGTCATTAATTACAAGTTGACCCACTCTGATATGGAAATATCAGGCCAGAGAGTCACAGGATCTCTATGGGTGTGGTGCTCCACTTCAACAAGAGCCCAGTAGAAAGCTAATAACTACTTTTTAAATGAGTTTCCTTGGGGCACCCGGGTGCTTAGTTGGTTGAGCATCAGATGCAACCCAGGTGCCCCTAAAATAAATAAAATCTTAAAGAAAAAAATACAAATAAAAGATAAGGCTACAAGTTCTAAACAGCAAAGGATCCCCTGAGAGGAGCAGGACACTTCTGACAGATGTTTTATTTTTTCAATTTTATTTATTTATTCATGAGAGACAGAGAGAGAGAGAGAGAGAGAAAGAGAGAGAGAGAGAGGCAGGCAGAGGCAGAGGGAGAGGGAGAGGGAGAAGCAGGCTCCCCACAGAGCAGGGAACCAACCTTGCTCCATCCCAGGAACTCGATCCCAGGACTGTGGTATCACAACCTGAGCTGAAGGCAGACACTTAACCAACTGAGCCACCGAGGTGCCCTGACAGAAACTTTTTTTTCTTTTTTTTCTTATTATGTTCAATTAGTCAGCATATAGTATATCATTAGTTTTTGATAGAGGCTTTAGACGGCAAAATAATTACACAGATTTGTATTGACCCCAGTGTTCAAATAGTAAAAACGTGGTGCTATGTTTCTTTTTATTTTATTTTTTTATTTTTTTATTTTTTTTTTTTTGGTTGTTGGAGCTTAAGAATCAAGAGTACTCATGCCACCGCCAGAGGGTAGAAGGTTGTGAATCAACCTATATATTCCTAAGAAACTATTTGGCAATCAGGTTCCTGAAGTTTTTCAGGGTTATCTAGGCATCCCTTATAGTAAACCTGTAATAGACTACAATCAGAACACTGAAACTGAGACTTCTAACTTGCCAACCAATAGGACATCATCTGTACAGTGAAAATTTTGGAAATCATAGGGTAGGAGTGTTTGCACTAAATCCCGACTCACTTCTTACTAGTGGCAAATGACAGGGCAGTTTATCTTACTAGCACCTCTATACCTACAGATCTTCCCTTGGAAGACTAATTTTCTCTGGCACTTAGGGGATGTGTAAGTACAAACATGTACTACATCAATTTCTACTATACATTTAGACCTAGAAGCAACAAAAAGAGAACACTGAAATAGCTTTAACTCTCAAAGTTATGGTAGTTTCTTCCCTTACTGTGAACCCTGTACAAACACACTGCATTTAATCTGGGCATCCCACACACTCCATGTTGCTGAATAGGATGATCAGTTGGGTACTTGTAGCCGGCAAAATCATACAAGTTTAAGTCCCTTCCCCGTTGAAGTTCTTCTGCATACATGGAGACAGGTTTATGTACCTTTCACTACCACCTGGATACAGAAAGACCTTGGCCCCACATTTAATTATCTTTCTTCTTAATGTAGCTGGTGTCGGGAAGGAGAGAGAAATTGCTGAATTTGCAGAAGGAATGTTCAGAAGGAGGGAATGGCCTTGTGCCGGCAAGCAAGATTTTACATTTACTTTCTGTTTTGAGTAGCATGCTGTGTTCCTGGACTAAGCTAAATAAACTTCTGGCTTTGGTCCACATAACATTCTACTTTATCATTGCTGACATAAATTATTTCAACTTTGGGGACTCCTTGACCCTTCTAGGAGAAGAGTGTATAACACCCAAAACACCCCTTGTCTTGATACTAGAAGGTAGGGTAGTGAAGAGCCCTTATACTGACCCTTCCTGTTGACAACTTGGGAAACAGCATTCACTACCATATCCCAGGGACCTTTCTCATATCAATTTTATTGTTTCTGCTTGAGAAAGCCATTTCTGTTTCACCACCTCATCTTCATTACTCAAACTGCCTAAAACTGGGAAGGGTTTGACATTTACCCCACTTGTTAGCAAAAATGTTTCCTTGCCATAGTTTCATGGACACTGACAGGACATACAAGATACAGTGTTGCATCAAAGAGGAGTTTATTACTCATAGCACTAGTTGTAGCACCTGAAATTTAATGGAGCAGAGGTATTTACACAGATTATGGAGTTGCTTACATTTTGTTTACCCTCCCAGAAGACTTGGCAAAAAAACAAAAACTAAAACAAAAACAAAAAAAACTACGTGATCAGGTCAACCTGTTATCAATTCAAGGCATGCCATGGATGCCAGAAAACCTTCATGGCAACATTTAGAAGGACTGAAAGACCCACATCGTCTACAGTTAAAGGTAGATTATGCTAAAAATAAGCTGTGATTTCAAGAATTATACAATCAGAAAACAGACTAAATGCTGTTGATTTAGCATTTTGCATTCAAAATAAGAAGAGATCATATTTTGCATCGTGGGCTTCATGGGAAGAACATGTTGCATTTATTTTGTCTTTATTAAAAGACTACTAGCCACAAGTTACTCCGATTGTAGTAACTGTTTTATCAACCCACTTTGATCTTCTTTTAAAAATTAAATTTACATTCACAATTCAAAACAGTAAGCTGTCTTTCAGAATTAATTTTTGAAGGATAAAAATATATGAAGGAAAAACATGGCCTGTGTAGGTTGGATTCCCTACACAGGACTTCTTAGTTGTATCACCTCAAGAGATTTTAGAGTTTGTGATCAAGGTCTGTATATTACCCCAAATTGTATTAAGAATTGTTTTCTAATTGGTTATAGATTAGATAGATAGATAAATTGAAATTTTATCTATCTTTATCTTTTATATATCTTATCTAATCTATAGATTAGATAAATTGAAAATATACATTTTCAATTAATAGTTTCAAAACAAATTGTTAATACAAACTGTATAAAATGAACATAATTTTCTTCACTTGTATTTTTGTTATTGAGCAAGTTTATCAAAATAAATTGTCTACTAAAGAAAAAAAAATGATCTCTTCAAAGCTAAAACAGGCTCCAGTTGGTCCATATCTTATCCAAAACTTGGTACTCTCAGTGTTTTCAATTTTATCCACCCTAGCAAGATTATAGTAGAATCTTTTCCCAAGCTGCTTACTCTACAAACATCCTTGAAGAGTCTATAACAAAACCTGACAATGCTTTGCTCAGAAGACAGAGAGAAATGCAAGAGATACGTGGAGAATTAGTTTCCATAGTGGGCAAATCATTTTTTCTTTCTGTGAACACCACTCATTTATGACAAAACTTAAAATCTCAGTGTTATTTATGTAAGAAAATTATTCTGAAAAATAAATAATGTAATTGATAAGGGAAAGAAAATTACTTTCTTATAAAGTGTTATATTAAAGGGTTTACAGTAATTATAATGCTATATATATAATCTTAAGTATATGAATTATAAATTTTGACTATAATCCTCTTTTGTTTTATTAGCTGTCCCAAATTCTATTTTGGCAAATATGAAATTTTATGCTGACAGATAAAAAAAACTTTACACTTTTGAGGTCATTTGAACTCAGTGGCTAGGGAAGACACTGAAAGTCTTTTATTTTTTATTTTTATTTATTTGACAGAGAGAGAGAGAGAGATCACAAATAGGCAGAGAGGCAAGCAGAGAGAGAGGGGGAAGCAGGCTCCCTGCTGAGCAGAGAGCCCGATGCGGGGCTCAATCCCAGGACCCTGAGATCATGACCTGAGCAGAAGGCAGAGGCTTTAACCCACTGAGCCACCCAGGCGCCCCTGAAAGTCTTTTTTTTTTTTTAAGATTTTATTTATTTGACAGAAACACAGAGAAAGAGAGAACACAAGCAGAGGGAATGGTAGCGGGGGAAGCAGGCTTCCTGCCAAGCAAGGAGCCCGATGCGGGGCTCGGTCCCACCACCATGGGATCATGACCGGGGCGGAAGGCAGACACTTAACGACTGAGCCACCCAGGCGCCCCCCTCCCCAAAAGTCTTTTAAATGAACATGTTATATAGTAACTGGATGACCAGAAATTTCTTCAGATGCCATAGCTATTCACAATAAGTAAGATGGGCAAGTTTTGCATGTTTCATCTCCTTGAGATAAAAATTAAGATAAATATTAAATTTATATTAAAGATTCATAAATAACCACACAGTTGGACAAGTCTCTCCTTAATATATTTGTGTTATTAAAACACAAAGAAGTCTTTCTTTTTATATATTTTTCTTTTGAATATTAGTTATCTGGCTTCTTGCTGTTTAGAAAGCATAAAAGTTGAAGTAAAGGAGTTAGGGAATATTTAAACATAAGATACAAATCACTGTATGATAGTGGCCTCTCTTTTCAGAACATGTCAACTTTGAACTGCTTATTTTTATCACAGTGTGATCAAGTAGTGAGATTTTTCATGGCCAATGTGTTAAATTGACTTGTTGCAATGTCATCTGCCTAGATAATGAAAAATGTTCCCAAGTCAAGATCTGCACCAGTGTTCAAAACAGGCTTAATATGCCTGTGCTGTGGCTGCAGGTTATAAGTGATGGTTTTCTCATAAGTTTCCATTTATCTTGCAGGAGAATTGCAGAATACTCTTTCTTATCTGTAGAAAGTTAAATGGAATGATTTAATTTAGATTCAAATATCACAAATTGCAAGAGATCATAAAAAGTGTTTTCCTTCAGTATTTGTGTTTGTTTATTAGATTCTATGGAAAATGTTCCTGTTTGACAGAAAAATGTTCATGTTTAGCTTTGAATGGCATTTTCGTTGGAATATTCTTGGTCCTCATATTTGTATTTTGGACTACGTCCTGAGTAATGAGCTTTAACCTTATACTTTTCCTTCTTAGGTACTATAATCTTCCCTGTGCTGTTCAAGTCTAGAATAAAATAGAATTATTTAAGAACACTTCCCTGCTCTGAATTGGCTTATAGGTTTAAGGGAAGAAGATGAGGTCATGTTTGTTTCCTTTTAAAATTTTCTTACCAGTCTTGAAAAATATAGTTTCATAAAGATGAATCATTTAGGAACCATGCTATGGAAGGCATATTGATAACACAATAATGGTTTCTGTCTTCTAGAACTGTGAGGTAAAATATGGTATGATGGCTGCAGCTTTTCTTCTGAATGTTTTAGTGACAAATACAATAGGTTTCTGCTAAGAATATTAAATCATTTTTATAATTAAAATGACAAAGAGAAGCAAGAATAGAAAATGGACTGATTCTAGAAGGTAAAAGCAATTGGAGGCAGATTACTAACTTATAAGAGTCTCTATTTCAATATAGGTGCTTTCCTGCCAAAAGTTACATATTTAAAATAGGAATTAATTTAGTGTACAGTCACAAAATTATCCGTGACCTAAAATAGAAAATATATTCAAAGGGGGGCACCTGGGTGACCCAGGTCATGACCTGGGGGTCGTGAGGTTGAGCCCTGCCTCTGGCTCCCTGCTCATCAGGGAGCCTGATTCTCCCTCTCCTTCTGCCCCTTTCCCCAGCTTTGCGCTCTCTCTTTCTCACAAATAAAATCTTTAAAAAAAGATTTTTTGATTTCTCCATTTTACAATTTAATTTTCCCACCACCATTTATTGAAAAGACCC
>CM053604.1:81158216-81193586 GCA_028646535.1 Procyon lotor
CTGAGCCACCCAGGTGCCCCGCAACTGGAAATTTCTTAAAGATTAATATTGTTTTTAAGTAATACACCTTTGATAACAATGATACTCCCCTTCATCTTAATATGACTGATCCCTTATTTTCTTTGAAGCCCAGAAAAATCTGATTAAACTTTTTGCATGTATCTGAAATATATTACATTATTTTTAAGATTTCAATTTAAATTACATTTAGATATCTAATTATTTTTCGTTAAATAAAATTATTATAATAACATTTAATAGCAAAAATTCTTTAAAAATAGAGTTGAGTAAAATATTTTATTTTATGTAGAAAAGCCATTAAAAGTCTTCTGCACTAATTATAAAATTATCTATCATTCAAAGTATTACTCTTAATTTATTAATAGCATGGATAATATTTTTTGATTCATGGAATCTTTCACTATTTTCTTGGTTATCAGTTTCATACATGAATAGGGCAGTGTTTCCGACCAATCCAAGTAATGGTGATTCTCTGCACAAAAATGGCATTGGAAATTTGTTTTCATATTTCTGAAGTATATTTTAGTTTCAAATATTTAAAATAATCTTTTCTGAGACCTTTTACTTCATTATGGACATTACAAATTCTGGCAGTAAAGCTTCATTTTTCAGGCAGGATCCTTTCATCAACCGGTAATGCAAATCTGCTTGACTACAGCTTATTATCCAGTTGACACGTATTTGACACAGAGTTGGCATAGCTGACATTATTTGACACTCATTTGAGATCATTCACTCTCTTTACATTCTTCTCTAAACACTGTCATTGCTTAATGGGATAAAATTGATTATTTCATTAGATATTCATCCAAAAATATCCTTTTGCCACTGGGAAAAGAATTTTTCACATAATATGGGATTGTCCACTTTTATTTTTCATATTTTCTACTACTGTGAAGGAAACTATATTTTTAGCCTTCAAACCTCAGAAGTATTTTACGCCTTTTCAACTTTTTAAGAAAATTTCCTTGCAAGATATTTAATATTGATTCCCACCCTCCCACAATCTGAAATAAAGAAGTAGAGGCATGCTGGTAATTGTGCATTTGTTAGTAAAATTATAAAAACTATTTGTAACTCTCAGTTGAAATATTGTCCTTACTTTTATTTCCAGTTAGCTGTTTTTAATGAAGATTAAGCATTTGTGTTTTTTTTCCTGTGTATATATTTAAATTCCACAAATGTAACAACCACAAGTAGTGGTTGATATAAGTATTTTATCCTGGTAATAATAATAATAATAATAATAATAATAATAAATAAGAATCTCTGCCATTAGAGAAGTGATTTTCTCTGATGGTGAGCAAATCTTGGTATATAGCATAATTACAGTCTTCCTTAGTTTATACGATTATTGCTTTTCTAAAAAACATTGTATATTAAGCTTCTACAAAATATTACTGTATTTATATAAATGAGAGAATTTGTTCTAGGTACAGATAAATTTAAAGAGTATTTCTTCTAGATTAATGTGTCGTTTTATATTTAAAAGTTGTTCAGGTAATGGAAAAAAGTTTTTTTGTTGTAGCTGTTTTTCAGGAATAAAGAATTTCAGAGAGTTTTATTCTGGTCACAACAGAATAACAAAGACCAGACTTACGTTCTGAAGCAACTAGAAAAATGGTCAAAATATATTTTAAATGGTATTCTGATAGTGCATATCAGGTAGCTAGCTCAGTACTCTGATTCTGAGAGAAAGGAAATGAACGAGTGAAAACCCATAAAAATCCCACCTTACTGCCTAAGGGAAGTTTTGAGGCTGGGGAAAGAGAGGACATACAATGCTATCCCTAAGTTGAAAACATGGAGTTATGAGTCTGAGGAAGACAACGATTTTAGAATATGCAAATCAGAGTACTGGAGAGCAGAGAGACAGAGAGAGAAAGACGGAGAGAGAGAGAAACAGCTGGAGGACACTGTGGAGATCTGCAGAGTATCCTGGGAGCACTCAGCCAACTGAGGATCACTGCGGCTATGTAACAAAACAGCCTGGGGAGAAGGGTGCTGGAATGGCTCAGTTGATTAAGGATCTGACTCTTGATTTCCACTCAGGTCATTATCTCAGGGTATTGGGATAGAGCCTGCATGGGGATCTGTGCTCAGTGGGGAATCTGTTTCTCTCCCTCTCTCCCTTTTTCACTGCCCCTCCCTCCTATTCTTGCGCACACTGGTACGCCCTCTCTCTCTCTCTCACGTGAATAAATCTTAAAACAAAATAAAACAAAAACAGAAACAGGGGAATGAACCACATGGAATAAGCAAAGGGAATAATTGCTGGAGCCGACACAATGCCAGGAATAATTTGTATTTCAACTGGCCGTACTAGAAAAATCTCATAATTTAAGAGTATTTGGATGTTTTTTCCTCATTAGTGGGACCAAATTAGCCTTACACTAACAGCTGCTTTGTTCCCACCTAACAAAACTTAGAAGTAACTTAAAGTAACTTAAATTTTGTCCCTGAACAAAAATGAAATTTGCATTAACTGGCATGCAATAAAAAGTTATTATATGTGCTAAGAAGCAAGAGAATAGGAACTAAAATTAAGAAAACATCAATAGGGGCACCTGGGTGGCTCAGTGGCTAAAGCCTCTGCCTTTGGCTCAGGTCATGATCTCGGGGTCCTGGGATCGAGCCCCACATCGGGCTCTCTGCTCACCAGGGAGCCTGCATCCTCCTCTCTCTGCCTGCCTCTCTGCCTACTTGTGATCTCTCTCCTCTGTCAAATAAATAAATAAATAAAATCTTTAAAAAAAAAAAAGAAAAAAAGAAAAAAAAAAGAAAACATCAATAAATAGAAACAAACTGAGAAATTACAAGGATGATAGGAGGCAAAGATTTTAAAAAAAAATATATATATATGTTTTGTTTTATATGTTCAAGATGGTATACAGGAAAAGCTAGCTGGAAATATGGAAAATGCACATTAAAAGGCCCAAATCAGGCTTCTGTAAATGAGAAATACAATATTTGAAATGAAACTACCTGATGGAGTTAATAGCAGATTAGAAACTGCAGAAGGAAAAAAATAGTAAATTTAAGATATAACAATAGACATTTTCTGAAATCAAAGAGATAAAACAAGGAAATGACTCTAATGTATTTGGAGACTAACTAATGCATTTTAAATAACAATTAGCCAAAATATCAAGAAAAATTTAAAAATATTTTGAATTGGATGAAGATGAAAATACATCATATCAAAATTTACATATGAAAATATCACAGTACTTAGGGGAAATTTTATAATATTGAACTTCAATATTAGAAGAGAAGAAGGGTCTCAAAAATCGCTCATGAACATAGTTGAAAAAATTCTTACAAAATTGTAGCAAATCATATTGTGTGTGCATGTGTCTGTATGTAAACCACATGCGTAAGTGAGGTTTTTCCAAGGAATATATTCGGTTTAACACTTTAAAATCAGTGCAATTTGCTACTATAGGAAAATACACAAGATCAAATATATAAGTTTTGCAATAGATACTAAAAAGCATTTGGTAAAAGGCAACATCTGTTCCTGAAAAAATTCTCATCAAACTAGAAATAGGAGGTGGCTTTCTCAAACTGGTAAAAAACATCTACAAAGCACCCACAGCTAACATTATACTTCATTTCAAAAACTGAATAATTTTCCTCCAAGGTGAAGATATCAATTGTTTCCACTTCTATTTAACATTGTAATTGAAGTTTATGCTAATCAGTAAGTCAAGAAATTGAAGTAAATGTCACCTAGATTAGAAATTAACATGTAAAGCTCTCCTTATTAATTGATGAATGATCATCTATATATAAGAACACTCCCAGAACACCAAGTGTGTTTAGCAAAATTAAAAAGTACAAAGTCAGTTTACAAAAATTAAATCTATTTCTAATATACTAGTTATAAACAATCACAACTGAAAGAAAAAAAATATCATTCAAAGTCATCTTATATTATGAAATGATGGATAAAAATTCTCGTATTCATGCAAAATAAAACAGAGACTTGTTTCTAATATTTAGGAGGTATCAAGGTGAAATTGAGAAGATAGAGAAATGGCAAAATAGCCTCAGATGAACAGACTTCAGTTCTCTTCCCACCCTGGATTCATCCTTTATCATAAGCCTTTGTGCACCTATATATGGACATCTCAATGCATACCTCCAAGCTGTGAGCCCATCTCATACAAACATCCAATCATTAGTCATGTTTGGATCTAAGGATGTGCATATGTGCAGCATGGTCTGCCCTTATGAAAACAGGTTCAGAATAAACTAGTAAATGTCATGCAAATGTACTCTGGGCTTTTGGGCAGGGAATTCCACAATCCTGAGTATATGGACTGTGATCTAAAAGGAGGCCAAAGATAGCTATGGGTAGGCATGTTTCTTTGCCCCAGTGGATTTCTAATCCTTTGGGAAAAACACAGCTGGAACATGTCAGACAATTTCCACTGACTGGTCCAATGTGTTAAGGATGGGGGTCATGATTGCCTGAGATTCGCAAGTGCTCCTGCTCCTTTTTCTCCAAAGTAGGGTACTGGTTGTCTAAAACCCTAGCCAGAAATAGAAGATAGCCTTCTAGAAGACTTTGTGTATAGGATGTTTTGTTCAAAAGAACTGTGGTGAGAAGAAAATACTTTGTGACAAAGACATTTCATTCTATTCTGCATATACCAGTCATGCTACATTAAAAAAACTATTCTGTCTCATTTATTTGAGTAAATTTAGTCTTAATTCTTTAAGCTCCTTCAGCATGAGGACCATGGCATAAAGTGGTTTTGTATTTCTTTTCCTGCCTTATAATCTTTAAATATCCCTGAGTGATGTATAGCACAATTGTGCATAAACTATATTATATGCATAATTTATATACACATTTATTATGGGCTTACTTGTGTCCCTCCAAATTCTTATGTTGAATCCCTTACCCCCAGTACCTCAAAACTTATTTGTATATAAGTTTTTACAGAGACATTCTAGTTAAAATGAAGTCATTTAGGATGAGTCTTAATCCAATATGGCTGATGTCCTGAAAATAGAGGAAATTTGGACATAGAGATATGTATACAGGAAGAAAGCTGTATGAACTTGAAGGTGGGCACCAAAAGCTAAAGAGAGAAGCCCAGAACAGATACTTCCCTCAAAACCCTCAGAAGAGGGATGCCTGGGTGGCTCAATTATTAAGCGTCTGCCTTCGACACAGGTCATGTCCCCAGAGTCCTAGAATCGAGCCCTGCACTGGGCTTCCTGCTCCATGGGAAGCCTACTTTTCCCTCTCCCACTCCTCCTGCTTGTGCTCCCTCTCTTGCTTTGTCATTCTCTCTCAAATAAATAAATAAAATCTTAAAAAAAAAACAAAAAACCTTAGAAGGAACCAAGAACTTGAACTTGGACTGCCAACCCCCATAATCATGTGAACCATTGATTATAATCAATTTATGTTTTTTAAGCCACCTGGTTTATCGTACTTTGTTATGGCATTCCTATCAAACTAATACAATGTGCATGATCTAATAATTATGGTTAAAAAACTGTCTTTATTATTGGAACTTAATTTTAAATTTGCATAGATTATTCACTTGTTCAGACATGTGATCAACCCGATTTCTAAGAAATTTAGAAACAAGAGGAAAATATGACCTGAAATGAAAAAATTAAAGATGTGTGGACTACAATGTGATTTAATCTATAATGTGGTTTGATCTTTTAGATAAGGGAATTTTAGTAGGAAAGATAATTAAAAACTATAGATAATGATTTCAGTGGTGATAATCACAGAACAGTGGAGATACCTTAATATCAGCATGAGGGAGTTCCCTTCCATTCACTTGGGGCAAGCTGGAATCCAAACTGAGGACTCTTACTTCAAACTGTTGTCTAGAACATGAAAGCCAGGCAGATGGTATTGTTCTTTTTTTTTTTTTTTAAGATTTTATTTACTTATTTGAGAGAGAGAGAGAGCACAAGAATAGAGAGGGGTGGAGGGAAAAGGATAAGCAGACTCCTTGCTGAGCAGGAAGCCCAATGGGGGGCTCCATCCCAGGACCCTGGGATCATGACCTGAGATGAAAGCAGACACTTAATGGAGTGAGTCACCCAGGCGCCCCAGATGACAGTGTTCTTTTTTTTTTTTAAAGATTTTATTTATTTATTTGACAGAGAGAGATCACAAGTAGGCAGAGAGATAAGCAGAGAGAGGGGGAAGCAATCTTCCGCTAAGCAGAGAGCCCGATGCAGAGCTCGATCCCAGGACCCTGAGATCATGACCTGAGCTTAAGGCAGAGGCTTTAACCCACTGAGCCACCCAGGTGCCCTGATACTGTTCTTGATAGTAAAAAGGATCAGTTGGAAAATGCTAAAATAGGCCACATGACTGCATCCTTCCATACCTTCTTTTGCGAGACAAGATCGAGGAAGTGAGCTTCCAAAGCACTCTTCATGGTTACAGATAGGATTCTTACAGAGGAATATGATTCACTTTTCCACACATCAGAGCTCCTTAGCAAAAAGGCAGATACTGTAAACAACTACACTAGAGGTTACTAATCTGTGAGGTCAAAGATCATCGACCTTGTGCTAGAGAGAATCTAAAGTGATCAGGTGCTCTCTTCTCCTTCAAAGCTGAGTACCTGGGATTTTGCAGGACATCTCCCAAGCATCAACAGCATTGTCCACCACCAACATCCTTTCCAGCTAACCCTCTCACTTTGGATCCTCTTGCAGATGCCCAGAGCTGGGAAGTGTCCTGATACTGACTTTGATTATGAAGGAAGGGTGGGTGAAATAAGCCTTTACATATCCTATATGGTTCCCATTTACTCTTTTTTTTTTATGAGGAAATGTATAGTTTTACTTTTTCCAGATTTAATAAGATATAATTAACATATAACATCATATAAACTTAAAGTGTATAACGTGATGATTTGGTATACATATATATTGTGAAAAAATTACCACAATAAGATTATTTAACACATCCATCCCCTCACCTAATTAACTTTTTGTGTGTATGTATGGTAAGAACATTTAAGATTTACTCTCAGTAACTTTCAAGCTTACAACACAGTACAGCTAATTATAGTCACCATATGTACATTAGAGCCCCAGAACTTGATTCAATTTTTAAAAAAAGATTTATGTGTTTATTTATTATAGAGAGTAAGAGAGTGCAAGAGCCTGCAAGTGGAGGGAGGGGTAGAGGGATGGAATCTCAAGCAGACTCCCTGCTGAGCAGGGAACCTGTGGCAGGGCAGGATCTCAGGACTTGAGATCCTGACCTGAGCCAAAAACAAGAGTTGGATGCTTAATTAACTGAGCCACCCAGCACCCCTTAATTCATCTTCTAATTGAATTTTTTTTAAAAAGCTATGATATCAGTGGCTCTTTTCTAAAATTTCTCAAGGATGATACACATCTAATACTGTTCTAGATGTCTAGGAGAGAAGTTAACTAATTACATTTAATGGATGCCTTGGGTTTTAAGGGTTTCAATGTCTCACAGAACCCCATCGAGAAGAGTTAAATTTAATCTGTGCTCTATCCATTGAAGTTCACTTGGCGGGGAGGCTGCTTGAGATTCTTTCTCTCCCTCTTGCTCTGCCTTTCCCCTTTGCTCTCTCTCTCTCTCTCTGTCTCTCAAATCAATCAATCATCAATTTAAAAAGTTACCTATACTCCTAGTCATGGATTGCATTCTTTCATAATTAGGAAACTACTAACAGTTTAAATTATATATTTAATTCAGTAGCAAATTCACATATTTTCTAGCAAAAAGGTACAAGGTCTAACAATTCAACCTATCTCTGTATTCATAGGGGCCATGCTTTCATATTTGCACTATGTTAAGGGCATATATTTGGTCTCTCTGTATACATTTTATGAATTGATCAATTGAATTTCCTCCTACTCCTAGACTTTCTTAAGGAACTAACTTTGCTTAATAAGCAAAGAGTATATCAAGGAAAAAACAAATAAATGGCTAGATTGTAATTTTTGCACTATTATGCTTTTACCCTACATTGAAATAGTAGGTTATGGTCTATCCTTTTGTTCCCGTTAGCATATATTTGACTTGCAATAAAGAATAAAACATTTAAAATGTTAGTCACGTTGCTAATACTGTGAAAATGTGCAAGCACTTTTCTCTCTCTCTCTCTCTCTCTCTTTTTTTTTTTAAATAAGGAATGTGCAGTCAGCTTTCCTGCTATGGCAATATCCTTTGCATCTTTTTATTTTTAATCTTATTCACACACTCAAGGTTATGGCCCATTGTACAAGGAAATAATGATGGATATGGAGAGATTTATTCTGACAGTCCAAATAATACTATTAAAAACCACCTCTCAGAACTGTTTATATGAGAATGTATGAATGTATGTGTGTGTTATGTCGATCAAAATTGCCAATATGTTTTCACTAATCCTCCCTGTCTCTTATTAAAAACAAGCCATTTGTTCACAGGGGTGTAAATAATATTCCAAGATAGTTTTCTAATACTTTGGTAATTTATTTGAGCATAGGAAAATAAACACTACTTTGCATAGAATAATACTGCTAGAATGATATATTTAGGAAATTTGAATTCTAAAACTGGCTTTACTGTGGTTTGGGGATGTCCTTGATCTTTTAAGTCATCAGCACTTCCACAGCTCTGACACAAAAACAGTTAGTCCTGAATCATACCCTACTCTTTGTTGCAGCTGTAGGGACTACCTAGCAAGCTCTTGAAGGGCTTGGCAAGGTCTCTGCTTGAACAAACTCAGGATTATATCACAGAATTCCCAAAATAGATGCTTCTGAAATCCAAATCCTTTCTTATCTATAGGTAGTACTATGTCGCAGTGGGTAAAACAATTTAAAATTATTTTCTCAACAAAACATGTACATAGGAGGTGTATCTCACTGGCTTTCAATTTGGAGAGTTCCTGTACTGATCCTTCAGTTAAAAGAGAAACAAAAATGCTGTAACTAGTATAATGAGTTAAAGTCTGATAGGAAAGGCTAGAAAAATGAGTAACTTCTGTTTATGCCCATGAATTAAGTTCATGGGAACCCATCTTTTTATTGTCAAAGAAGTTATATACACAGGATAGAATTATTTGTAACCTATACAAGAGTCTCTGCTTTTCCATTTTCCTTCTCAGTGTCTTTTGGTCAATAGAAGTTTTAATTTCTGCAAAACCAAATTTTATCTTTTTTTTTTCTTTGTGGTTAGTGCTTTTTTAGTGTCTGCTCAAAGAAATCTTTACCTCCCCCCAAATTTTCTCCAATGTTTTCTCTAATTTTAGGTTTTCTATGTAAGTTTATAAATCAACACTAAAGTAGTTTTTGTTTTCAGGCTGTGGCAGGTAGAATCAAGACCACTTCCCCTTTATGTTATTATCCTTCCACTGCAATGCCATCCTTTGTGCAAAGGCTTTTATTTCCTCATATAATCACCTTTTCCTTTTGTCAAAATTCAATTGACCATATAGATGGGGGTCTAGTTCTGAATTCTTTCTTCTGTTGGGACTAAAGACTTACGTATTTTATTCATAATAGCAAAAAACTGAAAACACTCAAATGTTCATTAACAAGAAAAGGGATAATCAATTGCAGTATATTCATACAATGGAATACCACTCAGCTAAAACAAAGTAATTGACTATTGATATGCAAACAACATGGATGCATCTCAAAAGCACTATGTTGACAAACAATCCAAACACCAAAGAATATATAGAGGATGATCCAATTTATATAAAATCAAGAAGAGGTAAAAAATCTGTAGTTCTGAATAGAATAATAGGGGTTGCTTATAGGGGTTGAGGATTGACTGACAAGGATACTATCTCTATCTTGACTGGGGTGTTGGTTACATAGGCTTATATGTTTTTCAAAAGTCATCAAATTTTACAATGAGAATCCATGCCTTTTTTGTATGTAAATTTTACTCCAGTTTAAAACAAACAAACAAACATCTTTATACAAGAGAAAGGGAACAGAATACCACAACAGTGAATATATGTTAAAATTGTAAATTGCTAAGATGCAAATTGCTACCTGAGGAACAAGCCATGAAGGACATTGCCTCTGAGGAGAAATTGCAGTCCTCATTCCCAGCAGCATAACAAAGCCTATATTCCTTCATGAATTAGGGATTTTGTTTTACTCGACATTTATGAAATAATTTTTATTGTAAAGAAATATGGTATAGGTATAGGTGGTATAGGTATGATATAAGGATTATATTTTAGACAAATATATTATCACAGGACACCTAGTTTTAGTAAATATCTTTATATCTCTAACAGGGTTAGAGAATTGGTTCTGTAAAGGGTCATAAAGTAAATATTTTAAGCTGGGCTGAACCTATGGTTTCTTTTTTTTTTTTTTTTAAAGATTTTATTTATTTGACACAGAGAGAAAGATCATCACGAGTAGGCAGAAAAGGAGGCAGAGAGAGTGGGGGAAGCAGGCTCCCTGCTCAACAGAGAGCCAAATGCAGGGCTAGGTCCCAGAAACCCGAGATCATGGCCTGAGGTGAAGGCAGAGTCTTTAATCCACTGAGGCACCCAGGCGCCCCTGAACATGTGGTTTCTATCACAACTGCTCACCTCTGTCAATTAGTAGGCCAGCAACCACAGATAAATATGTAATATATTTATATAAAATATATAAATAAAATAAAAATATGTAATGTATTTATAAATAAAATGATACATAAATAAAATTAATAAAATAAAAATACATAAAATAAATATGTAAATGAGTGAGTGTAAACTATATTACAATAAAACTTCATTATAGATGAATGGATTAGAATTTCATATAATTTTCATGTGACAAAAATACTATTTTATTTTTTTTCAAAACTATTTAAACTGTAAAAAAACAAAAACAAAACAAAGAAAACCCAACTCCTGGGTAATACATAAACAAGTAGAGAGCCAAATTTGGCCTGAGGGTCATATTTCCCTCTCCCTGAAATGTACTGTAAAATATATGTTAGTATTGTTTCCATAGCTTCTCTTTAATAAAACGGCGCCATTTAACTTAGACAGCCAATAATTTTAAATGTCTATATTTCTTTGCTCTACATGCCAGTGCACAAAAATTTGGTGAACACTGCATCTTCATGCAATTTATTTAACTTTAAAAATAAAATGACTCATTTATTCTGTTTTGCCTGGTGTTAATATCAAATGTTCACTTTTTTCCTGAATTTTGTCTAATTTAAAAAAAATTTAAGCATTTTGTTTCATATTTCTTTTTGCATACTTTATAAATTAAGTAGGGTCAGATGATGTTCTTTTGGTATAAAGTATAAATTGTTTTCTTTGGGTGATAATCAAAATATAATTGTGAAAATTATTGTATCTCTTTTTTCTTCTCTCATGTTTTATGCTTTGAGTTTGTATCTGTCATTCTTTTGCTTCTTTTTTGTTCATATGTAATTTATATAGTATTTCCTTTTTATTTTCTTTAATGATAGGGGAGAAGTCCATGGTTGTTTTGTGTGTGTGTGTGTGTGTGTGTACATGTTCATCTTCAGGTTTAATTTAGATCTACTATCACTCTTTTAAAATTAGAATTTCAAAACTGCTAAAATACTTATTACTTAACCATATGAAACTTTGCTACCCCATTTCTGATCTACTTCTTAGTTTATAAATGTGATTTGAGATTTCAGAAACAGATAAATTTATTTTTTGTTATCTCTATAAAGAATTGATTTTGGCATTGCTTTTTGCAATGGTTATTTATAATAGTTATCTGTGACAATTATTTTGATTTAGTTCATTTTAAATATTTTAATTGTTCAGGGTTAGTTCTCTCGTGTCATGGTTTTTTGTTTTGTTTTGTTTTTTACCAGAATATTTTCTTCAATTTTATTTTTGTATGTGTACTTATTATTTACATTACCTGTTTTTAGAGTTTTTATTTAAATTCCCATTAGTGGGGCACCTGTGTGGTTCAGTCAGTTAAGTGGCCACCTCCAGCTCAAGTCCTGATCTCAGGGTCCTGGGATTGAACCCCACCCTGAGTTAGGCTCCCTGCTCATGCTATTGCATGAGCTCTCTCTTTCTCTCTCTCTCTCTCAAATAAATAAATAAAATCTTTAAAAAAATAAATTCTCATTAATTAACATAAGGTGTAATATTAGTTTTAGGTGTACAATATACTACTAATTCAACAATTCTATTGTTGAACAATTCACCCAATGCTCACCACAATAAGTGTAGTTATTAGCTATTACCTTAAAAAGTTAGCTCCTTATCAAAATATCATCAACTTTTTTCAAAGAAATGGGACAAATAATCCTAAAATTTGTATGGAACCAGAAAAGACTATGAATAGCCAGGGGAATGTTGATAAAGAAAACCAAAGCTAGTGGCATCACAATTGCTGACTTCAAGCTCTATTACAAAGCTATGATCATCAAGACAGTGTGGTACTGGCACAAAAACAGACACAGAGATCAGTGGAACAGAATAGAGGGCCAGAAATGGACCCTCAAGTCTATGGTCAACCAATCTTGACAAAGCAGGAAAGAATATTCAATGGAAAATGCCAGTCTCTTCAACAAATGGTGTTGGGAAAATTGGACAGCCATATGCAGAAGAATGAAATGGAACCATTTCCTTACACCACACACAAAAATAGACTCAAAATGGATGAAAGACCCAAATGTGAGACAGGAATCCATCAAAATCCTTGAGGAGAACACAGACAGGAATCTCTTTAACCTCAGCTGCAGCAACTTCTTCCTAGAAACATCACCAAGGGCAAGGGAAGCAAAGGTAAAAATAAACTATTGGGACTTTATCAAGATAAAAGTTTTTGCACAGCCAAGAAAACAGTCAACAAAACCAAAAAACAACTGACAGAATGAGAGAATATATTTGCAAATGAAATATTGGATAAAGGGCTAGTGTCCAAAATCTAAAAAGAACTTATCTAACTCAACACCCAAAGAATAAATAATCCAATCATGAAATGGGCAGAAGACATGCACTGACATTTCTGCAAAGAAGACAAACACATGGCCAACAGATACATGAAAAATTGCTCAACATCATTTGGCATCAGGGAAATACAAATCAAAACCTCAATGAAATACCACCTCACACCAGTCAGAATGGCTAAAATTGACGAGTCAGAGAATGACAGATGTTGGTGAGGATGAAGAGAAAGGGGAATCCTCCTACACTGTTGGTGGGAATGCAAGCTGGTGCAGCCACTCTGGGAAATAGTATGGAGGTTCCAAAAGGTTGAAATTAGAGCTACCCTACAACCCAGCAATTGCACTACTGGGTATTTATTCCAAAGACACAGATGTAGTGATGTGAAGGGGCATGTGAACCCTAGTGTTTATAGCAGCAATGTCCACAATAACCAAACTATGGAAAGAACCTAGATGTCCATCAACAGATGAGTAGATAAAGAAGATGTATACACACACACACACACACACACACACACACACACACACACACACAAATGGAATACTGTGCAGCCATCAAAAAATTGAAATCTTTCCATTTGCAATGATGTGGATGGAGCTAGAGGGTATTATGCTAAGTGAAATAACTCAATCAGGGAAAGACAATTATCATATGATCTTACTGATATGAAGAATTTGAGAAACAAGACAGAGGATCATAGGGGAAGGGAGGGAAAAATGAAGCAAGATGAAACCAGAGAAGGAGAAAAACCATATGAGAGACTCTTAATTTCAGGAAACTAATCGAGTTTGCTGGAGTAGAGAGGCGTGGGAAGGATGTGGTGGCTGGGTGATGGACACTGGGGAGAGTATGTGCTATGGTGAGAGCTGTGAGTTGTGTAAGACTGATGAATCACAGACACATACTCCTGAAACAAATAATACGTTGTATGTTAATAAAAAAAGTTAGCTTCTTAATTTTGTTTTATTTTGACTTATTCTCATTTATAACAAATACCTGTAAGTATTACTTTTCACTGTATTCTCAGCTCATCTTTATTGGGCTCTCTCTTTACTGTTCCTTTGGTAATTCTCTTATCAACATAATCAATGATAGCACTTTGATAAATCTGGATTTTTTGAATGTGTCATTTTTACAAAATTATACTTTTAGGACCATTCCTCAAAAATAGCAGCTCTTCTCTTATGGAAACACCATATTCTCTTGACTTTTGTAAGTTTAATTTTTCATATTCTCCTAAATCATTAGTTGCTCCATTTCTGAGTGTCTTTCCTCCTTTACTGCTTAACTTCTAAAATTTGAAGTGACATAAGGCTTAGATCTCTCTCCTCTCACTCTCTCATGCATTTCCCAAGGTGATTTTGTCCATTGCAATGACTTAAAAAACCATAATAAGGTTATGACTGTGCATCCTATACCTCTAACTATGTATTCCATTTATGAGCATCCAAAAGCCAAATTCTTACTTGACATATCCAGTTAGATATGTTACCTTCATTTCACATTCAACACCACCAAAACCAACTCCTGGAATATATTCACATTCACGATAGCATCCCCATTCCCTTCATTTGTAGTCATCATTTACAGCTTTATCCCAGTAAGTTAAAAAATATATATGTATATATGTACATATATATGTTTATGTGTATATCCCTCTTTTCTCCCTAGCCCCCAATAAACATCCAGTAAATTAGCATGTCATTATCTCTATATCTATAGCGTTGCTCAAGTCCATCTATTTCTTTCTATCTCAACTACTATCAACTTAGTCCAAGATACCATCTTCTTTTTCATGGACAACAACAATACCTTCTGAACTGACTGCCCTGTATTCATATTTTTATCTCTATTATTAGTTAAACATATGTAATCTATAATTATCTTGTTTTACATAAATCAGAACATTTGATTGCCATGCCTACTGTTTTTCCAATGACTCCCAGTTCTATGTAGAATAACAGCAATATTCCTAACCCTGTTTCACACCTTCCTACATAATTTAGCATTAATCAATCTCTTCGACCACACATAGTACATCTCTTGTCCTTGACCTATCTTTTCAGACCACACATTTGCTTTCCATTTCTCTAATACATCAGTATTGTTACTAGTTTTAGATTTAATTCTAGTTGTTCATTCTGCCTGAATGCTTTCATCTGATATATTTGTCGCTCATTTCCTCTTTTTTTGTTTGTTTGCTTGTCTCAGATTTTTAATTAAGTTCTAGTTGGCTAACATATAGTGTAATATTACTTTCAGGAGTAGAATTTAGTGGTTCTTACTTATAATACCCAGTGCTCATCACAAGTGCCCATCACCCATTGAGCCCATCCCCCCACCCACCTTCCCTCCAGCAACTCTCAGTTTTTTTCTCTATAATTAAGAATTATTTGGTATTTGTCTTTCTCTATATGACTAATTTCATTTAATGTCATACCTTCTACGTCCATACATGTTGTCACAAATAGCAAGATCTAATTTCTTATAGCTGAGTAATATTCTACTGTATGTACATTCCACATCTTCTTTATCCGCTTATCAATGGACAATTAGACGATCATTGTTGTCTTATTGCCTAGAATCATGCTTAATGATTGTAGGTAATCAGTGTCCATTTAATGAATCAATGAATGATTTTAGGAAAATTTTTGAGTAATAATGCTTTTGTGGAATATTTTAATAAAAATTACATTTTGTTGCTTTCATCTAGTATAAATCCAGATATGTATAATAACCTTATAGTTTCAAATTTAACACTCTTTGAGCTATTTCTAGATGAAGGAATTAAGGTGATATTGTATCCATTGCATGAATGGTAGCCCTAATTAGCTATTCCACAGTATCTTACTTTTCATAAGGTTCAATTCTTTTTAGCAGGGTGGCTGAAAAACCTCACATATTCTCTTACAGTTTTATCAAGACACATTCTAGAACTATACTCTGACTCAAAGAATGGCTTGTTTAAAACAATAACAAAAAGAAGAGTGTTTCTTCAAAAGTATATGTAGACTCCATGTTATGGCCTCTGTATAAGAAAAACATTCCAACATATGTGGTGGGATTTATATCTCTCATCCAGGAGTTCTTATTTGTTCATCATAAACTATTACTTGGAGCAATTAAATAATTAGTTAAAACATAATGTTATGCTATAAAAATAGTATGATAGTATGAGATGGTTTATAATATTTTACAAACAACATGTAGATAGTAAATTAACAATGAAATTTGAAGAAGGAGATTATAAGTGTATGTAAACAAAATAAAAATAGAGATGATAATATTATACAAAGACATATGTCATAAATCATAAGTAGTTGATAGATTATGGTACAAATCTATCTCTGCTAAAAACATGCCTATGGTAAAATTTCCTGTTAGTCTTTACAAGAAATACAGTTTTAAGATCCACAAGTGAAAAAAAATATGATTTTGAAGTAAGAAAAATGTATTTTTTCTTGCTTTGAAACTGGACATTAAAGTCTTCCATGTGTCTTTATTATAAGAGATAGATTAATAAAATGGACAGTATCTTTAATTCAATCATATATATTCTATATATGATTGAATTATATTGAATTCAATATATATTGAATATAATGAATTGAATATATATTGAATATATATATATATTTTCTATATATATATATATATATCCTTTTGACTTTACCAATTAAAATGACATAATGCCAACATAAAATAAAGTTAAATTCAGGGCACCTGGGTGGCTCAGTGGGTTAAAGCCTCTGCCTTCGGCTCAGGTCATGATCTCAGGGTCCTGGGATCGAGCCCCACATCGGGCTCTCTGCTCAGCGGGGAGCCTGCTTCTCCCTCTCTCCCTGACTGCCTCTTTACCTGCTTGTGATCCCTCTCCTCTCTGTCAAATAAATGAGTAAAATCTTTAAAAAAAAAATAGAGTAAAATTCATTCTTTGAAGGCACAAAGTATACAATCTGAAATGGCAAATTTGTAATTCTTCCTAATGATAGCTATAATTTAGAAGAATAGGAGATTGGTATTTTTAAAAACAATATCTGAACTTTTTATTCCTTCCCAACTTAATATGCAGTAAAAAACTGAAAAACTGGGTTAAGTTTGCATTATCTGTAATGAGCCCAGATGCCAATTTAGTTCAAGTCTCCATGCTTCAGTATTCAGCAAATCACATGATGATGTAAATAAAAAAATAAAACTACTTTTTTTGTGGAAATGAGTAATTTTAAGGAAAAATGATTTTTATTTCTTACTTATATCAAATTATTAATTTGTACTATCACTGATGTATTTTTCCACACTCTTCTAAGACTTCAAAACATCTTTAGCTATTGATTTCTTAGTGACAAATTGCCCAAAACTGAATTTTAAACAATTTCACCAGTAAGTATCACCATAAAACATATCTTATAATAAGTTAATCTTCTAATGAGAATGACAGTGTACAAAGAATCAAGTTTTCATGCTTCTAACAGATTAATTTATGAAATGTGTACCTTATATTACCTCAATAAAGGATATATTTTATGCAATTATAACATCTTAATTGTATAAGTATAAACATAAACCCTATGTTTAAAAAAATCTTCAAACATTTATAAGTATATAAGTATATACTTATAAGTATATAAGTATTTATAAGTATAAATAACATTTATACTTTTAAAGTTTTAAGTAAATTTCCTTATCAGTAAAGCATTTGGGTACCTAAGACAAAAGCTAATATTTAACTGATTAAAAAGTAATCTGAATGAGATGAACAAATGCAACATGAGAACACAAAAATGTTCAAGTATATATCATGAATAGTTCCAATTTCCTCCCTAAATGTCAAGTACTAACGGTATATTTTACATGTAACAAACACTGGAGGGTGCTTGCTAATATACTTCTGAAATGACATTTTCTTAGTATGACCTTTCTTTCTAACAATAACTTACATTTTAATTAAATCAGACCATTTTCATTACATGCCAAATATCTCAGTGCCATATATTATAATCCTCCTTTGTCAGAACTGATAGTTAAAGGTCATGGACTTAAATAATTATTGAGATTAACAGAATCGGTAATTTATGAAAAAATGGCATATACATGGTAGTTTTTCTTTCAGGAAAATGAGACTTGCTGATGTTTTAATAGATTTAAAAGAGAAGAATGCAAGAATAAAATGATTCAATTGGTCATATAAAAATCACAAAATTTGAGAATTTGTCTCTGGGGACTTCTGAGTCTATGTTATTGTCTATATTTTCAGCTTTGTGTCTTATTTTGTCAGTAAATATGAAGAACCGAAAGCAAAAAACATGTTTAAGGACTATTTTCACCATTTGATTATTCATAATTATAAAATCAAAACAAAATTGAGTTCAAAAATCACCATCAACAGAAGCCTTGATTGTCCTTTTTGTTTCTGTTTCAGATTAATTTCCTTTTCCTTTAAAAAACTATATGTAGTCTTATGAGATACAATAGCAAATAGTAAAAAAGACAAAAAAAATACCACTCTTTATAAAGATGAAGCTATTATTCTAGTATTTTTCTAGCATTCAAAAAGAAAAAAATAAAATAATCTCAAATTGTCAAAGTATAGAAAATTAAGATCAATAGGTACCATTTTTAACTCTGGATAATTTTATAAGTATATTTACTTATTTGTACATAGTTATCACATTCACCTTTTAAAAATTATAAGTATTAGTAGTTTACAGTAAAAAAATATCCTGTTACTTCTGCCCTCCCATCATTACCTAATGACCTCTTCCTATATAGGCATCTGCTATTACAACTCTTATGTATACTCTCAAAAGTTTTTAATTAATTTATTTTTTTAAGATTTTATTTATTTGAGAGAGAAAAAGAGATCATGAATGGGGGGGCAGTGGGAGGCAGACAGAGAGAATCTCAAGCAGACTCCACTCTGAGTGTGGAGCCCTACCTGTAGCTCAGTCTTACCACCCTGAGATCACGACCTGAACTGAAACTAAAAGTCAGATGCTTAACTGACTGAGCCACTCAGATGCCCTCAAAGTTTATTTTTTTACACCTATAAAAACACATAAAATTATTTCAAAAATGAAAATGATATACAATGCACTGGGTTCTGCACCTTCCTTTTTTAACATGTTGGAAAGTATATTGAAGAAAAAATGAAAAGGTCTTGCTCATATATTAACTACTTCATAATTTTTTTTTTTTTTAAGATTTTATTATTTAACAGAGAGAAACACAGTGAGAGAGGGAACACAAGCAGAGGGAATGGTAGCGGGAGAAGCAGGCTTCCCGCCGAGCAGGTTGCCCGATGCGGGGCTCGATTCCAGGACTCCAGGATCATGACCTAAGCCGAAGGCAGACGCTTAACGACTGAGCCACCCAGGCACCCCCATAATTTTTGTATGGATAAATTTACTATAACATATTTATTTCTGTAAATAATAATTGTAGTGTTTAAGAACTATAGATATAAGTAATGCCAGAATGACTATTCTTATAGGTAGTTTTTTGTAACACAGGAGATCATTTAAATCAATAAGAAAGAACAAAAATAAGTAAATGTTGGATATCAATAAATAGTTAACATAAAAGAAAATATAAATGACTGTGAAACATGAAACTTGCTCAAAGTCAGTCATAGTAAGAGAAATGTAAAATGCTACTTGCAAGTAGCAAATATTGTTTGCCTATCAGACTGGTGAAAAATCACAAGTTAGTAAGCATTGAAGGCAAAGGTGTAAGAAAACAAGATGGGAAAATAAGTGCTTCCATATGTTAATGGGGTCTATAGAGAAATAACCACTATGAAGAGCTGTGTTATTATGTCCAGATATGTAGGATATATATGTTATATAAATATAATCGGTGTATTCAATTGAATAAAGTTACAACAGCATTTATCTTTTGACCTAACTTCTCACTTTTGGAGATCTTTTACATTAGTATAAGTGTGGATGAACTTATTAACTTAGCTCTTCCAACATGCATTTATTTTAATAAAATATTTGGAAGAAACTAAATGTCCATCATACAAGGGATTGTAAAATTCTGGTATTATTTATTTAATGTAATATTATCCAGCTATAGAGAAGAATGGGGAAACTGGAAGTAAGATTATATGAAAGAGTCAACATATAGTATTAAGTGAAATGATCAAGGTATAGAATTTTATATACAATGCCACATTTTGTGGAAAAATTGGAAAATCAATACAGATATTTATATTTGCTTAAATTCTGTAATGGCTTTTATAAATGGCCTAAAATTCTTCAACAATCTTTTCAACAATAGATGATATAGAAGTGATCTCCCTTTGAAACTTGGTGGGTTTGTGACTAGCTTGTAAACAATGGAATGTATCAAGGGTGATGCTATGTAATCAAGGGCCAGCTTTGAGGACATGCAAACTGTTGGTCACATAGAACTCCACTTTCATGAGGTCTATACTTAGTTTAATGCTCTATCACTGTCTTAAAATTCTGAATAGTGATTGAACAAGGTGGCCCAGCATCTTCATTTTGTTTTATGCTCTGTGTATAACTATTGAGGCTGGGCGATAAAAGCAATGTTGCTTGTACTTTGTTCACTGGACCATTTGTGCTTGGAACCAGCCCCGAGATGCCCTGTAAAAACTCCAATAAACCTGTATATGTTGTGAAATTCAAGGTACATAGAGGAGCCAGGTTCAAGTGCTCTTGACTGATCTTTCAGTCATTTCAGCTTAGGGGCAAACTTTGTGACATTGAGTCTTCAGTGACTCTGGAAGTCAGCTTTGGAATTACTCTAGCCTTTGAGCTGTCCTTTGAAGCCACAGCCATCATGGAGCATGGACAGACCATCCCTGCTCTGCTCTGCAAGCACTATGGGACTTAAATAAATAAATGGCTGTTTCAAGCCATAGATTTGGAATAATGTTTTATGTAGAAGGAGTAATCAGAACATTCCATTCGAGAAACTCTGGAAGGAAACATAAGAAACTACACAAGTATTTATTTATGGAGGATTGAGGTGAAATCCAAGAAATGAAGAACAGAACAGGGCTCTTTTTACTGTGTAGCTCTTTATGTGTTTGAATACTTGAACCACGTGGGTATATTTTTCTTCAAAAATGAATAGAAATACAGAGGAAAAAACTGAAACTATTATTTTAGGATGTGTAGGTTGAAGAGAAAATATTTTTGTATTTCTGCAGAGGTGGGGCTTTCTGAATATATTTTGCTGCCTACTTGGGATCCTTGGTTAAGAGCAAGCCTTGGGGAGTTAATTTATAACTGGATAGTGAGAAAACTTCAGAGAAATTTTTCTAACTCCAGAGGCATGTTTTTACATTTCAGGGGAAAATGATGCTTGGACTTTTGAGATACCTCTACTACTTTAAAAGCAAGTGACCCCAGGGCTTATTAGACCCTGGATGAGGTGTATTTAATTTCAAAAGGTTACAGTGAGAACCTAGAAATCTTTTCATGCCTTCTTCAAGAAGAAGAGGATTTTCTCCTTTGTTTTTCTCTTATATACAAAGCAGAGATTATCTATTTTTTTCCCACACCTCACTTATGAATTTTCCTGTCATATTTTTTCCATCTGGCGTTCATTGCATTGTCCCAGTGGTAAGGACTTAGGCAAGGAGGGACCTAACATTTGTTATTTACTATAAGATGTTTAGGATACAAAACACCCCATTTGCACTTTGAGGATAAAGTTTATAAAAATAAATATTAAGACCCAACAATATAGGTATTTGATAAATATATACATTTGATAAAACTATATAAAAAGTTCACATCAAAAAAAAAAATTAGAGGTACCTGAGTGGCTCAGTTGGTTAAGTGTCAGACTCTTGATTTTGGCTCAGGTTATGATCTGAGGGTTGTGAGATGGAGCCACACATCGGGCTCTATACTCAGTGGGGAGTCTGCTTGGGATTCTCTCTCTCCTCCTTCTGTCCCTCGCCCTGCTCACTCTCTCTTTCTCTAAAATACATACATAAATCTCAAAAAAAAATTAAAAAAACAAATTTAGAGTAAATGTTTCAAAGCAAGAGGGTAATTTGTTTTATTTTTTATTTATTTATTTTTAAGGATTTTATTTATTTATTTGTCAGAGACAGAGAGCACAAGCAGGCAGAGGCAGATTGAGAAGCAGGTTCCCTGCTGAGCAAGGAGCTTGATGTGAGTCTTGATCCCAGGACCCTGGGATCATGATCTGAGCCAAAGGCAGCTGCTTAACTTACTGAGCCTTCCAGGCATCCCAGGTAATTTGCTTTTAAAATGGGAGCACAGGGGAGCCTGGGTGGCTCAGCTGGTTAAAGCCTCTGCCTTCAGCTCAGGTCATGATCTCGGGGTCCTGGGATCTAGCCCCACATCGGGCTCTCTGCTCAGTGGGGAGCCTGTTTCCCCCTCTCTCTCTGCCTACTTGTTATCTCTCTCTGTCAAATAAATAAATAAAATCTAAAATAGGAGCACAAAATGACATGCAGTGCTAATAGTACAAATTTTTCTTTTTTTTAATATTTTATTTATTTATCTGAGAGAGAGATAGAGAGCATGAGCCAAGGGAGGGCAGAGAGAGAAGAAGACTCCTCAAAGAGCAGGGAGTCTGATGTGTGACTCAATCCCAGGACCCTAAGATCATGACCTGAGCCAAGGCACATGATCAACTGACTGAGCCACCCAAGTGCCCTAGCACAAATTTGTTCTTGAGTGTTCAGATGATGGGCGTTTCTTTTATTGTATTGTTTCATAATTTACTTGTGAGTTTCACATTGTTCATGTGTAAAATAATACACATGAGTTTACAGTATAAAGTGAGAGTCAAGAATATGATGTGGAAGGCCAGTTAGGAGGTAATTGCATTTTTCCTGGGAAGAAAAAAATGATGCCTTGGACTAGGGATATAAAGAAAGAGAAAAATGGTGAGAGATGTGTTTAGATTTCAAATATATTCTGAAGATGATAGAATATATAATTTTTTAGAGGGGGGGAGGAGCATAGGAAGAGAGAGAACCTTAAGCAGGCTCTATACCCATTGCAGAGCAGATCCCAATCTGGGTTTTGATCTCATGACCCTGAGATTATGACTTGAGCTGAAATGAAGAGTCAGACACTTAACCACTGAGCCATCTAGGCACTCCTAGAGATGATAGTATATAGACATGGTGAGAGCAGTGTGAAAGAGAAGTTCTAAGAAAGATCCCAATTATTTTGCTGAACTACTAGAGTTTCCTAACACATTGAAATATTAGTGTAATACTACATTGTCTAAAAAAACTTCCACTATTAGAAACAAGATAACACTGTGCTATGATGTTAAAACTTTTAAATTCTCAATTGAATATAAAGTTTTGAATTCATATTCCTGAGCCTTTTGGTCTTTGAAAAAGAGAGGGTGATTAAATACATAAATTTTAATGATCAAATCAACAACCATTTTTTATAAACCTATATTTCAGCTAAATATGATACAATTGCTTATTGGGTAAATTTCTAAATTCTTTTTAAAACCAATGCTAGAAACTATAGATTCCACTAACCAAAATGTAACTTTAGTACATTAATAAATTATTCAAGTCATGAAAATTATGGTCTGTTCCAACAAGGTTTGCTTGGACAGAAAAATACAAAGTTAATATATTTTTACTATCACTTTGCTCTGTTTCTCTCTAGTTCAGTGTAACTTCCTTTTTTTATTACCCGCTTTTTTCTCTGCCTTCCTCCCATTATTTTTAATGGTTTTTCCTATAAGGAAACACTATAAGGACAATAAGCAATTAAATATCTTCTGCCCTGAGACAATACTATTTCCTATCATAGGGTGATGTAAAACAGTGTAATTAAAACCCTGATAGAAGACAAATGATTCATAAAATGATACAGCTGTAGTTAATTAAAAGTATCTAGCCTTCTTAATTTTGCACCTAAATTTATTAAAAATATATTTTCCTAATTCAGTTAGGCCCAGATATTACAAAATAAATAGCAATCAAACAACATTTATTCATACATATATCTGTTTGCACATATGCACATAAACCCACATCTTATATTAATAAAACATGCCTGTTTTCTTTTTTGTGTGTCATATGTACAAAACGATATACATTACCTGAATTCATAGCTATCATAAAAAATGAGAATAATATGCTGACACATTGAACTTAATCCCATGCAGAAAGCCAAGGATTGTGTCTTCTTGATTATTAGAAAACAAAAAGAAAATCTTTAACATTCTGTATTAGCCATTATTTTTAGTAGAAACTAAAAACAGTTCTAACAAAATTAAGCAGAAAAGTGATTTCCAAAAGAATACCTAAAACTTGAGAGAATTAATACCTGTCTGACAGAGTGGCTTTTGGAATACAAATAATACATTTCAAGTGACCAATTGATAGAAGATAGTTAATAACATTTATTAGTTGAACTAGAACATTATAGAAATAAATTATGGCTTACAAATGAATTTTATAACAGTTCTAAAATCCAGCATGTTAAGATAATTTCAAAAGTGTTTATTATCAAGTGAAATCCTCCCAATTACAGGTAACTAGTTCTATCTGTAATGTCTTTATTCTTGACTTTCTAAGGCAGATGTCACTGTCCGTGATTATTACAAAAAAGCCATGTCATCTCTATTTTTTGAGCAGGTCAGGACTATAGAAAACTTTATTAGCATAAACTCTAAAAAATCACTGATGTGTATATGTACTAATACATGTACAATATTCTTAAATCTTCTATAATAATATATCAAGAGACACAGTAACTTGATAAGGAGTAACATGTCATTTATACGTATTTAAGAAAGATAGAAGGTAGGTGAGTACTATAATAATTCAGAGTTGAATATCCTCTTGAGAATTGAATCCAATTTTGTTTTCTTTGGGTTTATATTTATTATCTTATTAGGAATGCCCTGAGTGATAGCTACAAAAGGTAAAACTGTATAGACAAATTCAATCTTGAAACCAGGGAACATAAATGAAGATGACTAACTCTAGCATACTAGATTCCAGAGATTATAGAGAACAAGAGGAATAAATTCCATGTGACACACATCTCTAAATTGTTAGATTCTGAAATTTACAACTAGGTGATTTGACAGGGTAATTCTTAAAAAGGATTACTACAAAAACATACTGTAATCCTCTAAAGTGAGGATTATATAAATCTGTATTGTGATAGATTATGACTACAGACACACTAAAGGGAGATTAGAATCCTTTCATAAATATTTTAGCTTTAGTACTGCAAAAACCATCAAGATTTTGATTGAGTTAGAGGATGTCTGAAATGCTATTAAGAAAAAAATAATAGCTTGCATTACTATGCTATGGACATCTGTACCCTAGAACTAATACAGTATTGATCTGGAGAAGTCATAATGCAGTCATCTCAAGTGATTTTCGGTGAAGGTGTTTTCTTCTGGAAGTTCCACAATTATTATTAAATGCAAATTCTATGGAATTGGGATACTTGTATTCTAATATCTATGGCAGTTCTCTATTTCTAATACAACTTTTAAATTTGCCTCAATTCCCATTTCAAGTTCTGTGCACGCCTTAAAAGCTACTTATCCCACAACAACTCCGTTCTTCTTAACATTTCTGAAGCGCTTATTCTCTGTATGATATAGATTATATCATATGCATACTATTTTTTTTAATTAGATTCAAAACTCTTTAGACAAGCTATTTCATTTTCTTCTTTGGTGAATTTTTTAACTCCTGGTAGATTGTGAGCTCTTAAGAGACAAGATAGGGTGTGGACTATATATATGCATGTGTGGTATTTGTACATATACGATATATTTATATTTGTAATATGTGGCATATTCAACTCATTACCCATGATTATTTAATAGCTTTCACTTGCATGTTTCAAATAATCATACCTTCATACAACTGAAGAAAATAATATAAAACTGTATGGAGTCCCTTTGAGTTGGTCTGTGCCATTTAACTGTTCTGTATTCAATATCAGTTTATATTTTTCTGATTCTTCATTTCTTCAGTTATAAATGAGCATTAATATAGATATATGAACTAAATATAGATTTACATCTATTTATATATTTACACATTTAGGATAATAGCTTTATTTAAATTTGTTAGAAGAATAAAGCAATGCATATAAGACACTTAACATAGTCTTGTTCACACAGCAAATTCTAAAACATATTGCTATTATCAAGAAAGGAAAAGATAAACTTCTTATAAAACCAAATTAACTTTTTTAATTCAGAAATTAAAGTGACTTGATTTAATGAGGTTTTAATGCAGTATCAAACCATCAGCTCATAATTACTCCATTTTCATACTCTTTTTGAACTTATGTGACATGTCAGCATTTAGGGAATGATACTTTAATTATACACAGAAATAAGTGTGCAAGACTTAAATTGAGACAAAACAGATAAACCTGGGAATCCTGCAACTCGGTTCTTAATCTTCAGTTTGAACCCAGTTCACTTCAAGAACAACTTTTAGACAGTATTACACATATTGATGATGCAGCTGCTTATACTTAAGCATATCTTTTAAAACTAAAAAAAAAAAAAATCAAGAGTCAAAGTTAAATGCTCCATTTTATTATATACTATATAAATGCTTTATTTTCAAGTTCGATTTTATGACAAGAGAATGACCTTGCTTTTCCTATAATATTTTTTTTTTCCTAAGAAAAAATAAGCCCTTCACTACAGTTCATTACATTGACATTGCCAGTCCAGTCAAGTCTCCCTAAGAGCCAAAGTGGATGAAAACTTCAAAGTTTTATATTTATATCTTGATTCACTCTGCTTAGATTTATCACGTTGTGACAAATTTATTACCAGAGCTTTGCCCACTCTGAAGATTCTGATAGTGTTTCATTATGAAATATAAAATATGTCTACAAGATCATACAAACACCCTATGATTGAGTGTGGTCTTTGCTAGATATCAAAAAGGCTACATTGTATCACATTGTTGGTAAAGTTCCTATTTTATATCCTTGATTTTATTTTTATGTGGTTTCTGACCTATCCTCTGATAGCTTTTAAGATGTTGTCCGATCTGTGCTCTTTCCTAATATTTTCATAATGTGTCTCTGAATAAATTTTGACATGGTTTTTAAATTGTCTATTTATGGTAGTCATGTGGCATTTGGCGTGAATGAAATTACTGCTTTGTGTTTTCTCTAGAAATTAAAATTAGTTGAGCTTTTTTGTTTTATCTCAGTGTTGTGGTTCATATATAAATTGTGTTTCATTTAATTAAATCTGGGAATACCACATACTATATCTTTTCAGCTACAAAGTATTGAGCTCGTTGCAAAGAAAAATGTGTCACTGAACAATACCAAAGTAGCTTACATTACAGAAAAATAAAACTTAAGAAAAATAAAGTTACTGACAAGAACAGTAAATTATATTTATAAATTTAGAGAGAAACTACCTAACAATTTTAACTTGACCTTGACCATCTTATAGGGAAATAAAAATCCCTTTTGCCTGTGCCCTTGATTGCTATTACCCATCCCTCCAAAATAATTTTAAAAGGTTTATTAAACATATTTTAGCAAAACAAAACAAAACAAAGCCTCCAGGAAAAGTAAATACTGTTGATTAGAATTTCCAATGATTTGTGTCGAATGTTTTGTGATACTTACTAGATATTTTGTCATAATGTATTTGGAATAGAGAGGTTCACCTGGAATGATCCAACTATCAAACTCTTTGGCTGAGAAATGCAGCAATCTGAATATAGTGTTTTGAAGAACTATACTTCTCTTTACCATGCTTCTCTGACCCAGCCTTAAATTTCAGATAGTGTACACATAGACTGATAAAGGAAGAAATATGATTTAATAGTCAATAAGCTTAAAAATTAGGCATTTAATCAGTGAAGTGTCAGGAAGCTGAATAAATCACACATTGTATTTCTAAAGCATCGATTATATTTTAATTATTAAAATTATGAAAAAAAATAAAAAGTAAAAATTATGAAAGGAATTTCATATTTTATGAATTTAATGAAAGCTTAAATTATAAAAGCAAATATTGCCTTAATCAGATTGCTAATTTAAAAAATATATACATGGAAAAAATTATACATGTTGATTCATTTCATAACTTTCAAACTATTATTAATGTTATTTATTATGTTTCTGCTTTATATTTAATTGTATTTAGTCACAAATCACACACAGCATGCTATTTAATTTTTGTTTGTTTGTTTTTTAAAGATTTTATTTATTTATTTGACAGAGAGAGAGAAAATAAGCATAAGCAGGGGGAGTGGCAAGTAGGGAGAAGCAGGCTCCCTGCTGAGCAAGGACCCCCCCCCCCAATATGAGGCTCTACCCCAGGACTCTGGGATCATGACCTGAGCTGAAGGCAGATGCTTAACTGATTGAGCCACCCAGGGACCCCTTTTTTTGCTTTAATTTAGTTCAAGTCATATACTTAAAAACATTGTCCTATAACTTAAGGAAACATTATTCATCGTAAGTTTAGATGTGGTTCAAATCAAATGGCTGGCACTTATCAAGTGGGTGATCTTTAGAACTATGTTGAATCTTTCTATCTCCACTTGTCAAATGCCTAAAAGGGTTGCTATGAGGTTTGAATGCATTAACATTGATGAAGAGCCTAGAACATTGTCTGGCAAGTGTTATATGGAATATACACTGCTTAATGTAATGTAATGCTTAATGTAAATAATTTTTACCTATCATTATTTGTATGTTTATGACAATACTATTTTCATTATCAAATGAAGCTTTTATATCATGTTTGTTTTCTGTCTTGATTTTATTCTACACAACTTAAATTTCTATTCAATCTCTTTGTTTAGCTCATAGAAATTTTTTTTTCAATTCCTTTCATTTTGTTCGTTAAATGTTCCCTTGGATTTAATCTTAGCTTAAGTTCTTTATCCACATACTCTAACCCTAAAAGCATACTATATAATGGTAACTTACAGATGTTAGTAAGTTAGTAAATCCTAATCACCACTTCTCCCCTGAACCATAGAACCACATATAAAACTACCTGTTACATTTCCATTTGTGTGTCCAATTGGCATCTTGAACTTAACATGCTTGAATAGAATTCTTGTTTGCCCTCAGTCTTCACAAGCTATCCCTTCATTTCATCTTTCCCATGTTTGTAAATAGCAGTTGAACTCCTCTCCACTTAGTTGCTCAGTCTGAAAACCTAGAAGCCATCTTGATTCCATTCATTCTTTACCCCCTGCTATTAATCCTTCAAAGGGCTTTTAGAGTTGATTTCATAATAAAAGCCCAATGTGTTCTTTCATTTCCATCTTCACTGTTACCACTATTGTGCAAGATTCTTATTTTTCATTAAGATTATTATAACCTACTAACTTAATTCACTACACTCTGTCCTCTCTGGGACATACTTCTTACAGAACCCAAATGTGTTAGATAAATTCCCTCATCTGATGGAATTCTCCAGGTTTGGTTTTATGTTTTTCTACATTTAGAAGACTATTTTAAGTCTAAACTTACATGATCTGGTACCACTCATTTCAAATTGCATCTCTGTGACTTATTGTGCAACTTATAATAAGAAATATGTGTTTGCTCTTTACCTCAATTTCTGGCAAAGCCCCTAAAGCCCTGGAGATTTCCTAAGTAAAGACAGCAACAAAGGTATCTTTTGTTATGCTAATGTGGTGGGTTTTGTACTGCCCCGGAGGAGGGAAGTTGATTGCCGCAGGAACAAACCTAGAACAGAGGTTTGGAACTTTCCTGGACTTTGAATCAATCATCAATGAACAGTGATGTAATCAATCACAGCTATATACTGAAGCCCCATAAAAAAAACAAAAATACTGGGGTTCAGAGAGTTTCCAGGTTAATGAACAGGAACACTTCCATGTGCCGTTATCTAGGTCCCACACTGCACCAGGAGGAAGGAAGTTTCTTTGTTCAAGACCACCCCCTATGTAATACTTCATCTTTAATATCCTTGTAATAAACTGGTAATCTAGTGAGTAAACTGGTTTCCTGAGCCCTGTGAACCACTCTAGCAAATGAATCAAACCCAAGTGGGAAATTGTGGAAGCTTCTGATATATAGCCAGTTGGTCAGAAGGTAACAATCCGAGTTCCGACTGGCATATGAAGTTGGGTGAGGAGGGCAGTTTTGTGGAGCTGAGCCTTTAACCCATGAAATGTGAGGTTCTCTCTGGGTAAATGGTATCAGAATTGAGCTGAATCGTAGGTTACCCATCTTGTGTTGCAGAATTGCTTGCTTAGTATGGGGGAACACACCCCCTAACATACACACACACACACATCACAACTGGTTTTAGACCCTTAATCATGAGTCCCTATCCACCTTAATTCAGTGTTCTAAATGTGACAGCTTCCTTCCTGTGCCTTGAAAAAATCCACTGTATTACAAGTTGTCACCACATCCTCAAAAGGCTGGTTCCTTTCTGATTTCAGATTTCACCTTCAAGAGGCATGACTTCCCCAAATTTTCTAAATTACCTTCATGTCCCAGCTACTCTGAACATCATAGTTTTATTTACTACATAACACTACTTACTGAATTTCACTTATTTGTTTGCTTAACAGTTTGTTTCCCTTCTTTTGCTTTTGGATAGAGACTTTATATGTCTTGTTAACTGCTGCTATAGTCCCCAAATCTTGAATTATACTGAACTCACCTTACTAACTTAATATACATATGAATGAAGGAATTCGAAGTGTCCTTAAGCATACTTACACTCCAAAAATTAATGCAATAAACATATCATTGATTACCAATTTAAACTTTCCTAACGTTTTCCTGACAAAACTTTTTTTAATGGTTGTTTTAATGTTGTTTTTTTATGACTGCTTCTTACAAAAAGAAAAAAAGACAAATAATAAATAGTGACTATGGAGAAGGGTGGTCTTGTTCGTGATAGGGGTAGAAGTAGGCTGGAGCTGAGGTAGGAGCTTTGCGAGAACATGCTGGGTTCCAGTGGCAAGGATAAACTGGAAGAAGGGACATTCTAGGACTGCCCAAAACTTGAGGATGAAGGACTGGGCCTATACGGGGACTTCCTCAGTAGATTTGTAGATCCCTTTGTCCTTTTCCCCTTTTTCACTGCCTCTTCCCCAATAATGATTCTTTCTTGCCTTAATGTCCCCTGTGACCACAGGCCATACATCTATTTATCAGAACCCTTCCCTGCAGGCCTCCTTATGACATTTAACCAGGCAGCATAGAATTTCACGAGCACTGCTCTGTGCTTCCCGTACCCCCAACCCCCACTAGCTGGGAGTGAAGAAGCTTGGCTTCTAGTAAAGCCTAGTTTTAAAGCAGTGTTTTTCTTCATTTATAGGCCCTTGCATATTTTGTTGACCAGAAAGAATAACTAAAACACATGTCATAATATGTCATTAAAAATGTTGAAAAATGTGCACATTAACTATGTGCATTTGAATTTTAGCGGTTTTGATGTCAGCAGTGTTAGGACCAACTTAGCTAAAGCAACTCCATTTTTGCCTGGCCAGCCATACTGTTGTTTATTGACTCCCTTCCAGGAATTACCTGGTATCAGTTCCTGGTATTGGTCCCTGGTAAGGGGGCCAGAAAACAAAGGGGAGCCGGACAGGTAGAAACAGTCACAGGTGGAAACAAAACAAACACATGCACAACTCCTAGGCAACTACTTAACTATGGTCAACTTGCAGTTTGCGGTTCTTGCCTATAAAAACTAGCCTGTAAGACTAGGTGGCACTTTTCTCTCCATAGAAACGGCCTTGACTGGTCAGTGTAATTCTCGGGTGGTCGTTCTCTCCATAGAGACAGCCCTGACCCGTCAGCTTAATTCTTGATGCTTGGCGTGGAATAAAGCTTAGCTTGACCTTAGCTTTGTATCAGACTCGTTCCTTTGATCACGGACCCTAACAAGCAGGACGGGTCCAAGGACCAATACGGAATCCCAAAGAACCAGCCAAGAAGGTCCTTGGCTTCACACAGGATAGAAATCAGACTTGAGTTGACAGGAAGTGTGAGCAGGGTTCACTGAAGATATAGAGAGAATGCAGGTGCAGACAGAGCATCCAGGAGACATGGAAAGAAAAAGACAGAGTCTCACCTTTGCTTGGGGTCTGGGGTTTTTACTGAGGATTGTGGTCCAGTGTACATGCCCTCTCAGGCAACCAGGAACCATTCAGAACAAGGACAAGGGTCCAGGTGTACTCCGTAAGTCACTCATTCTTTGGAGCCAAGGGGTCTTGGCATTGAGATGTCTAGTGCTGGTGGGCTGGAATACAAACAAGATGGCCTTCCCTGCTCATCTGGCCAGTCCTTCCTTAGATGTTACCTATCGTGGTATCTATTATTATCTATTAAAAGAAATCAGTAACTCCATGTCCTTCACAAGGAGGACATATATTATTTGCACTTTGAGTCAAGTATAAGGTAGGGGTATAGGCCCAAATGAGAATAGCAGGAAAAGGAGATTTTTATGAGGTCCTTTAGTTTGCCTATCTCAGTTTCTCTTATTTTGGACTCTTTATCTTTCACATGTCAAAGGGTAGATTGAGTCACAAAGTGTTCTAATATAAAGCAAATATAAATTAATTCTTCATTTTAATTGGTTTACATTAATAAATTAAATGAATTTGGAGGTAAATAATACTCTATTTGTAGAACAAATTGTAAGCACTTAACAAGAAAGCATTGATAATAACAACTAATTTTTACTGAGTGCATACAGTAAGTCAAATGCACCCTTAAGCACTTTAGCATTATTAATTAATACATATTAACTGTTTTAGTCCCTTTAGACTGTTATAACAAAATGCTATAGACTGAGTGGCTTATAAATAATACAGATTTATTTCTAACAATTCTGGGGTCTGGGAAGTCCAAGATAAAGGCCCTTGTAGATTCTATGTCTGGTCAGTTCAGTATTCATAGATGGCTCCTTCTGGCTGTAACTTAACATAGCACAAGGAGCAAATAAGCTCTTCAAAGTCTCTTTTATTAATTAGGGCACTAATTTTATCCATGAGGATTCTATTCTCATAACCTAATCCCCTACTAAAAAAACCTAACATCCTTACACCATCACAACACGAATTCTGGGAAGACAGATGTTCAGACCATAGCATTAATATTAAATACTTATTAGCTTATATTCACATGTATGAATTTACATATGTGAACCAATATTCCTAAGAAATCTGTGATTAGCGTTACTCATATTAATCTCTATCTTGTAGATAATGAAACTGCAGCAATGAAGGGTTAGATAATTTTCCCACAATTATAAAACAAGTTAATGGAAAAAGCAAGGTCAAATCCAGGCATTCTGGAACAAGAGCTCATGGCTTCTACTCTAAGTTCTCAGATTCATAAAGAAGTTACTTTTGTGCTTTCTGGTTTGTGACGCTGAGCTTTTATCTTACTATATTACTAATATATATATATATATATTTTTTAATAGCCAATTATTTCATCAAATTTCTTTTTATCATTATTTACTGTTCAGAATCCCTACCATAACTATAGGACTATTTCTGATGCAAGAAAGATTCCTGAATAAACTGCATTTGAAATATAAAAATGTTGCAAATGTTTTCTCGATTGAATATTTGACAAAGTAAGAAAATGAGAATGTGATAATACATTTTTAACATTATTTATTTATTTTTTAAATTAACATATAATGTATTATCTGCCCCTGGGGTACAGGTCTGTGAATCGTCAGGCTTACACATTTCATTTTGAAAGTAATTCCCAATTACCAACATGTTTGCCAAATTGGAAATTTATTAAATATAAATTAAAAAGCTGAGTAAAAGTGACCTGTTCCTCTCAATATGATTATAGGAAGTCCACAATCCTTACAGTGAATTTCAGCAGTATAACCATGCCTTGCTGTATTTGGAGTTCCAATATTTACAAAAGTTATGTTATGAAGTAGAGAAGTTGTTAGGAACAATCCATCAGAGATATCAGGAAAAGCAACTTTAGTATTTAAAATAATTATATTTGGGTACTCAGGTTATGAGCCTCAAGGAAAATTTTGACATGCTTTTTTTTCCTGTTTATAATTTATTAAATGTGATTTATCTTTTTCCATTTAGAGAATTCCTGCTGCTTGCTTTATGGTAGTATTTTGCATTGATTTTGGTATAAGTGACATTCATTTTTGTTACATATTGTATTCATGATTAATATGCAAATATTTTCCAAGTAAATTACCATTGGTATTTGATAAAATGCAGCATACTTTGTTTTTAAAAAATAAAACAAGATACATATTTAAAAGAAGCACAGTCCTGTCTTCAGAGAATGCTTTAAGAGCTATCCGTGTTTAATAAATTTGCTGTTGATTTCTTTGTTCATTTAACTATACAGGCTTTAATGCCTTGTTATACTTCTAGTCTGAGGACAGCACTGCAGTAAACGATTTCAAATTGCTAACACTAGCCCTGCTATGTGAACAGATGTGCAAGTCACAACAGATGCTTTTCTGTTCTGGGTTAAAATTAGATATCCCTTCCCATTCACATTGTCAGGATTGTACTAAATATTTTATTGTTCGTTGTAATAGCTAAAGAAGATAACCAAATTAATGTTAATGTAAGAGTCTGGGTGCTCTAGCAAGTTGAATCTTATAGGCTTTCTTTTTTTTTGAAACTATAACCTTCCTTTTCTGATTTAAATTTGTCATAATTACTATATAACTTAATGTGAAACTTTCCGCACTATGATAAAGATACTTGGCTCCCAACAAAGACTATATTCTGAAACTGATATGACATTGAATATTTTTGTATCCTTTCTAATTTTGACATTGTCTCTAAGATAAATTGGTAAGTATTTTATCCCTTCTAATTAACTAGTTTATTATAGTAGAGGCTAGAGTATTTCTATTTTATACCAGCATTATGAATATTTAATTACAAATAAATTCAATTATATGATTTTCTTAATTTTCTGAATGAGCATCAATTCATTCATTCATTCATTCATTTATTTTTATTAACATACAACGTATCATCTACCCCAGGGTACATGTCTGTAAATCGTCAGGCTTACACATTTCACAGCACTTACCATAGCACATACCCTCCCCAATGTCCACAACCCAGCCACCCCATCCCTACCCCCCTGCCTTCCAGCCACCCTTAGTTCGTTTCGTGAGTCTAGGAGTCTCTTATGGTTTGTCTCTCTCCCCATCCCTTCCTGTTTCATTTCTCTCCCCCACGCCCCCCACAAATCCCTGCCCTGCCTCTCAAATTCTTCATATCAGAGAGATCATGAGATAATTGTCTTTCTCTGACTGACTTATTTCGCTTAGCATAATACCCTCCAGTTCCATCCACGTCATTGCAAATGGCCAGATTTCATTTCTCTTGATGGCTGCATAGCATTCCATTGTATATATATATACCACATCTTCTTTATCC
>CM053604.1:81193686-81247960 GCA_028646535.1 Procyon lotor
CATTCTTTATTTCCTTGATGATACCTATTTAGCAGAATCATTAGATATAAAATTTTAAAACGGACACTTCATTGCAAATTATGAGACCAGTTTTTGGTATACAATATTAACTTCTTGGAACATTTGTTAATTTAACTTGTTTTACTGTTAAAATACATATTTTCCTTCTCCTTGAGGCTGTGATTCAAACTCAATCAAAAATTAAAATAATATGAATATCTTTCCAACATTTCCTTATGAAAATGCCCAAGTTTGTATCCAGTGTGGTGGAAGATGAATGAGTTCTAGGAAGAAACAACTCTGTTTCTTACATTATATACAATCTTAGACTAAAATTTTAATAGGTCCTAAAAACCTTTAAATCCATCTTTCCCTAAACCTTTTTAATTACACTGTTCCTTCACTCCCTTCTCTTTTCTTTTTTTGAATTACCTCCTCTCCTCCCTTTCCCTCCTTCTCTTCTCTTGTCTTCTCTTGTCGCCTCTCCTCTCTTCTCCTCTCCTCTCTCTTCTATTGTTTCTACAATCTAAAGCCAATAAACTGAACACACATAGTTCACTCTATAGGTAAACATAAACTCCACAATTAGACCAACTGAGGTAAAATCCTCACTCAGTGTTACAGCATTGTTGGCTTTATATGTTAGTTTTTCTCTTTGAGCTTCAGTTTCCTATTTGCACACATATAATTAAATATTTTTTTATTCTTTTGCATCTCTTTTATGTCTTGAAAGTCAAGAGAATGCTTTCAAATTTGCTAAAATGTCATTTCGCCATCTTAGTATGTTTCAATATTTATTTGTATGAACCTGGTTCCTGGACTTAATCACTTACTTTATATCTATTGTATCTAATAGCCTACTGAGTTTTAAGACCAACATAGGAGAGTATATGACTACACACAAAAATATCTGTTAGTAGGAGAGAGCTTAATGTTGATCAGTAAATGTTTAAGAAAGAAAGTGAATGTTGATTTGTGATTTAAAGTAAAGGTTTAATTTGTGTTTTCTGTAGGCCTGGGTAGTAGCATAAAAAAATGGTATAGATTTATCATTCTGGAGCCAGTCAGGAGATAGAAACTATACACTGGTTTAAAAAGAAAAAAAATTACTGACAAAAATCATTAAACTATGATAGAAAAGTAACTGTAAGCTATCATGAAAGCCTTTATGGTACCTTGTGGTAGAGGGAAAATACCCAAAGAAGAACAAAACTTAGAAGGGGTCCCCTCATGAAGCTGGGATTCAGACCTCAATGGAAAAGGTGTAGTTCAATCCATTGGAGAGTGATAAAATTTGCTGATTTGTCTAAGCAAAAGTTGGTTCACAGTAACTGAACAAGCAGGAAACAAACCCTCCAAGTACAACCAGGAAGGAAGCATGTTACTTGCAAAGGAGGAGACTGGTGGGAGAAGTTGCAGAGGGGGCTGGCCGTGTTAGGTAGAAACCATGTGGAAAAAGGCAGAACATACCTGGGCTTGCAGAGGTAGTGAGTGTGGTCAGATGGGGTTTCTCCAGACAACCTGTGCATATGCTTACAGAGGGCAATGAGGAAGTCTGTACAGTCAGGAAAGCTTTGAGGCACCAATTTTTGTGTTGAGAGGTCATAGAGAAAGTTACCACCAAGTTAAGGCTGAAATGTTATCCAGAGATCATGTTTTGCACACATGGCTGGAGCAGTCTCTCTCTCTCTCTTTTTTTTTTTTAAAGATTTTTATTAATTTTTTATTTATTTGACACAGAGAGAGAGATCAAAAGTAGGCACAGAGGCAAGCACCTGTGTTAGATAAAATGTAAAATTTTAGCTAATTTTTAGGATCCCAGGATCTTAGGACCCTGAGATCATGACCTGAGCATAAGGCAGAAGCTTTAACCCACTGAGTCACCCAGGCGCCCCGGCTGGGTCAGTCTTGATGATCTGTTCTCACATTCAGACAGCTCACAGCAGCCAGAAACTGTATGAGAAGTTCTTTCTCCAATGTCCCTACAGTACCCACCATTGAAAAGTTTAACACAGGGCTCACTTTAATGGAGAAATGCTTAAAGAAAATCTATTATCACAGCATACACTATAGAGTGAATCTGGAGCTGAGAAAATAAATTAGTAATTGACACAGAATTAGAGATTACTGAGTTATTCCTTGATGTTCTTTATGTCTTTAAACTTTTCTTTTTTCTACCTTGTAAACATGAATAGACATGAATTTTTATAGTGATTGCCTTTTAGATGTATTGCATTCAAAACCATTTCAGGAATATTTTAGTAGCTTTTGTATGTTTGGAAAATATCCACCACCCAGTAAAAAATCTTTTGTTACTATTAATAAAGAGGAAATTTCAAGAGAAATATTTTTGATGACAAACCTGTAAACAGCTTTATATTCATTTTCTTATTTTTTTAAAATAGAATGTTGAAATTAATGCTCAAAATGTTAATAACAATTATAGTGCCAATTATATAGTAAGGAAGGGGATTGAATTAGTTGCTCAAGTTTTCTGAAGCCAATGCCTACTGTATGTCACCTTTCTTTACGGTATACCAAGATAAAATTAACACGTGATACTCAATATATTCATTTGCAATGGTACCTGATTTCAGAAAAGACTGAAAAACATGCTTGTATCTGTTTTCCAAGATTTTTTTGTCCTATAATTCATTTACCTGAAGGTAATTGACCAGTAGAAAGTACAATGACATTTGTATTTTTATATTTCAGAAAAAAGATATTATAGGATACATATGCATTCTAAATATGTGATAGGGGACTTATTTACACTATAATTAGCCATTCTTTTCTTCCTTAACAAGGTGACTTGACTTGTCAAGTATCGATGCTGTCATTAAAATGCTGGTGAAATTGTGTTCTTTATTGCTAATTAGGAAGTCTTTTAATACAACTGAAGTCCATTGCCACTAATTACTATCCTAATAGAATATGTCTATATACATACTGATTGCTTGAAATACACTTTGCCTTTAGTGAGGTGAGAAATGCCCTGACAGGGATGCGGCCTTGGCTCATCATTTTTTCTTCAAGCAGCAAGAAGGAAGAGGATGAAAGAGAAGGAGAAGGGGGAGAAGAGAAGGATGAAAGGAAGGAAAGAGAGATATGGTGATTCTGAGTACTATAAATATCTTAGAGCAATGGAGTAATTGACTTTGCGCTGTGGTGAATACAAAATGTAAACTTGCATTAAATCATTTTGTAACTTATGAGGGCACGTGTTTGGTCCTGTGTATGTTTGGACTTCATATATCCACTTCTGAAGCAATGTGAGTCTTTTTGACTCTGTGTATTTTAGCTAACATAAATTTCTCCTTTATCATATAAGAAAAGAATGCAAATAAAGCAAGGAAATAAAAAGAAACAAAGGGAGATAGTTGGATAAAAGGGCAGAAGAACATTCATTGAGTATGTACACTTTGCTAGATTCTAGTCCCAAGCCCAACAACAGCTCCCACAATATTTAAGTCATTACATTCTCTGTATGCTACAGTTCCAGTAGAAAGTGAAATACTTGATGATTTCTAGTTGTAGAATTGTATTATTTTCTTTGACAATCATTTGTGATGACTTCATTATGAAAAGTCAGTTTAATGTATCACCATAGAGGAATGAAAAAATTATGTGCCAGTCATCTAAGGTGGTCATCTCAGCTACTTTTATTATTAACCCTATTAAATATACATCAGTTCCCATTTTATTGATTAGAAAACAAAGTTTGAGAAAAGTTAAATATTTTTTCTTGGCAATTTGCCCAAAGATAAGGAGAATACATTGTTCTTTGGAAAGTCCTAATGATGTAGTATTTTTCCATAAGATATTGAAGAAAAATTCCTATTAGAGAAAGTAGTTTACTGAAGATAAAATTCAGTAATAACCAGTTTTTGTCTACCAGGGTTTTTCAGCCCTTCACTTGGTTTGCAGGTTCAGAATTTTCCAAGAAGAACATAAGATAATATAAGATAATTTACTATGAGACTTTGTTGAGATTTGAGTCTAGATCTCTTACTCTAAATATCATGCTCTTTCTATTATAAAAAAAGTTTTCAAACTGTGTTAAATGTTCCACTAATAACTGACTCTATTCCATTTTTAATAGTTTGGTCGTATAATGAAAATAAATACATAGCACTGGCTTATCAAATGTTAACACCAGCAAATTATTTTTTGTGCAAAACTTGGAATAAATTTCCTGCCGTCTATCATTCTGTGTTGTTGTAAACGTGCCCTGTTGATTTTTAATGGTTAATCTTAGATCCTGAGTCCAAAGTGTTCCTATGAAAATGAAAAGTATTCTGAAAAGGAAGAAGTGGATAATTATAAAAGTATTCCTCCATGCAAGGGTTTTATCCAGCAATGATTTGGGACCATTTACAATATTAAAACTATTAAGTAATAGAATCAGAAAAACTGAAATAAAAGTAGGTGTGGGAAACCATGTGACATTGAAAGGAAACACTATAATAATGAGTGAAACTTTGGATGTTAATATTTTTTTTAAATATTTTATTTATTTATTGACAGAGAGAGATCACAAGTAGACAGAGAGGCAGGCAGAGAGGCAGACAGAGAGAGGGGGGGAAGCAGGCTCCCTGCTGAGCAGACAGCCCAATGTGGGGCTCGATCCCAGGACCCTGAGATCATGACCTGAGCTGAAGGCAGAGGCTTTAACCCGCTGAGCCACCCAGGTGCCCCTGGATATTAATATTAAACCTGAAAGTATTTGTAGATCTCATAGATAGTACCCAAGTAATTCTTATAAAATGCAAAATCACTTCTGAGTAAGCCAGTTAAAAGACATTCTTTTTTACTTTTCCCTAATTTTATTGTATTTATTCACCAAATGAGTAGTTATATTTGTATTCATAAAGTATAAATGTGTTACCTATTATAATTCAGGCCCAAACCAGGGTATTAGGATTAAAACTTTAAAAAGATAAAAAATAATGTATATTCTGGTTTCATAGAACATACATTCTAGTGAAAAGGACAAAGGCAATTAATTATTTATGATAGACAAAATTCTGTAATTAAAAAAAATGATATGAATTTCTAAATTATAAAAGAGAACAAGTTTGCCCAGGTGATCTTTGAAAAGAAAATTGCAATTATAGACCAGGAGGTAGAAAGGGAATGACACTGGAAGTTTCCAAAGATGAGATCATATGTGATGAGAGAAAATATCAGATAAGAGTCAATGGCAGGCAGAATGCAGGGCTTGTGAGACATTGACACTGCAATAAGGCATTTGGATATTGTTCATAAATATGTCAGGAAGGCTCATGTTGAGTCATGGAAATAATATACTTCATTGGAACTCTATTTTTTAGGATAGAAAGTAGTTCAGAGAACTCAATTTTAGTCACAAAGCCTCTGAATTGGTAGTGAGAGTTCAGACTTCCTAAAATACTTGTTCCAGATCCTGTTTTTGTTTTTCGTTTTTTTGTTGTCTTTGTGGTTATTTATTTGTTTGTTTTGGAATCAGACCCAATTCTCCCTGGTCCTTCTCTTCAAATATTTTATATTGTAATTTAGACATTATATAATATTTACTCATTTATTCCTAAAAATCAAAGTTACGAGGTTTTCTAAATATGATATCAATATATGTATATTAATTCATCCTATTCAGCAATCAAACCACCCCTTAACCAGGTATCTAAGTTTATTTTTTTATTTTTTTTTAAAGATTTTATTTATTTATTTGACAGAGAGAGAGATCACAAGTAGGCAGAGAGGTAGGCGGGGGTGGGGGAAGCAGGCTCCCCTGCTGAGCAGAGAGCCTGATGTGGGGCTCGATCCCAGGACCCTGAGATCATGACCTGAGCCAAAGGCAGAGGCTTAACCCACTGAGCCACCCAGGCGCCCCCAGGTATCTAAGTTTATTAAACTCTGTTTCTGATCTGTTTTTTTAATTCTAGCTTACTTGACCTACAATTTTAAAAACAGCTAGTGAGATTTTATCTCTCTCTTAGTAATGAAAAATGATACCAACAAAGTTTTATTCTTTACTGTCCTTTTTTCTTCTCTCAAGATGAAAAAAATCAGGCTGAAATATAAGAATAATGTGTGCATGTGTATGTGAGTATGTGTGAATGCCAAAATATATCATAGAAAGAAAAAAACTGACATGAACTATTAGTCAACTTAATCTATATTTACTGAGCATAAGGCCTGTATGATTTCCAGGCCAGTTAGTGGAGGCTATATACAGATCTCTATGTGTTTAATGGGGTTGTGAATAAGAGGGATAAACAATACAATTTACTGAACAATCAGGAGCTAAGTCATGGGTAAAATGAATTCTTTAATAATATAAACTATATAATTGATCTTACTTATTTTAGTGTGCTTTCAATATTCTAGGATTTAAATAATCTAATGTCTGTAGAAATGTCATGTAACTTTTAGCGATCATTTTTGTGCTAATTTACCTTTTAAGTAATGTGCTTATTTCTCTTTTTCCCACTTTTACTCTTATTTCTTATGCATTTTCATTTAACTATTATCCTGTTTGCATTTTAAGATTCTCATATGATTTTAGAATATGTTTGCTTAAAAACATATATAAACACACCTACAGACTTTATTGATAGAAATCAATTCAGTTAATTAAAAGACTGACATAGTTTAAATTGTATTTCATGCATAAATATAAACACAAATTAGAAAATTTTGTTAACCTTTGGAAGCAAATAAATTGTGATTATAATGTACATGGCATGAAATCAAAGTCGATAGGGCGTTAATATATCCAGTGTCCTATGGCTATAAGCACTAGTTCTATCCATTGAGAAACTGTCATTGGCCAGAATTCCCACTCAGTGTAATCAGTGATATAGTGTTGCTAGAGGCTAATTTACAACATTGAATTGTTTTTCATTATAATTAATTCAGCTACACTAAAAATACATGGAACATGGAAAGAGCAGAGTGGGCTAAAGCACATTTCTAATCCACATATTGTAAGCATCATATTATGTTAGAATAAGCATCGTATGAAATACCCATTTTATATGTATTTGTGTTGGAATCAATGATTAAAGTTACACATAAAAGTTGGTGTTTATAAATTTAACGTTACATAATTTATTTTTGTCATTTTTGGTAAATGATAAAGTCATTTTTATTATGCATAATGTACTTTGCCCTAAAAATAATTTTGATATCTCAAGAACTTATGTCAGGATTTAGAACTAGACAAATGGAACTTAAATTTATTTGCAAGAACTGAGAGTGATGGAATAGAGAATATAAAGGCATGAAAGTCAGATGTTCCCAGGAGGGGAGTTCATTTACAGATCTCAGCTTAGGGATCACAATGACTTCAGAGGCCTATAGGTAATATAAATGTGTGAAGCATCTGGGTATGAGAAATAAATGACTATTATTCCAGTGAAGTAGAGAGCACATCAGTCCCATAAATGTATTCATCTTATTAAAAAGAATAAAATCCTGCTGGTCAAGTAAATCCTACTGGTCAAGTAAAATAAGTCATATGGCAGGATTCAGATCAAGAACCACCAATTTACAACAAAATCACATCAGCCCTGTATTTATGTCCATTTGTGGACATATACTCAAAAATTATAATTATTAATAATTTATTAAATTAATATATAAATACTTATAGTGATTTTATTTTTTATTTTTTTGGTCATAGTGCTTTTATTTATTGAACAGTTACTTGATACTAATTCTACAAGCAAATTGATAGTGTTGAAATGCTTATGAACATGTTCTTTTATATTAATTCAATATTTTCCTGTGTTTATTTGCATGAATCACAATATATTTGTTTTCCTGTTAAGTATATCTATACTTTGATTCTGGTTAAGGGCCAGAATGAACTTTCTTAGTAGTCAGTTGCTAATGTATTAAATTAAACACAGGTGTTTTTAGAAATTAGGTATAATTACATAGACAATAAGGAAAGTGAACACATATCAAAACTATAATTTGTATTGTAAAAGACCTAATAAATTATATTTATCAAAAAGTATTCTAAGGGTATGAAAGAAACAATAAGCAAGTAAGCAAGCAAAAACATATACATTAAAAAAAATAGAGAATTGGAAATCAAAACCGAGCAGCAGACATAGAATTATTCCAGAATGAAGCAGAAAATGAATTCATCCCAGAGTAAGTTCACCATGTATAAAAAGTAATATTACTAGATTCTTTGGGGTTTTTCATTGTATTGAGATGCTGTTATTGATGACAGAGAGCTTAAACTTGGATTAATATTTAGTACATGGAAAAGTAAACAAATAAAGAATAAAGATAATGTAAAACCATGATATGTCAAAATTATATAAATATCTATGTAACAGGTAAGAAAAATACGTTACCTTTTCTTGGTAATTATGCATTATGCTAACCAAATAGCATTAAAGCTAACCAAATGCAATAAATAAAGTGTGAGAATATAGGAAAATGAAAAGAGCCTGGAAGAAAAAGCTAATGAAAAGGACATATGAAAGCTGTATCCTAAATTTCTATAAGAAAAGATACATCAGAAACTTAATAAAGAAATTTTTGTATAAGCCAGTTATATATTAGACAGAGATGAATATAGGGGAAAAAACCTGAAATAGTTGGATGTGTTGTGTCTGGAGAACAGGAGTTAGCATTGGAAGATAAGAGAATAGGAAGGATAGAAAAATTAAAAGAGACTGTGTTTATTCTATTGTAAACTTTCAGATTAAATCACTTTTTATAACTTTATACATATATGTGTCTATATATCTAATTAAATAAAATATGAATTCAAAATGGAAACTTCTGCTTTCAGTCCAACATGCAAAGAACTTGGAAGTCACCACCACCATCCTCATGAGAAAAACTACTGAGCAAACTGGAATTCAAAGATTCTAGACCCATCAGAGACTTGCTGTCCACACGGAAACAGACACAAATGTTATAGCAACTTCATTCATAGTTACCAAAACTTAGAAGCAACCAAGATGGCCTTCAACAGGTGAATGGGTAAACTGTGGTACAGTCATACAATAGATGTTATTCAGCTATAAGAAGGAAGGGACTATCAAGGTATAAAATTACCTAGAAAACCCTAAATGCGTATTTCTAAGTGAAAGAAGCAGTCTGGAAAGTCGACATGCTGTTTGATCCCAGTTATCCCTCTCATGCTGGAAAAGGCAAAACTATAGAAATGGTAAAATGATTGGTGGTTGCCTGTGGGTGAGAGAATGAATAGGTTGAGTGCATATTTAGAGCAATAAATCTATTCTGTGTGACAGTGTGATAGTGGATACATGTCATTATACATTTACATTTATACATTATACATTTACGTTATACATTATACATTAGTAAAAACAGAACTGTTTATATTAGAGTCCACTTTTTAGTAGACTCTAATGTAAACTATGGACATTAGCTAATAATAATGTATCAGTTGTAGTCCATCATTTATAATAAATGTACTACACTAATGCAAAGTGTTAATAATAGTTGAAATACCATCTATGGGTTGGTGGGGGGACAGGGTTTATGGGTATTCTCTGCTTTCTGCTCAATGTTTCTGTAAACCTAAAACATTTCTAAAATAGTTTATTAACCTAAAAAAATTCAGTTACACCATGCCAGTTGATACTGGAGTCTGTGATGTTAATTTAGAGTGGGAATTATTGTTACTTAATGAATTACCCAGGCTACCAGGTGGAGAATTTTTGAAAAATCTCTTCAAAATCGGAGTACTGAGACTTAGAATAGGTAAGAATGTGTTTAATATATTGTTTAGTGTTTAACATTAGTCTAAGTGTTTAGTGACATGGAAAAGTGAAGACAGAAAATTATAGGAAAGAGATATGATAAAAAGGTAGAATTAGAATATCTAGATTTAAGTTAGAATATTATAATAGAGACAAAATTACACTTGTTAGATTGTGCATGGAGAAAAATTATGAATCCATGCAACAAGTTATTACATTATATTATTTTTCATAAATTTTATCTTAAATATAATTTACTTTTATATCAGTGCCTTGATACATATAGAAGACTCTGGAGGAGAAATTGTTAAAATTTGCTCTGGTTCACTGGCATGACTGAATGAAAAAAGTACCAGTTTGAGGAAAAAAAAAGCAAACTAGTTTTGTTTTATAATGAATGGATTTAGACATTTATCTAAAATCTTAGCTTAACATCCAAATAGAAGTATATTATGCAGGAAGATATTTCTGTGATTAATTTTTATGGAAAAAGTGATGACAGAAAGTTAAGAATAATTATCTTACAGATTATATGAAGAATACAAGAACTACTCAGGAAAGAGAATTCAACAAGAATTGTTAATTGACAAGGCAAGAAACAACAAATGTTGGAGAGGATGTGGAGAAAGGGGAATCCTTTTACACTGTTGGTGAGAATGCAAGTTGGCCCAGCCACTTTGGAAAATAGTGTGGAGGTTCCTCAAGAAGTTAAAAATAGAGCTACCCTATGGCCCAGCAATTGCACTACTGGGTATTTACCCCAAAGATGCAGATGTAGTGAAAAGAAAGGCCAAATGCACCCCAATGTTCATAGCAGCAATGTCCACAATAGCCAAACTATGGAAGGAGACAAGAAGCCCTTCAACAGATGAATGGATAAAGATGTAGTCCATATGTACAATAGAATATTACTCAGGATGAATACCCACCATTTGTATAAACATGGATGGAACTGGAAGAGAATATGCTAAGCGAAATAAGTCAAGGGGGGAAAAATAATTACCGTATGGTTTAATTTATTCGTGGAACATAAGGACTACCATGGAGGACATTAGGAGAAGGAAGGGAATAAGGAAGAGGGGGTAATTACAGGGGGAGACAAACCATGAGAGAATATGGACTCCGGGAAACAAACTGAGGGTTTTAGAGGGGGTGGAGTGAGTGGATGGGTTAGCCTGATGATAGGTATTAAGGAGGGCATGTATTGTAGGGAGCACTGGGTGTTATACACAATGAATTATAGAACACTACATCAAAAACTAATGATGTACTGTATGGTGACTAACATAACAATAAAAAAAAAAGAATTGTAAACTAAGGTTTGAGATTTTTGGAATACTTATTGATGAAAAAGAACTAATGGAAAAAGAAAGAGGCAATCAGCAAGATAGAAGATGGAGGAGATACAACATTATGCAAGATGCAATGTGGAGGGCCAGGCAGTACACTCCCTTTTTATAATGAAGGCAGAGCATAGTATTAGCTTAAGGCAGATGTCTAAAATAGATAAAATTCATTTTCTGGTCCCCATATCCCTCAGATTGTCCCCTTTTATTAATGGGGTATTAAATGCTTTCTCGGTATGCTTAATTTTCATCTAGAGGAGTGTTTCTTGGCAACATGCATTCTGCATTTTTAATAATGTCCCAGGTAATGCTGATGCTGATGGTTTTGACCACACTTTGAGTAGCAAGACCTTAAAAGGTCAGATGTCACCATTTTTAATCTCTGTCCTGTGATCTCCGTATTCTAAAATTATTCTCTTTCACTCTCTTTATCCATATTTTTATTTCCTAAAATGCTATAGGAAAAAGTATGTATGGATAGGATTGCCTCATAATTCTGACACTTGGAGTTTATTTTGAAATATGTAAGAAAAAGAATCATTTTTTCTCCAATTATTATAGGGATGCTATTTCACTGTGCATCCCAGATGCTATTAGGCAAAGCAAAGTGGAGTCCCATATATAATATTTTGAATTCAAAAAATATAGGCATGCATGAATAGCTTTGTGTTTTAAGCTAATCCAAATGCCAGATCCAGGGACTCATAGGATTCCATTTTTTCTGCAGATGAATTCTCTTTAACTGTTTAAGCTAATAAGAAAGTATCACCTGTCACCTTTGCTTCCTAATGAGTTCTTGAAAACTATCTTGGGGCAGCTGTATTTTCACCCTGAAGAATCAAATAGCTGTCATACTACACTAAATTACTTTCTACATTCCTGAACCTTATAAGCCAAAATAACTTTTTATCCTTGCCTATTCATTTTTTATATTTAATGCATAATATTTTTCTATTATTACATAATTAAATATTGAATAGAAGAATTTAGGCTTAACAGATATTCCTCATCCCTAATAAGGATAATTTATTTGTACCATTATGATGATTATAACTCTGATGATTCCAAGATTGTATACCAGAAACAATTGTGGTGTTATGAGCACCAGAAGTTACCAAATAATTAGATTTCTCTTTAAATTAAAGTTTGTTGGCTTGTGACATAAAATCTAACTGGCATATTTTTCAGAAAGCTGAAAGATATATTATGATATATACTTTGGAAACAAAGATAATTAGTATTGAATAAAAACTCTTAACCAGTTTTCTCTTGATTGGGCAAAATGATGAAGGAAGAGAGAAATGGAACCTATGTAGAGCTCTGAGACCATTTCCATGAATACCTGATATACAGTGGTAGCTGAAAGCCCACTTCCAGAAGGTGTTTGGGAGCCCTCTGCTCACAGGTCCCTGTATCCCATTCTTGAGATGCAGAGCAGACCAATCATTATTGTCCATGGACCAACTTAGATGAACATGTTCTTTTCACTTAAAAAAAAAATACACAAAAGCCTGACTTCAAACCCCAAACAGAAATTGGTATAGGATTAGGGAAAAAAAAATAAATTTTTCTAGTTTTATTAACAGGAGGAAGGAACATTTTTTTTATAACTTTCTAACTTTTTTTAAATAACTTTTCCCTCCTTGACTGCAATTCTTTCCAAATAACAATAACAACAACACAAAACTTTGTTTTTGGAAAAGTAAATATTAATTTCAGTCAGTTACAACACATTTTTGTCAATTGTACCTCATTACTCTTCAGCCATCAAGAGTCACATATATCAATAAGAATTTTGTTTTATTTGGTTTTCATTCTGGAATTGTTTAAGGATACACAGCCTTTAAATTTGTTGTTTATGTCCCATGGTGGTCCCAATACTATTGATATTATAAATAGTTGCTTAAGCTTTATAAATATGTATTAAGTTCACCAGTTAATGGTATGTTTTAGTAGAAATGACTTTGTGGCTAATTAATAATCACATAGAACCAAAGGAAATTAGGTGAGAAAAGATGGCACAGGTAGGAGAAATTTGCCATTTCAATGGGACCGTAGCAGAAAACAATGATCTAAAATGATAATTTGTCTTTTCTCACTACATAACTAACTGTTCCAAAAAATATAAATATGCTGGTAATAGGAGCTAACTTTTTTTTTAAGATTTTATGTATTATTTGATGGAAAGAGAGAGATTACAAGTAGGCAAACAGGCAAGTAGAGAGAGAAGGGGAAGCAGGCTCCCCACTGAGCAGAGAGCCTGATGTGGGGCTCGATCCCAGGACCTTGAGATCATGACCTGAGCTGAAGGCAGAGGCTTTAACTCACTGAGCCAGCCAGGCACCCCCCCTTTTTTTTCTTAAACTGAAGAAATCTTTGAATAGTTCAATTAGTCAAGATAACACTATTAAGTCATAATTACAAAGATAAATTGATAACAAATTTATCATTTGCATTATCATTGCAAATAAATGCAAATGTATTTGCATTTAAAGTGCAAATACTGTTGCACTTTCAGGCAGTTCAAAATGTCACTTTGTGATAGAAAGAACTTTTGCATGTATCAATATGCACTGATATATTTTGTAACTGTAGTTACACAGAAATTCAGAGCACACATTAGGTTTTGGAATAATCACTGAATATTTTATGTTATCAAGCTTATTCTGATGTCCACAACACTAAAAGGCAGCCCTTTTGTGGTAATCTTGAGGAGGGAAAAACTATCAAACATTGGTAAGCCATGTAAAGTAATTCACAGCAAATGTAAAGAATTTGCATTTATTATTGTTGTTGTATTTTAACAGAATTTTGCACTTTTTTTTTGGCATCTAGTTCAGTGCACAGAGGATTTTTTTTCTTCAGCTGACAGATATTGAATGGTTAGTGAAGCCAATCAGTACATGTTAACTCTGTGACTCTAGAAAACTGCAATGATTTCTCATGGGATAGCCAAGGTAATGTTAAAATAGGTTATTATAAGTTAAAATGTCTTTGGGCAAAAATAAATTGCTTCCAGAGCCATTAAGGCTGCTGAGTAAGGTTTTTAGCCCATTAACTATGATTCTTCATTTTATACAGCTTTTTTAAATTCCTCTCAATTTTGTTTGAGAGTTTTTCACTCACTCATAGTAACACTAGACATTATATTTTTAACATATCAAAATCATATTAATTTCATCTATTTTAAGAAGAAGGAATTTGTGAAGGAAATATAAAGCATCCTCCTGGATGAGATGTAAACAATGAGTTGGAAATAGACATAAGGCAAAGAACTGGACTAGAGAGTGTTTACGTGGATGAACAGTCACGGTAATTCCCATACTTGCTTAAACTCCTGGCATTTGCCAGTAATTAAATATATTTTGGCTGTAATTTTCACAAGTGTGCAATGTGTATATAGTTCTTCAGCACCATTTTTGTTATATTTGCCACCATTTGGTATTTGTACCAGTTTGACAACTTGCCAAAGTTATACAATTGCTAGGATTTGCACTACCATTTGAAATAACATAGGCTTTTTAATAAGTGAGATTATTTCTCTCATTCAGAACCAGTAATTTAACTTGAATAAAGAGGAGGCAAGAATCAGCAGCATACTGAGCTGGACTTCAGTAAGCCATTTATATGAAGTGTCATGGGGGCTCATCTGGCAGATGGAAGCAGCCAGTGGCCAAAGCCCCTTTGGATTCAGAGGAAGGAGTTTCAAGCATACCAAGGTATTTGGGAAAGTTCAAATAATGTATTACGTTTGTTATTTTATTTAATTAATCTATTTAACAAATTAAAATTCACGTATTTGCCAAGTGCTCTGTTGGCCACTTGCAGTACTTATATAATAATTTGGGAATACTTACAAAATATGTGGCCTCATTCAGTTTGTAGTTGACAGATAATGAGTGAGCATTGGCTCCACTTTAGACAACAATGAAAACCCTTTCAGTCTCTCCTGGAGGTTTAGTAATGATAAATAAAGATGTACATGAAAATAGCTACAGAACAAAGTAGGTCTTGTTATTTGTTATAATATGAATGCTGATAATGAAGATAAAAGAAAGGAAGTATTACTTGCGTTGGGGAGTAGGGACTGGATTGGGATTAAGATAGTTCCTGAAATGAGACATTTGTGTTAGAATTAGCTGAAAATGTTATGTGCAAAGTTGGTATAACAATACAATTTCATAATAGATTTATGAAATAGTAAATTTATAAATGCTAATGATATTTATCTTCTATGTAACATACAGTTTACATATTACCAATGTGATCATTTGTTTATCAGTTCAAAACATTTCTGAGGTTCTCTTATGTGCCTTGACTCTTGGTTTTGGCTCAGGTCACAATCTTAGGGTTGTGACATCAAGCCCCCTGTGGGTCTCCACACTCAGCAGGGAGTCTGCTTGAGATTCTCTCTCTCCATTTCCCTCCGCCCACCCACCTCCATCGTGCTCACTCTCTCTCTCTCAAAAATAAACCTTTAAAAAAAAGAAGACCTGTGGGGTAAATAAAAGTCATTAAACTAATTGTATACTATGCATGAATAAAAAATGTAAGTAGAATATGCTGGAACAACATATATTAAGTTTTTTGACCTTGGCTAGGAGTCAGAGAAAGTCTCCCTGTAAAAACAGCATCTCAGAAGAACCATAAAGCATGAATTGCTAATCATGGATTAGAACTGTGAGGAGTTTCTCAGATAGAAGTAGGAGTAAATTTGTAATAATAGATCTAAAGAGAAACTTTATCCTCAAGAAATCAAAAGTCCACATCTATCGAAAGTGTAACAAAACAAAGAAAGGGACCAAGAACAGAGGGTGAAGATACAATCAGGGACTAAATCCTGCAAGTACATTCAAGGAATTACATCCATTCACAAAAAAATTCTGATTTTTTTCCAAGGAAACAGGTGGTTTAGAAGTTTTCAAATGTCAAGAAGACACAATCATATTTGCATTAAAAATTCAGTTCTTGCCTGAAGAATAAGTTGTGTTATAGCTATGCAAACTTGAGATGGGTATTCTCTCATTGTTGAATGTAGGATTGTGTATGTGCCTATGTCCACATCCATTACATTAAATATTAATTTTACTTTTCAAATCTTCTAAGTCCCTACTATTATTTTAACTTCTCTATTTATTAGAGAAGTTAATCTCTACTAAATCTCTAATAAAAAATCTCTGTTTATTAATTTTACATAATAGTGGTGAATTTTCCTCTTATCTTTATGTAATGACCTTCTTTGAATCTAATAGCATGTTTTGCCCTAAAAAGTATTTTTTCTAAATTAATGAATTAATTGTTTTTTGTTTTGTTTGTGAACTCTCAGTGGCATTTTTCTTTTAAGATTTTATTTGTTTATTTGACAGAGAGCACAAGTAGGCAGAGGTGCAGGCAGAGGGAGAGGGAGAAGCAGGCTCTCTGTGAAACAGGGACCCCGATGCGGAACCCAATGCCAGGACCCTGGAATCATGATTTGAGCCAAAGGCAGCCATTTAACCAACTGAGCCACCCAGGCGCCCTCTCAGTGGCATTTTAACTATAGCTTTTGGATGGGTTCAGGGATTCTTGCCACCTCGCAAGTGTCCACATAAGGGGCATGACAAGACAGTCTCCCCTTCTTGCAGACTCAATCTTTATCATTAGGTTTCTTAAACTATCCTCTCTTATTTAATTGTTTCATTATTCTAATATATTGTTTCATCATTCTTTGAATTTCTAGTCTCTTGATAACAAGTAGAAGTGGATGAGGAGTTTACCCATTCTTTATTAAGTCCTTCATGCTTAAGCTGAACAGCTTCTCTTTAGAATTTGTGGGACACTTACCACTTACTGCTGTCAATTCTGGAACTTTAACTGAAAATCCAATATAAGACATATTATATTTTATTCACCTGTTAGTTATATTTTCTAGATAGTGTCTGGTATGTCAAAAAAATCATGTGTTTTCATGTATAATAATATTTTAAGTTTCCGTTATCTCCTTTGTGTCTCAAGAGTGTGGTTATATTTCAAAGAACAATTTTGTAATTTTCATTAGTTCTATTATTTTTACACTGTTCTCATTCTCTTTCTGAACTTCAACCTATTATTTCCTTAATTATTGTTTGTGTTGATAATTTTCTTTTTCTTTCTCCTTGAGTTTCATTCTAAGCATGGTCATATTTTACTCTTCATTTTGGCAAGGATAACATTGCCTGGCACATAGTATTTGCTCAACAAATTTTTGGTAATGAGTAAATACAAGTATTAACTCTTAATTTCTCTTTACTACTGACCTACTTGTGCCCCACACTTTAATGAATGTAATATTATTGTTAATCTAGTCTCAATATTTTGTAATGATATAGCTCCTTTAGTCCATGGATCACCAGGGCTTTTTCCCTAAGGTTTTAGGTTTAAATGTGTGTGTGTTGTTTTTTAATTGAGTGGAAGTGCAACTATGGACTTCAGAGTCATACTGCTGTACCATTGATAAACTATTAAACCTCTGTATGTTTCAATGTACTCATCTAAAGGAAAATGAGACAGTTTAGGCCCAACATTATACTTCATCTGATCTAATCTGTTAAAAAGGTTACATACGCAAATAAATATAAATGAAAATATAATAATAGTATCTTGAGATGTCAAAATAATCTCCATAGAACTTAGAGAAAAATAAGAGAATTTAGCTTGGTAACTAGATAACAAACAATGTGTACAATGCGTTTATTTTCTTTTATTTCAGCAACAGGTAATTGGAAATTACATATCATTTAAAATAACACCGTAATGTAATACAGGAGAATAAGTTCAACAAAATTTCACAAGTTTTATATTAACATACATACAGCTTACTGAGGTAATTAATAACCTAAATATGTATACACCATATTTATAAATTTAACTGAAAAAAGGTAAATCTTTCCAAATTGTTAGGTAAATTCATTGCAATCTCAAACAAAAAGATCAAATAATATCCATAATAGTCTGGTAGAAGAGCATAGCGGCTAGACTTGTTCTACCAGATGTCAAGATTTATATAGTAATATTATGTGGGACAGTGTTGCAATGATAAAGGGTAAAAAGTAAGCCTGTGTAATTTAGTATAGATACCAAGAAACAATATCATGCATTAATACTTTATGTATGACAAAGATGGCTTTATTTCTTTATTCAATAAGTTTTCTATTCAAATAAGGTGTGAGGAAGAGAAACATTATCAAGGCATGTAAAATCATATGTTAGATATTAACTATATTGCCCAAATATTGACTTAAAATTTTAAAAGTGTTCTCTGGTGAATCCAGTGATTTCCAACATTAAAATTATGTGTCAACTATGGTGATAAGTAAATAAATAAAATGTTTTATATACTTAAAGTACTTAAGGGAATCATTGGCCCTTTTTGGGCTTGAGTAGAAAAACAATAGAAATATGCTTCCTTTCTTAAGAATGTTTTAAAATATGTAAATTTTAAATACTCTGAACATGCAGTAAGCATAATAGGAAGTATATAAAGATCAATGTTGATTGTATAATTAATGTTAATTTTTCAAAGATAAATATAAAATTTCAAATATATGTAACTATGATTCAATGTGTATATTTTTTCTTATGAAATTAATTATAAATTTCATAAAAAATCTTCATTTTCTAGCTGTCTCATCATTTTATTTCAAAAATTAGGGGAGCAAAGGCAGGGGAAAGTAGTAACAATTAGGTAAATTTACAAAATGAATTATGGTTTCTTTTAGGAACACATTAGTGCTACATGAAATTCTGTTCTATATCATAATAATAAGTTTTTATATACATATTTATCTCCATAATGTACTTACTAGTTAGACAAAGACTCCAAGCTGAACATTTTTATTAGGAGGGTCAATCAATAATTTTAACTCACCATAGACAAACATATGCTCCCTGCTTTAATTATTTGCATTTCATATTTTAATATGGTCTAACCTTCGAAATCTAATGGTGTTCCTCATTTTCTATGACCTCTTCAAATATCTACTGCATGATTTGTTTCTCTATTCCCTGAATGTTTTGGCATTTATAACTAATTACATTCTAGATTTGTGTCATCTTCAAATAGATCAGATCATCACTGATGGTAGGAGTAAGCCTTTATTTTTTATTCTACATAAATCTAATGCTTTGTGTTAAGTATTCTAGGTGCTCAAAAATTACCTGTACATTTATTAATTAAGGAATATGATCATACCTAGAATTATTTGCATTGATGAATACAAGTAAAATTAAGAGTAGAGCTATCTATATCCACTGAAACATGACAAAGTAATATTGAAGAAAATTATATGCATGATTTGTAACATCAAAAATACAATTGAAGTTTTTTTTAATTTTTGTATCTGAGTATAGTTGACACACAATGTTACTTTTATTTCAGATGTACAACATAATAATTCAACTTCTCTATACATTATGCTATGCTCACTATAAGTACTGCTAATATCTGTCACCATACACTCTATTAAAGTATCATTGACTACATGCTTGCCTTTTATTCCTGTGACTTATTCATTCCATAATTGGATCCCTGTGTTTCCCACCCCCCTTCAGCCATTTTACCCATTACTCTACTCCTTCCTTCTGGCAACCATCAGCTTGTTCTCTGTAATTATAGGTCAGACTTTGCTTTTTGTTTGTTAATTCATTTGTTTTGTTTTTAAATTCCACACATGAGTGAAATATATCTAATAGGTGAATAAAATATAGTAAGTCTCAGTTTGACTTATTTCATTTAGTATAATACTATCTAGGTATGAGCCAAGAACTCTACTACTATGTATTTACTCAAAGAAAACAAAACATGAATTTGAAAAGATATATGCATCCCTATATTTATTACGGCATTATTTATAATAGCCAAGATCTACAAGCAACCTAAGTGTCCATCAATAGATAAATGGATAAAGGAGATGTGGAATGTGGATACCATGAAATATTATGCAGCCATGAAAAATTATGAGATCTTGCTATTCAACTGAGGTTTTATGTCCATCAATAAAACAAAACCAATGCATTTATTTTATTTTATTTTATTTTATTTTTATTTTATTTTATCAGTGTTCTAATATTTCATTGTTCATGTACCACACCCAGTGCTCCACGCAAGCAGACTGCATTTTAAATAATGGCATTTAACGTACACTACTAGTAAGTTTTAGAGTATTTGAGGAATTAATACACAGTATGTCATCACACTTTACCTTAAATAGATGTCCCAGTGGCATGTATTTCCTGAATTCCTGTGTTTTCCTTTCCCAGAATGTGAGATCACTTCCAGAAGCACATTTAACTAGAAATAAGTGTAGTTTCCAAATTACTATTATCAAAATTAAATTAAACTTCAGATTGAAAGTATTCCAAACCGATGAAAGCTATTGCTTAGATGAATGAATACATTTTAGAATACGAAAAGAAAGAATACCAGATGTTCCCAAGGAGTAGAAAAATAATTTAAAAACCAGTAAGAAATGGAAGAGAGAACATGAAACAAACCATGAAGCAAAGCGAAGGTGAGCTGTTGAGCTGTATTACAAGTATTTATAGCTTGGAATGGAATGCTCATATCAAAATAAGTAGGTAGACACAATTTTTCTGCAGATAACTATTCCAAATCATCAAATAAATGCAAACTATAAAATTATCAAATTGAATTAACCAAATGTATTGCAATGTAATGAAAAATAAGCAACTCTCTGGCTTGATAAATATTAGACCAAAGCTAATCTAAAATTTATAACACATAAATCAGTAAAATAGCAGTACTGTATCACTGATTTTATAAGAACTAAAACATATCATAAATATTATTAATAATTATACTGTATTTGATTTTAGCATTTATTATATTATAAACAAACAGTATTAGTTAATGAATACAATTTTAACCAGTAATTGAATAGAAGCTTATTAAAGTCTAATGGAACATTTAAAAGTAATAGGAAAAATAACTTCCAAGCCTCATCATCTACATACAAATTCTCTTATTTTTAAGCACTCACTATGAGTGCTTATAGGAAATTAATGAGTTTTGATGACCTAGAGACTAACAACTCCTAAAAACTCGTGGATGTTTTCTAGGATGCATTTTTTTTTCTCTCCTGGTCCTTATCTCTTCTGGTTTCATTATTATTGACTATTCTTTTCTCTCTTCATGTTTATTTTTTTTCCATTCATTGAATAAATATTTCTTGGGCACTTAGGATGAGTTATGCCCTGCTTTAGATATTTGGGATACATCCATGAACAAACAAACCAAAATTCTGCATCTTCGTCCTTTTATTCCAATAGAAATAGAGAGTTAAAAAACATAATGAATAAGTAAAATATATAATAAATCTGAAGATGACAATTGCTGGTGACAAAATAAAACAGAGTAGGAAGGATAAGGAATGTGGGAGATGAATGAAATTTTAAAAGGTAAGCTAATCAGGTCACATTTAAGCCCAGAACCTTCTACCTATTATGATATCCTTGCTTTTATGCTTACAAATTGATTATATTTCTATAGAATCCTGAATGTTTTTATTTAATTAACATTTAATATGTTTGAAAATCTACTGAATTTCATTTTTCTCATATTTTTAAATTTTTAAGCAGGCTTTTACATATCTATGTTTTTTAAAGCTGTTCAACTTTTTGTCAAACTGTAATGGTCTCTTCTGTTTCATAAAAGCAACATCTCTCATATTTGCAGAAAATCGACTACATATATTTTAAAATGTTCACTTATTTCTTATAGAAATAATTTTCATCTATATCCTGTTATTACTTTGTCATGAAGGAATCTTTCCCTTTCATTTATGATATTTTATTTTGTAAAGGTTTAATCACTGTAATGGTCTTCTCCTGCTGTGAAACAAATTACCCAAACATAGTAGCTTAAAACAACACATATTTATTATCTCACAGATTCTATAGGTCCTCAGAGCTCTGGACACAGCTTAGCTGTGTTCTCTGCTCACAAAGTTGCAATCAAGGTATCTGTCAAGGCTGTCATCACATCAGGAAGTTTTCGGGTAAAGATCTGTTTCCAAGCTTCCTCACGTTGCTGGCAGAATTTATGTCCTTGTATCTAGAGGAATGAGCTCCCATTTTTTTCCTGGTTCTTGGCAAGGGGCCACTCACCTCCTAGAAGTTTTTCACATTTCTTTGGGACATGTCGCTCTCCACTGGCCCACTCACAACATGGCAGCTTATTTTTCAAAACCAGCAAAGAAGGGTCATTGTTCTCATCCATACTAATGTGACAGAGCATATAACAGTAGAATATAAACATGAGAGTGACATCACATCAACACTGCCATATTTAAGGCATAAGACTTCCCACACTCAAGAAGTGAGGGCAGTAATAGAGGGCATGAACATAGGACCATCCTAGAATCTGCTTGCCATAATCATATTTTGTGATTATTTTCATTCAGGCTTGAGGATTTTCAACATTCAAGGGGTATCCTTAGCTCTCTTTACTTTCAACTTACATGTTTTGAGCACTGATCTCTCAAATATAGTCCTCCATTCTAACTATTTGCTATTACTACCAGGCATCTATATAATGGTGTGGATTGACCATTCAGTCCTGTGACAGGACTAAAGAAAAATAGAGCTTAATATACTTTCTCTTCCTAATAGAACAATTTAAAACTCATCCCTTGTTTTCATCTTTGCATTTTTCATGCAGCTATTTTCCTTTATGCTACTGTGAGTGCTAGGATACAACACATGTTATAAAATTATTTTCTACTTTCTATTTTATTATAAACATAAATGCCTCTAAATTGTTCCTGAATTATAAGAACTAATCCTGATAATATAGAGTTGAACCCATAAATTGGGAATTGAGATTTGTCTCTAGCTGGCTTGCAAGATTGCTCCAACATACATTAAGTATGATTTCTTTGCATTCTAGTTCTTATATCCCTTGCAATCTCAAGTTAGTAAGAAACAATGGGAATAAATCAAAGTCATCTTTACCTACACTGGAGCCTCTTACCTAATTATAAATGAGAGTGTAGATCTTATAGTTGAATTTCAATTATTGATATAGTTAATAGAAATTTTCCTCAGGAATTTTCACTTCTATTTATTTGGATTTTCCTTTATTATATGTCATCATGGTTAATATAAATGTAAATTGATAGGGATACATTAAGTACCATATGAAACTGGAATTTTTCCATTTATTGTTTGACCCTATTTTAATAATATAAATTGTTCAAGAGAATGTTTCAATTTAATCATTATTTTCTTTTTTTTTTTTAATATTTTATTTATTTATTTGACAGAGAGGAGAGAGATCACAATCAGGCAGAGAGGCAGGCAGAGAGAGAGGGAGAACTAGGCTCCCTGCTGAGCAGAGAGCCTGTTGCAGGGCTCTATCCCAGGACCTTGAGATCATGACCTGAGCTGAAGGCAGAGGCTTAAACCACTGAGCTACCCAAGCACCCCTTAATCATTATTTTCAAACTTGCTATTCTCCCATTCTCTATTAGTGTTTTCAAAGCTCTATTTTTTGTTATACACATTTTCTCATATCTTTTTTATATATCAAATGATATTCAAATTATTATTATTATTAAATTGCCTTATGTGTGTTTCAAGTTTACTGATTTGTGTGATTTAATTTGATAATTAAAAAAAACAAAAAAGCTTAAATTTATTTAAAAATCAACATTACAGATAGGGCAAAGCAATTGGAATTACATGTTCTGAACTTTTCTACTAGATGCCAATAACAGCAATTTTAATCAACAGTATTAAGGAACTATCTCATTCACTTCTCTTTCATATTTACATTAATAAATTCAATAATTAATTTGAGATTAACCATTAAGGTGCATTTTCAACATTTTAGCATTTGATGATTTTAAATGCTTCAAACTAGACTTTTAATGTTACAATTGAATGAATTTAGTTAAACTTTAAAGGATGCTGATGTTACCAATTGGATGAGATAATCATACTATTATTCATCTGAAACCCGATTAAAATTATGGATCATTAGAGTGATCTTCTTTCATTCATATTAGGTGTATGAACAGGGAAACTTTGAAGTTGAAGGTAAGCAGAAGTCTAAACCAAGAATTAAAAATATACCTTTGTGAAAAAATATAATTTTTTATTTACAAAACTGAAGGCATTATATATTTTCATGGGCTTGTGAGGAATATAATTCATATGGGGTGGAGTGTGAATGGATCTATTAAAATTTTTTTGTAAGAACTGTGGATTTCTTAAGATAAAAAGTAGTGTTACAATGCACAGCTCCTTATTTTTTTCAATGACATATTTCAGAAATTTAAAATGTACATTATTTCTTCTAATTTCTCACTCATTAGTACTTTACTAGCCTGGAAAATATTGTGACTCTGTGCTGTTCTTACCTTGTGTATATCATGGTAAGCACAGTATTCAAATAGTTGTTAGCAACTTTAATAGGAAAACACAGCTAAGAAACGGAAGTAGATATACTTACATCATTCATTACTCTGATTATTTCTTGATAAAGAATTATTTTTTAGTCATCAAATGATATTTACATTTTATATGTACATTTTATGTAAATGATATTTACATACAAAATAGTATTGTATTTATCATTATTCTGATCTGATTTCTTAAAAAAAATCCGGTAATATATGTCACTAAATCTAATAATAATCTTTAGGACTGAAAAAAATTAACTCTATATAATTGTCTTTCAGGGCAAGTGTTCAGCTATGAGAGGACCAGAAAACTGCTAAGGTATTTCTCTACTTTCACTTTATCTGATATTATCTCTATTTCTATTTGTTTTAACCTTGACGTGAAGAGTTATTAGGTAATCATTCTGAATTCTTTGTAATTCTTTTTAAAGAAAATTGACTATATTTAAACTCCATAGTTTCTGGAAATTAAATGCCAAGTTGTATTTCCGTACAGTTCACATAGAATCTGGAGAACTAAAATAAATTAAGAGTTAGTGAAAAATACGAATTTATTCATATACTCACCTTCTGTTGAGAAAATTGTTGGCTCGAAAAAGGTCACAAATTTGTACCAAACAGGAAATATCTTTACTAGAATGACAGTAAAACAAAGAGAAGAAATAACACATAAAAGGAAAGTGGGTGGAGGAATTACTACAGAGGCAGTAGAGATGAGAGAGAGAATAAGAGAATATTATCAGTGACAGCTTGCTAACCATTTGTAAGCCTAAATGTGAATGAGAAAATCCTAGGGAAAAAGTCTATAAAACTTAACAAAAAGAAATAAAAAACTTGAACTATCTTATAAGTATTTAATAAATGTAGGCAGTGGTTAAATAACTGCACATAAAGAAAATATCAGACTCAAATAATTTTGTATGAGAAACCCACCTTACTTCAAGCAATGCTCATCTGATTTTGTATTATCTTTTCAAATAAATAAACAACTCCTCGTGACTCAGTCAGTGAGATCAGTGTTATGTAATAAAACCAGGCAAAGCATTACAGGGAATTTCCCTCAAGTATCAAGTTGCAAAATTTGTAAAAGAAAAAAAGGACAAATTCAACTGTGATTCTAAAGATAATACATAATCATCAAATCTATTTAATCCCATTTTTCAAAGATAGTATTTTATTCCAAATATCTATAAATGTCCTTTGCCACATTAATACATCTGAGAAATCCATCCTAAAGAAAAAAAATTGAAATGATTTCTTTTTGTGATGACTGAGTAATAGTCCATTGTATATATATTTCTATACCTTCTTTATCCATTCATCTGTTGATGGACATCTGGACTTTGTATTTCTTAATTAAAATTCTTTAAAAGTTATAAAAAGATTCAAATATTAAAATGTCTTTCTTTTTAAATTTAAATTCAAATAGTCAACATATAGTATATCACTAGTTTCAGATGTAGTGTTCAATAATTCATCAGTTGCATATAACACCCAGTGCTCATCACATCACATGCCCTCCTTAATGCCCATCCCACAGTTGCCCCATCTCCATCCCCACCTACTTTCCCTTCTGCAACCCTCACTTTGTTTACTAGGGTCAAGAGTCCCCGTGGTTTGTCTCCCCCTCTGATTTCTTCCTATTCAGTTCTCCCACCTTCCCCATGATCCTCTGTACTATTTCTTATATTCCAAATATGAGTGAAACCACATGATAATTGTCTTTCTCTGACTGACTTATCATGTAACAGAATCCCCTCCAGTTCCATCCATGTTGATGAAAATGGTAGGTATTCATCCTTTATGATGGCTGAATAATATTCCATTGTATAAATGAATCACGTCTTTTTTTATTGAAGGGCATCTTAGTTCCTACCACAGTTTGGGTATTGTGGACGTCACTGTTATGAACATTGGGGTGCATTCATTTCACTATATCTGTATCTTTGGTATATATACCCAGTAGTGCAATCACTGGGTCATAAGGTAGCTCTATTTTTAACTTTTTGTGGAACCTCCATACTGTTTTCCAAAGTGGCTATACCAGCTTGCATTCCCACAGGAAGAGTAAGAGGGCTTCCCTTTCTCCACATTCTCACCAACATTTGTTTTTTTCCTGTCTTGATAATTTTTGCCATTATAACTCTCATTGAGGTTTTTGATTTGTATTTCCCTGATAAGTGATGTGGAGCATTTTTTCACGTGTCTGTTGGCTATTTGGATATCTTCTTTGAAGTAATGTCTGTTCATATCTCCAGCCCATTTCTTCACTGGATTTTTTTGTTCTTTTGGGTGTTGAGTTTGATAAGTTCTTTATAGATCTTGGGTACCAGTCCTCTATCTGATACGTCATTTGCAAATGTCTTCTCCCATTCCATTGGTTGCCTTTTAGTTTTGTTGATGGTTTCCTTTGTCATGCAGAAGCTTTTCATCTTGATGAAGTCCCAATAGTTCGTTTTTGCTTTTGTTTCCCTTGCCTTTAGAGATGTATATTGCAAGAAGTTGCTGCAGCTGAGGTCAAAGAGGTTGCTGCTTGTGTTCTCCTTTGCTTTTGATGAATTCTTGTCTCACAGGAATGGTCTTTCATCCATTTTGAGTTTATCTTTGTGTGTTGTGTAAGGAAATGGTCCTTCTTCTTTCTTCTTCTTTTTCATGTGGCTGTCCAATTTTCCCAGCACCATTTATTGAAAAGACTGTCTTTTTTCCACTGGATATTCTTTTCTGCTTTGTTGAAGATTAATTGATCATAGAGTTCAGAGTCCATGCAGGGTTTTCTATTCTGTTCCATTGATCTAAGTGTCTGTTTTTGTGTCAGTACCACACTGTCTTGATGATCACAGCTTTGTAATAGAGCTTGAAGTCAGGAATTGTGTTGCCCCCAGCTTTGGTTTTCTTTTTCAACAGTCCCCTGGCAATTTGGGGTCTTTCCTGTTTCCATACAAATTTTAGGATTGTTTGTTCCAGCTCTGGGAAAAATGTCAATGGTATTTTGATAGGGATTGCATTGAATGTGTAGACTGTTCTGGGTACCATAGAGGTTTTAACAATATTTATTCTTCCAACCCATGAGCATGGGATGTTTTCCTATCTCTTTGTGTTTTCCTCATTTGCTTTTATAAGTCTTCCATAGTTTTTAGAGTACAGATGCTTTACCTCTTTAGTTAGGTTTATTCCTGGGTATCTTATGGTTTTTGGTGCAATTGCAAATTGAATAGCAAAATTTCTAAAACTCTATCAGATTCATAGGATTTGGACTGGATTCACAATATGTCATATATATGCATGTATGTATAAGCACACACACACATATACACCCACACACAAACACATATATGGAAGGAAATTTTGTTGCATAAAGGAACATAGATATACACCAGTAGTGACATGCAATAAAAGCATAATGTACTTTTTATCATAAAATAGAAGCAGAAGCAGAGCTATAGAAAAGTTCAATGTGATCCTTTGATCTCCCATTATCTCACAATCATGCTCAGGCTGGCATGGCTAGATGCAGCAAGGAAAGTTTTCTAAGAAAGAGAACTGACATGTTGAGTATTAAAGAGAAGTTGTAATTGGATCAGGAAATGACTAGTACATTAGTTACCAAGATTTCTCTTTGTGAAAATGGCTTTGTTGAAAAGAGTGTGACTCTGAACCTCAGACTCTGGTATTATCAGGTTTAAATTCCTTATGGTAATCTAGACCTAGAGAAATAGAATATTTCTAAACTACTATTAAGAAGTAAAAAATAAAACTCTCACTTTTTTTTCTCCCACTATGGAGGGATTTGGAGATAGTCAAGTATAAAGAAGTATAAAGGATTAGGGATGTTGGCTTCACAAATGAACCAAAAACATAAGGCTATAGCTACTGTAGAAATAATGTATTTTTTTTCCTAATTTGAGAAATAACAGTAAGTTTGTTAAGTGAATAAAATCATCTGGTACAAAGCAAATAACTGATAATATGACAGAGAGTAGAGCATGCCAAATCACTGTTCTTAACAAAAAATAATAGGATATATTTTTGAAATTAAAAGAATAGTTTTAAAAAGGATCAGTTTTGGAATACCTAGTGTGTAACAGGCAGTGAGGCAAAATAGTTGGAAAGATTCTAGTAAACTCATAAATGTGATAGAGGTCACTATAGGCATTCTCTTTGGATGAATTAAATTTTTTCAGTGAAATAGAAAACGTGATGTTGCAAGTCAGGATGGAGGAAAAATCTTAGGGGCTTAAGGAGGAAAGAGAAAATGTGGAATAGTGGTCCTGTAGAGTGGGACAGCATGTGGATTAAGGATGTAAATAATACTTTCTGTCATCACATCTGACATCCAGACTGTGAATTAGGAATGCAATTTATCATTGTAGTCCTGTAGCTTTCTCCAGGAATATTCAGCCATATAGCTCCAAACACATATCAGAGAAAGAATTGAACTTAATCATAATTTTTGTTTTCAAACTAAGAAAATAAAATAAGAAAAGAGAAAGTTAAAAATATTCCTATGTTCCAAACTCAAGAAAGGAAAAGATTGATTATCTGTTGCAACAAGAAAACAAAAACAAAAATAGCACCAGAGCTTAGTGTAAGCCCATTCTATTTAATCATTGACAACTCTACATCAATTACTAATACTCTGAATGCCACTCAACTCTTAGGATTCCCTCACTTCTGTAAGTCCATCATCAATTGATGAACTTATATACTTACATACTGGTGTATGTAGGCATACATACGTCTAATGTATGTATCTCTTTATTTTTTTTATTTATTTATTTTTTTCAGTGTTACAAGTATGTATCTCTTTAATGATACTTTATCTATTGATAAAGTCACACCTTTTTAATGATACTTTATATATTGAAATTCACCATTCTTAAATATCCTTGTTTCTGAAACTCCAAATTTTTCAAAAGTTTTACAGTTTGCTTTATTCAGATACCTTGTGTTCCACAAAAGCAATTCTCCCTTGACTATAATCAATAAATCTAGCTTTTTAAAGTAATGTCCTCTCCCTTCAACAGGGCAAGGGAGTGGAGAGTATATATGTACAGGAGAGTGATTATAGTGATTTATCATTAAATTTAAATTGAGCAGAGTGGAATGAAAATCCAAGGAAGTGAGGAACAGTGCTAAGGGAGTAAAAGAACAATTACTTGAGTAAGTCAGAATTCAAAAAAAGCAAGTTGAAAATATAGTGGTTCCCAGGTTGGCATACATGAATTTATGATTATAGCAAGTTTTCAGTTGTATGCACTCTGGGAGTGAAAAGCTGAGACAAGGAAGAGGACCTGATAGTGCATTGAGCCAAGAACTAAACACATTAAAAAATAAGGTGATATCCTGCTGGTTGGTACATCATACCAACAATATTTCATGTATAATACAATCTGACAACATAAGATTAAAAACTAAAGGCTTCTATCTGACCACTGAGGATTAGGAGAAAGATTACTTGGAAAGTGACCATGAGAAGCAAGAGATACCTTTTAGCTACATCCAAGTTCAATGGCACAAGAATTAAGGGAGAAGATAGGGGGAAAAAACTTAGAGAGCTTTATTAGAAGTGTTTTAAGGAAAGACATAGATTTCTAGAGTAGGAACCTAAAAGAAATATCCAGAGAAGAGGTGGAAAGTATTATATATCTTTCTAGTAATGGACTGTGAGAGGTTCAGAAGTTGGGGAATGTTAAGAGGACGTGGAAAGCAAAGAATATCTATAAAGAATTATAGAGCTAAAACATGGGAAATGAGGATTGAGTTGGTGGGTCTGGGACTTCTGGTAGCTGAAACAATCAAGTATAAAAGATACAATGACATTAGTCTTGGTGAATTGCAGTAATTACTGTGCACACTGTGGGAGAGAAAGATACCTCTGGGACTGGGACCTCCCCTTCCTCCCTGTAAGGTGAGTACAAAGCCTTAGCTTTTGTTCAAGTGCTAGGTTCATTCTCACCTTTTCTTGACGGAAGGACAAACTTACTTTGTTTTTCTTAACTCCTTTTTTCCCCCAAGATTATTTATTTATTTATTTGACAGAGAGAGAGAGAGAGAATGAGCACAAGCAGCTGGAGAAGCCAGAAGAAGCCAGCTCCCTGCTGAGCAGAGTCCAATGCAGGACTCAATCCCAGGACACTGGGATCATGACCGAAGCTGAAGGCAGATGCTTAACTGAGTGAGCCACCCAGGTATCCCTATTTTTCTTAACTCTGCTCATGGAATTGAGTCTTCAGAACATGGTAAATATTACCTTGAGCAACAAGATTTAAACTGTACCCCCTTCTATCTTTCCTCAAAATCCTCATTGTGTCCCTATAGTAAGTGAATAATATTTTAAATTACAATATGAAACACTCTAATTTTAGATAATCATTTATACAGCTCAATAAATTTTGAGCTTTTTTCCTTAAAGAAGTTCATATGCTTTAATTTTATTTTTTGTATCAAATTGTCTATCAGTTGAATGAGATACAAACACACCCAATATGGAAATTAACATTCATTCTGTCTGTTTCTCTCTCTCTTAAGTATATATAAAGAATATTCTTAAAGTGTAGAGTCTATGTGTTAAGATAATATTGAATTTTGTGTATCATCTTATGTTTCAGCAGTATAAAAACAATCTTATTCTAGATAGTTCTTTATTCATTTTATTGTAGATTACCAATGAATAGTTTTATGCATGTTCTATTGCATTAAACAGAATAATGATGCTTAATTATGATATCTTGATAGTCGCTGTTTATCAGAAGAGGTAAAAAAAAAAATTCAACTGATCAGAGTTCAGAATCTGTATCAATTTTCTCCATTAAGTAGATCATATCTAGGGCTGTTTATAAGAAGAGGTAAAAAAAAAATTCACCTGATCAGAAGCCAGAATCTGTACCAATTTTCTCCATTAAGTAGACCACATCTAGGGCAGCTGATGCAACTGGATTTACCTCATGAAACTGTTTATCCCCCATGTCATTCTTCAAAACTTGTTTTTGTCCTCGCTATATTTAAGAATTGAAAAGACTTCTGATTGAAAGTGAAACTTCTGCATTTGTAATGGGTTTTTGGTAGAACTAAATTTTGCAACCTCCTTGAACATATTGTATTGGTATTGATTGGCTACTTTTGTTGGGTATGGTAGCATTAGTATCTTCTACTTCGCTGTTCTTACTATAATAGCCTTTTCTTCATGAGATAAAAACCTACTGTCTTCATTTTTGCCAGTTGCTCAGCTGTCAATTCTTATTAAACTTGCAGGAAATGGGTGAATAGTAACTAGTGTATTTGCAGACTTACTCCCCAACCCTGGAGACACTGTAAAGTGAAATTTGGGCAACACACTCTCCCCCAACCCCACCCACTCTCTTTCTGTCTTTCTAGAGACAAAACCAGCAGCCCTCTATAATATCAGTTCTCTAAATTCAGGTTTCTTCTCCTATAGTGCATTCCACTGCAGATACAGGTGCTAGCTGGCTCCTTCTGAGTCACTCTGTTGGGATGGGGACTGAAGGAATAGATACAAAAGAAATGTAAGATATTGCTCTGGCTGCTTCCCACCCCACCCAAGGGCTTCCCTAATAAGTAATAAAAAGTTTTTGTCTCTTATTCAAAATATGTGTTTCCTGTGAGTCCAGGTATATTTTCAGTGTATAGATCTAATATATATCTTGTCAGGTTATGCCTGGACAAAGGTTTACAGCTATATATTGAAACTATTGTCAATGCCATTTTTTCTTCAATTTTTGTCTTTAATATTGGTAAAATCAATCATCTTTATATTTTAAGTTCATATTCTGTAATCTGGCTAAACACTCTTATATAGTTCTGTTAGAATTTTGGGAGATTTTTTCAGATGTTCTGCATAGACAAATATGTCATCAATAAATTAAGAAAGCTTTACTCCTTTCTTTGCAAACTAGTTGTTGGTTTATTTTTCTTACCTTATTGCATTGATTAGAATCTCCATTAAAATATTTAATAGAACTCATGAAAATAAATATCCTTGCTACTTTCCTGAACTTAGGATAAAAGCTTTCAATCTTTACCATTAACTATATGGTTAGCTGTATTTGTTTTTCATAATGCCCTATTCTCATGTGAGTGTGTTTCCATCCATTCCCAACTTGCTAAAACTTTTAAAAGGAGTAGCTGTTGGATTAGGCCAAATGTTTTTCTGTGTCTATTGATATGATCATATCATTTTTTACTTCTAAATTTTTTAATATGATGAATTGCATTGATTGGGTTTCAATTATTAAACCAATCTTTTTTCTGGATAAGCCCTACTTACTCGTAATGCATTATCATTTCAATATGTTGCTGGATTTGATTTACTAACCTTTCTTTAAAAACTTTCACCTCTAAGTTCTTGGGGAAATTTTGTCTATAATTTTATTTTTATCAGAACAATAGACTTCTGAAGTGAGTTTGGAGATATTCCTTCTTTAATTTTCTGCAAGAATTTGTGTAGAATTGGTATTTTTGCTTCCCCAAATGTTTGGTAGAATTCACTATCAAGGCTATCTGGGCCTTTTGGGAAAAGCATCTCAGTGAAAATTAACGTTACAATAGATACAAGGTCTATCAGTTTATCCATTTCTTCTAGAATGAGCTTTTATAATTTATGTCACTTCATAAATGTATCATTTTATATAAATTAGCCAAAATACCCATAAATTGGTGGAAATGAGGTAATGGTTTGCAGACCATTACCTATATTTTACAATATAGGCACCCAGTGTTATAAACGGTCATTTAAGTACTGCTTTAGTAGCATTTCCAAAATTTAAATAGATTGTGTTTTCATGTTCATTCTATGAAACACCAAGTGCAATCTTAATGCCCTCCTTAATACCCATCTCCCATTTAGCCCATTCCCTGCTCACCTCCTTCCATCAACACTCAGTTTGTTCTCTATAGTTAAGAGTCTCTTATGGCTTGCTTCCCTCTCTCTCTCTCTTTTTTCTCCCCTTCCCTATGATCATCTGTTCAGTTTCTTAAATTCCACATATGAGTGAAATATATGGCATATGAAATATATGGTATTTGTCTTTTTCTGATTGACTTAGTTCACTTAGCATAATGCTTTCTGGTTCCATCTACATAGTTTCAAATGGCAAGAATTCATTCTTTTTCATGGCTAAGTAATATTTCTTACCTCTTCTTTATTCATTCATCAGTCGATGGATATTTAGGCTTTTTCTATAATTTGGCAATTGTTGATAATACTGCTGTAAACATTGGGATGCATGTGTCTCTCCAATCACTATTTTTTATATCCTTTGGGTAAATACCTAGTCATGAAATTGCTGGGTCATAGAGTAGTTCTATTTTTAACTTTTTGAGGAACCTCCATACTGCACCAGTTTCCCTTCCCACCTACAGTGCAGATGGGTTCTCCTTTCTCTGCATCCTTGCCAACACCTATTTTTTTCCTCTGTGTTGCTAATTTTAGCCATTGTGACACATGTGAGGCGATATTTCATTGTAGTTTTGATTTGTGTTTCCCTGATAATGAGTGGTGTTGAGATCTTTTCATATGCCTCTTAGTCATCTATGTATTTTCTTTGAAAAAATGCCTATTTTTTTTTCTGTTCATTTTTTTTAACTGGATTATGTGGTTTTTGGATGTCCAGTTTGATAAATTCTTTACAGATTTTGGATATTAGCCCTTTATCAAATATGTTATTTGCAAATATCTTCTCCCATTCTGAAGTTTTCATTATTTGGAAATTGTTATGGTTAGTTTCATGTATCAATTTGACTGGGCCACTGGATACCCAGGTATTTGGTTAAACGTTATTTCTGAGTGTCAATGAGGACACTCATTGTTTCTGGATGAGATTAGCATTTGGTTTGGTAGATTGAGTAAAGGAGATTGCCCCCCTCAGTTTCTGTGGGCATCATTTAATGCATTGAGGACCTGGACAGAACAAATAGGTGGAGGTAGAGAATTCATTCTCTCTTTCCGACTGTTGAGCTAGAACACTGGCCTTCTCCTGTTCTCAGACTTGAATTACATCCTTGGCTTTCCTGATTCAAAGGCTTTCAGACTCCAAATGGAACTCCATCACAGGCTTACTTGGTTCTCAAACTTCCAGATGACAGTTTGTTGGTACTTATAATCATGTGAGCCCATTTGTTACAATAAATTTTATAATAAACCTTATAATAATTTCTTTCTCTCTCTCAGCCGTATTGGTTCTGTTCTCCGGAGATCCCTAATACAGGGATTTTTTCCAAGATTTCTGGTATGGTTTTCAGCCTAATTCCATGGTGTTTGACAAGCATACTTTTTATGACTTGAATCTGTTCAAATTTATTGAGATTTATTTTATGTCCCAGAATATGGTCTATCTTGATAAATTGATGTTCATTTAAAAATGTGTATTCTGCAATTATTGGGTAAAGTTTTCTATAAATGATACATCAATTCCATTGGTAGTGTTGTTGGCAATGCTGTTCTTCTGTATCCTTACTAATTTTTCACTTTGTCTCTCAATTACTGGGAATGAGTTATTAAAATATTGGTCAAAGTTTGTGGAATTTTTAAATTTCTCCTTGAAATTACATGATGTTTTGTTTCTTGTATTATTTAATTCTGTTATTAGATGCATAAACATTTGGTACTGTTATATTTTGTTGATAAATCAGCACCTTTTTCATTATCAAATATCATTCCTTATCCCTGGTGATATTATTTGTTCTGAAATTTTTTTTTTGATATTGAGAGGGCCAAGCCAGTTTTATCTTGAGTAGTGTTACCATCATATAATTTTTTTCTATACTAACAATTAGTTGGGTCTTTTAAAATCCAATTTATTTCCCCTAATGCTTTCAAGTGGTTCTATCCCCAGCCTCAGTTACTTTCTTCACAGCCATGCAATGATCACTACTCTGAAGAATATTTCAGGAGGATCCTCTGCAGATCTCTAAAATTCTCTCTCTTTTAATATTTTTCTCTCTAGTATTCTAATATGAATGCTTTAGCCACTTGGTCATCCTAGATTTTCACTTCCATCCCCTCTACTCTAGGAATTATTGGGCCAATTCTGGGTTTCCCCCTACATGCACCACAACTTGAAAATTCTCTCATAGCAGTAAAATGGTACAATTATTGAGTTTGCTTCATTTGTTTCCTGTCTTTCGGAGATGGCCATACTTTTTTGCTTGATGTTCTTGATGTTCAAGGTCTTGAAAACTATGTTTCATATAATTTATCTGGGTTTTCAGTTGATTCAGGTGAAAAAGTAAACTGAGTCCATCTTAATCCATCTGAGTCAGAAGCAGATACTTTTGTCTTTTGTCCCTCTGTTCCTTCTTCTTTTCCTGTCTTCTTGTTCTTCTTTTTTTTTTAAGATTTTATTTACTTGACAGAGAGAGACACAGCAAGAGAGGGAACACAAGCAGGGGGAGTGGGAGAGGGAGAAGCAGGCTTCCTGCCAAGCAGGGAATCTGATGTGGGACTCAATCCCAGGATCCTGGGATCATGACCTGAGCTGAAGGTAGATGCTCAAGGACTGAGCCACCCAAGTGCCGTCCTGTGTTCTTTTGATTTAAAGTGAGTACAGTTAGTATAGCATTTTAATTACTCTATTAGTTTTTAAATGATTTTGAACTATTTCTTATAATAGTTTTAGGAAGAAAAATTATTCTTTATCAAAGTCAATTTAGAGTAATTATTTTCAACTTTACTGTAATGTGAGAAGCCTGATTCAGTACAGTTCTACTTAGACCAATGGATTGTTCTATAGCTTCATGAATCATAGATCTACAGTAAATACATACTTTATAAATTCCTTAACACAAGGTAGTATTATTTTATTAAAATAATAAAATATATTTTAAATAATGGAAGGAGAACTTTATAGTCTTTTGTGTGTCATTCTCATTTATCATTCCTTGTATTCATTATTTCTTATAAAGCTACATGTTATTTTAGTTTACCCTGGAGGTTTTGCTTTCAAATTTCAGATAGCAGGCATTAACAAATTGTATCATTTTTATTCTGTTTTGAAGGTTTTGAAAATAAAAATGGAATTATATTCTGACATATTTTCCCTTAAATTTTTAAAAATTTATTTATTTATTAGAGAGACAGGGAGAGAGATTGAGAGAATGAGTGTAAGGAAGGGCAAGGGGAGAAGCAGGCTCCCCGCCGAGCAGAGAGCCCAATGCAGGGCTCAATCCCAGGACCTTGAGATCATGACCTGAGCCAAAGGCAGAGGCTTTAACCCACTGAGCCACCCAGGCACCCCTTGCTTTAACTTCTTAACTGCTAATTCTAATCCATTCTTCAATTCAGGGTCAGTTTTTATTGACTGCTTTTTATCCTAACTATAGCTTATTGTTTTTTCTAATGCCTAGTATTATTGCTTGCTTTTTTTCTCACTGTAGACTAGGCATTGTGAATGTCTGATTTTTAGAAACTCTTGATTCTGTTATTTTCTATGTATATTGATTTTTTTGGTCTACCTGATATTTACCTTGACTAGACTCAAATTCCAAACATTGTCTTTCCATTGTCTTTCAAATTCCAGCTACTGAAATCTTGGTTTAGTTTTCAGTCTTCCACCTTTTCCCTTTAGAATCTTGGTTTCTCTTCCATTTATGTGGGACTTTTCCCTTTTATGATCCTTCCCTTACTAGAATCTATCCCCTCATTTCACAACAGCTCTGGAAGCTCTTCAATTTATTACATCTAGCTTTCAGTTTCAACCAGTAACACTATATAGCTTTGTGCTGGATTTCTTTGTGCCCTCTAGTGTACAACAGGCTATGCTTTCATGCAGAAAATCATATCTATGCAAATATTCCATTGTACAGTTTCCATTTAAGTATCTAGTCATTTCTAGTTTTGTTTTTTATTTTCCTTTGGTTGTTCTCCAGTTCCTTCAATTATTTTTGTTTGTTTGTTTTTAATCTACATTGTTTACATTTAATAATTGTTATCTGGGTATCTGGAAGCAGAATCCAAAGTCATCCTTTATTTTGGAAAGCAAATCATTATAGTGCTGTTGTTTCTTCTCAGATCTAAGAAAAGAAATACTCCATGATTTCAGGCTAAACTGTGTTATGTAAACAAACATAATTAGAATATCACTAAACTAATGTGATTATAATTAATCTAGCACACCTGCAAAGTGATTACTTAAAGCAGTTTAAATTAAATGTCCTAGATACTTACATTTAGCATTAACATAAAATCAAAACTTAATGAAGTAATACATTTTATATTTTATTTTATTTGCAGGAAAAAAATGACTCATTTGAATTTGGAAGTCCCAAAATAGTTATTATTGTTGTGATAAACATTGGCAGTACCTCTAACTGTGCAATGAGTGTTATTTCATTTCATATATAATTTGAAGTACTCATAGGCTATTAAGAAAAATTGTTAACATTTACGGAAGCAAGAGAAATAACTTACTTTACGTTTAACATCTCCCCAGAAGGGTAAAAAAAGGTTGACAAATGATAGAAAAAAATAGTAATGCTCACAGAGTTAGGGCTGTCTCAGGGCAAAGCACAACATATCCATGATTTATATCTATTATTATCCTCAAATAATATTTCCTGATATAAAAAACAAGAAAATCTCTCACTTAATGGTGACCTATTTTTACCACTCCTTCCATTCCTCTGTTACTAAGCAACCAAAAGACCTTAAGAAAAAAGATTTGTAACACTTTCACATATATCATGCACAGTAATATACCCCAAATGTGCTCTATATATTGAATAAAAATAATGTTTTTGTGTTTGTGTTTTCTAGGATTTACAGGATTGCCACAACACCATATACCAAAGTTTTCTATCACAATATATTTTATAGGCAGTTTTACTTGAGAAGGAATTTGTTCATGTAGCAGCCAGAAAATTCCATTTCTTTTTTTTTGAATGGAACTTGTACTGTGATTTAAATTGCTTTTGTCTCCTCCCTGACATCAAGTAGTAACACCTATTGTCCAAAATCCTTCTGTATTGTTTCTTATTACCTCCCAACTTCATGATTTCTTTTGCTTTATACATCCTACTCAACTCCTTTAGTGTATCATATAATATTGCCTTTTTCTCTTTAAAGACAAATAAAAACAAAAAACTATGACCATTCCAGTAGTCGTAGTCTTAGTAGCTAGTAGAAATCAGATCCAGATCTGCATTTAGCACAAATTCAGATAGGACCTTGTTACTCAATAATAGACTCTTTAAACATATCTTATGTAACATTATAATCATTTGTCATTGGCTCCATATGTGTTATTTTTTTTCTCTTGTTCAAGATTAAAATATAATTTTGCATTAATCATGAGCACACAAAGAAAAATAGCTACCACTAGTATTATGATGCCAAATTACTAACAGTAGAGTATGCATCTCAGTTTTATTTTTGTTTTTGTTTGGTTTGGTTTTTTAACATTTAAAATTTAGAAGAACATAGAAAAAGCAGGGGTTTTTTTTGTTTTGCTTCACTATAACCTTCAGCTCAAAATTTTCTACTGAGTTTCTTAATACTCAGAATCCTCTAACTGATCACATCTTTGGCGGTAGCATACTTTTTCCCTCTATTTTTTAAAAACCAAGGTGAGAATGATAGATATGTGTGGTTGAAATGAGGGTGTCAGAAAACTAACTATTTTAATTTGACACTAAATTTTAACAGTAATTTAAGAGGTGTTTAAAATTTTATAGTCGTGGTTTTACCAAATAACCAGCACTGTATCACTGACTTTCACTTCATTCCTGGATTTCATTCAGTTGCTAAATCTAACCCAATCTCTGTTTCTCATCCAATTCCACACCATATACAAAGCAGGGAGATAAAAGATAGCATGTTATTATACTTGCAAGATATATTTATCACCAGGGAACTCTTATTCTTTAAATCAAAGCATGATTCAACATTAACCTCAAATTTTCTAGTGTTTTCAAGTCTTAAGATTTTCAAAGATTTCTTCAAATTCCCTGAATCTTGAATTTCATGTTTTTTCAACTCTGGCTTCTGCAATATCAAATATTATATTTATACCACCTGGTAGTACTTAGAACAAAAGCTACTATAACAAAGACTCACACAAATTCATTGATTATTGAAGAGAAATTTTTTTATAGTTATGATCTGATGTGAATAGTCAAGGTCTGCATAGTTCTCTACTCTGTATAGACTCTTAAGGGCTCAAGTTTCTTCCATTGCTTAGATCTACCACCTTCTAGAGGATTATTATCAGGCTGTTCAAAAAATGACATCATCTTATCTAGATTTCTGCTGGTTGGATGGAGAAACAGAGAGAAGTAAATCAATGACTTAAGATTCTGAGATATTACTAGTACATGTACATTACTTCTCATTACATTCCACTGTTAGGCCAACAGCAAAGGAGAGCGGGTAATAAAGTCTTCCTGAAAAACTTTGTGCCCCAATAACTAAAATTCTAAAGAGGAAGAGGGAAACAATTTGTGTGTGTGATGATAATGGTATCGCCATAGTTTTCTTCTGACAGTTCTTGTTCCTATGGTTAGAATACATTTATTTACTCCCTCATGAAATGAGAAAAACAAAATTCCATGTAGTCTGTCCATTTCAAATTCCAATTATCTGGATGATATGCAAACCTCTCTGTTAGTTTATATGTGGCTTCTCATAATCTCCCAAATTTAACCCACTTTTAATGTATAGCAGCCTAAAGTAGTTATTCCTCCCAGTATATAGTGTGCAGATAACTTTAATAAGCATCCAATTAAAAATTGGAAAACAGGGAAAGCATTATCAATTGATAATAATTAGAGAAATCACCTGCACAGGAATTATGGTGCTTCCTACCATAACAGTGAAATAAATTTGTTCCTTATTCCATCTAGACAGCCCTGATTCTGCTGTCTGGAATAATTTCATTAAACCTCATCTTAGTACATTAGGGTTCCTATCATAAGAAAGTACCATGGAATGGTGGCTTAAACAATAAACATTTCTCACAGTTCTGGAGGCTGGAAGTTTTAAGGACACACTTCTGGGACATAGGTGGTCATCTTCTCTGTGTCCTTATATGGTGAGAAGAATGAGAGAGCTCTCTGAGATCTCTTTTCTAAGAGCATTTATCCCATTCATGAGGACTCCATCTTCATGACTTAATCCCAATGGTTCCACTTTGTAATACCACATAGTACCCATATATGAGGATTCCAATGTATGAATTTTGGGGGTACACAAACATTATTTATATTATAAAAATTGTGCTTTTGCCTTTTGTGAAAGTAAATAATGTATCATCATCTTCATCCATTGTTCTCTGTGACCTCTTTGGAAGTAGCTATTGGAAAATGTGCCTTGCTTTATGATCATTAGGATGGGCTATGCAAGCAGGCTTATTATTTCTTTAGCATATAGTTTGCAAAACCTAGCAGATTTCTGGCTCTATTTGTTTTAAACCAGCACTATGTGCTAGTGGTGGATATAATATATAAGTTCATTTAATTTGTTGATGTTATTCTATTCTGTACTCATGTGTTTCTCTCATTTCAGTGGAAGCTGCATTATACCATCAAAAACACTAGACTAAATGTGGGAAGGCACATCCTTAATTTGACATTTGCCACAGGGATTCCTCCCTTTTTTTTTTTTTCTGGTTTTGATTTTGGTTTTGCTTTAATAGTCTTAATAGGCACTTGAGAAAGTCTTTTTTGAGAAAAGATCCTACATTTCTCATGTATACTTTCCCTACACCTACATGCTCAAAAAACACATAGTACCCATTGATTCATAACCAGTAAGATATTTTTGCCACGGCATAGAAGTCTAATCAAGTCCAGAAGTCCAATTCTAGTTTCTCCTTTCTGTCAACAACTTCTCAGCCAATTTCAAATATTTATTTTTGTCACATCATCTGACTTCTAGGTTGAATTTCTCTGTTAAGGTGAAGGAATTTCTACTAAAACCAAGATCTCTGCACATTAGTGTCTGAATAAATAAAAATTTTATTTCTTTCTCAGCCAATGGTCCTAGTTTCAGGGAACCAGATTTCTTTCATTTGAAGTTGCCAAGACCCTTTAGAGCAGGGGTTCCCAACTTGTGGTCCATAAAATCCAGGAGCTATTAAAATATATTTTTCTAACTGCATGTCTGTGAAAAACCAAATTTTCTTCAGATTGTTTGATCAAAAAAGCATATGTGATAACAGGTTGAACAAAGAATTAGAAATGAGGGTACTTGCGTGGCTTAGTCAGTTGGGCATCCAACTCCTGGTTTCTGCTCAGCTCATGATCTTGGGTCATGAGATCAAGCCCCTTGTTAGGCTCCACATGCTGAGGGGACTCTGCTTGGGATTCTATCTCTCCCTCTACCCCTCCCCCCCACTCATGCACAAGCTTACATGTGCGTACGCTCATTCTCTCTCTCTCTTTTTCTCTCTCTCAAAATAAGTAAATAAAATCTTTAAAAAAAAAGAATTAGTGGGGCAGCTGGATGGGTCACTCAATTAAGCATCAGGTCATGATCCCAGGGTCCTGGGATTGAGCCCCACATTGGCTCCTTGCTCAGTGAGGAGCTGGCTTCTCCTTCTCCTCCTCACTGGTGCTCTCTCTCATTATCTCTGTCTTTCTTAAATAAATAAATAAATAAATAAATAAATAAATTCTTTAAAAAAATTAGAAATGAAAATTCAGCTGCCTCCTATTAAACCAGGCATTCGTGAAATTTGAAGAATGGAAAACAGTGCTATTCTTTGTATTAATTTTTTGCTTGAGAGTATAATTTTTTCATAAAAATGTGCCATTTACATTAGCACATAATAGATTCATTGTTCTTTCAAATGAATGAATCTATTCACATTTAAAAAGTTTCTTAGTTTTGATTTCTGAATATGCAAATGTTGGTAGATATGACCCACATAAATACAAGATCTTGAGGCCCTCAGTGATTTTTAAATGTGAAAGGACACCAAAATGTTTGAAGACATTGGAGTCATTTCTATGATTAAACCCAACCTAAATGCACAAGATTACTATTGTCAGGAAGGGGAAAGACAACATGAACTGAACACACATCTTCTCTTAAAGTTGGTAGTTGCAAATGGTTTACATCCTGTGGAAAGGACCTAAATGCATGGTCACATCTATCAGTGAGATATATACTAAGATATATATAAGTATCTAATATATATATTAGATCTAAGATATTAAGATATATAATCTTATATCTAAGATATATACTCTAGCTGAGCAGCTAAGTCCATCTTCAAACTTATGATTATGGAGGATTTTAGTGGACGGCTGTAGCTATCACACATTTTACCATGGACTGACACAATAGTGTTCCCCAGTTAGATTCTTCACCATTCACTCAAATATATTGGTGAATAAAGTGGCTATTTATCATAATTACATAGGAGAAGTAGAGAAAAGTATTCAGGAAAAAACCCCAAAATCAAAAGATCTAGATTAGATATTTATCATCTCCTAAATTCTCCATTGGCTGCCCAGCCAACAGGCTGAATCATTCTCTGACCCCTTGTCTTTCAGTACTTGGACTCATTGACGCCTGGTTTTCCATGTGTGATGGTTAATTTTATGTGCAACTTGACTGGGCCATCATCCCCAGATATTTAGTCAAACATTATTCTGGATACCTATGTGAAAATTTTGGGGGATAAAATTCAGATTTAAATCTATAGACTTTGAGTAAAGCACGTTTCCCTCCACAATATAGCTGGAACTAATCCAAATAGTTGAGAGCCTTAATAGAAGAAAGACCTCCCTGGAGAAAAAAGGTAGTCATGCAGATTGCCTTTGAATTTAAACTTCAAATCTTACTTGAGTCTCTAGCCTACCGGGATCCCCCATCAGATGATGGACTCACTAAACCAATAGGATCACATGAATCAACATCTTAAAATCTCTCTCTGTCTCTCTTATATAAATATGTGTACACACACACACACACACACACACACACACACACACACACACACACACAAAACTTTTGATCTTCATCCACTAGCTTCAAGTTCCTACTTCACTATTATATAGAAAAATTTTATTACCTCTGGCTCCTACTCTCAAATTGTATGTCCAAACCCTTCAATATATTCGATAGACTTTGACTTGCCTTTAACATGGTCAACCCAGAGGACAATCTGGGTTAGAGGAAAAAAGTGTTGGAAATTTTTTCTGTAAGCTTTGCTTGGAGATAAAAGTTGCTGGAGCTTAATGAGTTTTGGGATGGGGGGATCATTTCAAAGCAATTATGATTAACACACAGCTTTAAAATGATATGTTGCCTGAAGAAAGTTTAACCATTTCATTTTAAAGTGGCTAAATATGTACACATTTAAAGGTGTTCAAAGAACTTTAAAAATCACATAAAATAGGTATTAACTGTTGCCTATGGCTTTCACTTACTTAACCATAAATATGTTGAAGAATGTTAATTTATACTACATTTATGTTATGCAAAATACATTCCTGGCATTATATTGTCCTTCAGTTCGCTGCTTTGAAACTCTTGTTATAGTGTGTTTTTTTATATTAATGCATATTTTTGTTCAGTTTTCCATGAATCTATTCACTTCTTTTTCTTCCTGCTCTTCCCAGACTCCCTTTTATTTAATAAGTGAATGAAATAAGCTAATTTTAGTATTTATTATTAAAGCTTTGCATTTATTAACTTATTAACTAAAATTATGCCTATTCAGAAAAGATAAAAGAGAAAGAAAATATTAATTTTTATAGGACTGTATTTTAAAAGTTTAAGTTTTCTCTTTCTCTCCCACTTCCTCTGCATAGTTTGTATGTGTATGTGCACATATGCATATATTTTTATAACAGAGAAATGGATATTATATTACATTATAATATATTTTATATTAAATAACATATTATTTTAATTGTATTATGTTACAATTATTTTTCTAATTGATATGTTTTGTGAAAGACTAATGTTATCGCCTCTGTTAAAAATATAAATATGTTCAAATAGAATGTAACTGTGTTTTATGAAGGTCCTTTACTAATACTCTCTTTAATATATTCAACAATGCATGCATTGGGTTGGTATTTAATGTTTCTGATTTCAGAAATAAAATGTGTCAACTCCCCAGATCTATAAAATATAATAAAATTCACTTTTCCCCTGAATCGTCGTGTTATTTTAATTTGAATACAATAAAACCTTTAATATGTAGAATATTACCTTAAATTCAATGAAAATCTCTTCTTAGATTTCATGTGAAAAGTTCCATATGAAAAAATAGAAATACGGTTGCTAATCAGTACCTCTATAGATTTTAAACACAGTGTTTTCAATAATTAGTGAATTAATAAGTCCAATTGCTGATTATTTCAAGCAAAAAAGTATGTTCATATCTATTCTTATTGTGATTTCTTATTTTAGTTTTAACTGAAAATTATGCTATATATTCACATACCACTATTTGAGTAGCATTTGGGATTTTTATTCAGTAAAACATTTCAAACGTATCCATCTTTTGTCCGGTTCATAGTTGGCAGATACGACAACTAGCTATTGCTAGTAAAGTCTTCTTCCCCGGCCTCCTCGCTAGTAAAGTCTTCTTTGAAGACTTTTCACTCCAGTGATATTTTTATTTTACTTGGCATATTTGATGAAATAGCTATGATTTTATCTCAACTAGATTTCCATTTTTTGTGTGATTATCTTATTACCTTTATCCCTGATATCCAGTATGCCACATTCTGATGTGCTCTTTTCTAAAACCTTAGCATTTCTATTTTATGAGAAGTTCTCTAATTTCCTTAGTGTTCTATAGGATTATAACTTCATATCCTTCTGATACAGGTTTCAGGTTTATTTTGAAGTTTAGTAACACGATAAATAATAATGTGCACATTTACTACATTCTCCTAGTTATATTTAAGAAATTTGTTCCCCATAGATTTTTAGACATATGGATAACTCCAGGATTTCATTTTATAATTTTACTTTTCAACATCTCTCCTTCTAGCTACTTTTCTTTCTTGCACTTCAGTTTTTGAAGTAATCAACATCAATTAATTTGAATTATGAGATTTCTTTTTTCATTTCAATTTAACAACTCTCTGTGTTTCTCTCACACCTTACTGAAACTGAGCTAATTTGCAGTCTACTGTGGCATAAAATTTGGATCTCTGATTTAGTAATAATATTATTTTTGGCTCATTTTAAACAGTTTTTATTTTTTTGGCAAAACTCATTCAAAGATAATCCCATTTGGCTGCTGGTTATTTGACATTGATTAGCTTATTTTGTAGCTTGGCAGAACAAATTGAATCCACTATGGAAAAATGTACTAACATGATATCATGAACAGATTGGTAATATAATAGTATCAGCTATACAATATCTGGATTGAAATCTAAAGATATCTTTCTAGATTCCTTTCTTTGAATTGCAAGATAGGTTGTTTTAGTTATAGTTTTGAAATATTGTGGCTTTATCTAAGTAACATGTAGAAGCCAATTGATAACACTATTTTATTATTTAGTCACTTTTAATACATTGCAGTATGTTCTATATAAATTTTTATATCAAAGTAAAAATACAGAAATCATAAACATATGGCTGTATGAATTTTCACAAACTAAACACAAGCCGTACGCCCTCAAATTAATAAATCAGCATCACCAGAACTCCAAAAACATCCTTGTACCTTTTCCAGTTACTGTGTCTCCCGATTATCACCATCCTGATTTCTAACATCATAGATTAATGTTGCTATTTTAGGACTTTAGTTGAATGATTTTCTAACATTTGTTATGTATTATGTCTTTTTTCTTTTGTTCAACATTATATTTGCAGGTAATATCCATATCACTGTATGAAGTTCTAGTTTGTTCATTCTCATTGTTTTTGTCAATCCTGAATATCCCTGCTATGAACATTCTAATAATTGATTTTAGCGAATATGTGTGTACTTCTGCTGAATATAAAACTAGGGATAGAATTGCTGGATCGTAGCATAATTAGGTCACAGTTTCACCTCTCTACTCTCCAACCAGCTGTGTAAGAGAGACTTGAGGTTGTTACACATTCTCAGTAATACTTGAAATTATTATTAGCCATTCTGACAAAAGTGTAGTTGTATATCATTGTGGCTTTAATTTTTATCTCCCTAATGACTAATAAAATGAAATGGATTTTTATGTATCATGTGGTTATCTATTTAGATAATCTCTCTAATGTTAAGCACTTGGTAAATTTTTAGCCTTTTTTGCTACTGTAGCTCTATCTCATTAATGCTTTTGGGTTCTTTGTATACTATGGAAATAAGTCCTTTGTCAGATAGCAGCATTTTCTCTGTGAGTTTTTTTACTGTATCACTAGAACATTTAATGACAGGAACTTACCTGTCAACTTAAAGACAGGAACTCTCTTTTATATTTCCTTAAAAGCCATTTGGGACTACTGTTTGATGGTGGGGAAATGACAAGAACTTATCAATCAATTTTTTTACAGTATCACTAGAACATTTAATGACCAGGAAATCAAATTACTAATACTATCAATGTTATATTTTTTTCTTTTTTATTATTTATTATTATTATTATATAATAATAATTATATAATTAATCAAATTAAAGACATTAGATGGAGAAGCCAGAATGCAAGAGGAATACAATTGAAATAAACCAGTTCTTGGTAGAAAGCAAATTTTAAATTGGTATTAACTTTAATACTTAACATGGCAGATATCTCTCTTTTATATATCCTTAAAAGCCCATTTGGGACTACTGTTTGATGGTGGGGAAATGACAGGAACTTATCAATCAAGCCAGCAAGGGCTTAACCTATTTCAATCGAGGTAATACAAATCCCTTAGTTTGATTAGCAAGGCAATATAGATGTTATATACAAATGAAAGATAAAACCCATATAAATATATAGATGCTATGCACAAATGAAAGATAAAACCCACATAAATAACAAATGTAAATAAATTAGCTTGACCAGAAATTAATCTATAATGTTCTTTTAGAAGTCTGAATACTAATGATCAATAGAAACATTTTCAAAGTAATTTTCATTAAAGTATTTTGAAAGGATGAGCAGTGAGAGGAAAACATGTAAGGTAAAAGCAAAAGCATTTTCAACAGCTCTCAGTTGGGAAGCAGATTAGTGTGTTTGAAGAACAGATTGCAGAGCCTGAAGGATGAAGAACAGAGGGATTTGGTACGAAGTTGTGTTAGAGATATAATGGTCATGAATGCATGATCTCGAATGTCATACTAATAAACCTTAAATATGATCTAAAAAATGAAAAGTAGTAAGTTATTAAACATTTAAGTTTGGAAGTCATATAATCCCATTTTCTGTATTAAGAGAAAATTCACCTTTATCTTTGGAAGGGATAAAAAAGGAACAAAAAGAACCAGGGACCGGTTAAAATGAAATAATCCAGTCATGAGAAAGGATATTTTTAACTTGATGATTTGATTAGATTAATAACACTGGAAACTCATGGAAGTGACTAAATTAAGAATACATTTGGTAGAAGAACTTATGAGAATATGTGAACTGGATATAAGGATGGTATGAGTGAGAAATATCAAGAATTATTTCCAATGTTTTGATATTAATAACCAGACAGTAAAGATATAATGGAGGAAGGAGTGTCTTCTTAAAAATTTGGGGAGTTGAGGCGCCTGGGTGGCTCAGTGGGTTAAGTCTCTGCCTTCGGCTCAGGTCATGATCTCAGGGTCCTGGGATTGAGTCCTGCATCTCATGGAGGTCTCTGCTCAGCAGGGAACCTGCTTCCCTCCCCCCCGCCACCGCTTCCCTCTCTGCCTGCTTGTGATCTCTTTCTCTCTCTCTCTCTGTCAAATAAATAAATAAAATCTTTTAAAAAAATTGGGAGAGTATGAGGCTACTTTAAGAATCAGATTAAACTCACACACATCTGAACATATTTGCAGGAAATATTAAGGTCTTTACATGCTTGAAAACTGTCCATAGAACCAGAGTTAAATGAATACAGTTATGGCAAATTACTACTTAAAATATGTTCCTTTTCTCTGCGTTTGGCTGTGTAAATAGTTGGTCAACCATGGAATCTATTTTTTAGCTGCCCTTGTAGGTGCGCATCTGTGCCATAAGTACTGATCAACTGTGTTTGAATGAAAATGACGTTTGTCCCTACTGCTTAAAAAATTATTCAAATGTGATTGCTCACGCCCCATGTTTTCTCTCTGTCTTCTTTTCCCAGTTCTGTGACTTATTTATTTTATAACCGGAAGTTTTTATACTTCTTAATGCCCTTTACCTAATTCATCCATTTCTACCTTCCTCTCCTCTGGCAAATACCTGTTTATTCTCTGCATTTATAAGTGTATTTCTGTTTTTCTATTTTGTTCATTGTTTTGTTTTTTTAGATCCCACATATAAGTGAAATCATGTTGTTTGTCTTTTTCTGCCCTTTAGGTTTCTCAAAAAATTAAAAATAAAAATACCATGTGTTCCAGTAATTCCACTACTGGATGTTTATCCAAAGAAAATAAAAACACAAATTTGAAAAGATACGTGAACCCCTGTGTTTATCACAACATTATTTATAACAGCCGAGTAACAGAAGAAGCCAAGTAAGTGCCCACTGACAGATGAATGGATAAAGAAGATGTGATATATATACACAATGGAACATTATTCAGCCATAAAAAAAGAATGAAATCTTCCCTCTCCTCTTTCTATTTGAAATACAAACATGGCAGTGGTTGTATTCTGACTGTCTGCAATAACAACCTAGGTTATAGTGATGAAGCAAAAGAATAGAATCTTAAGCACAGCCCATCTATTCCTCTTAGACTAGACTACTGTATGAGAGATAAGCTTCTATCCTATTTAAACCTTTTTCCTCCCTCAGTCACTTGAAAAAAAAAACTATTTTATTAACTAATACTTGTTGAAATATATGAAAAATATTTAGTTTACCTGGACTTTCTGAGGAGCTATTTACCAACTTTAATCAGATTTTCAAAGATCCCAGTATGATTAGTTATTGTTACTAAAAACACTTTGAAAATTATGTTGGGGGGATGAAATGCTCTCACATATAGATCATTTAAATGTACAAAGTTCTCTATGGACTATGGAAAAACAAAAACAACATGACAACAGTAATCAAACATTGGCAATTAAAGCTGCTTTGTTTTTTTTAAAATATTTTATTTATTCATTTGACAGAAAGATCACAAGTAGGCAGAGAGGCAGGCAGAGAGAGAGGGGGAAGCAGGCTCCCCGCTGAGCAGAGAGCCCAATGTGGGGCTCCATCCCAGGACCCTGAGATCATGACCTGAGCCGAAGGCAGAGGCTTTAACTCACTGAGCCACCCAGGTGCCCCTAAAGCTGCTTTAAATGGTGATTTTTTCTTCTATAATTTACTGTAGCAGTGTATGAATTAGCTTTGGTTTTCATGTTAGCAAATACAAAATCAACAGACCTTCTTCTGAACACAGATGCCTGCTTAATGAATTTGGAACCGGCATTGCCACAGGTGCACAGTCTATGAATGCTTAATTGCTTGTTCTTGCAAAACCCTGGTGCACTAAAGCCAATATGTTTTGCTTGCGTACGTCACTTAAAGAATCTTTTTTTTCAATCAAGGTCCATATCTCTCCCACCTGTGGATGCCAACACATTGTGACAATAAGGTTGTTCTGGGTATTGAGAGCAGTAAAAAGCTTGTCAGTTATATCATAAGAAAGTAAAAGACCAAAGTACAATATTGACTGGCTAATTCCAGGAGCTCAGCTTTTTACTGCTTGTGCTGATTTTCATCTCACTAAAATTTCATATCTGTAATGTCCATAAGACATATCGCTAAATGGAGTTCAATAATATCATTCTTGATCAATGAGGACTAATAACTTGTGTTATTTTTTAGTCTAAATTCCAGATCATTCTACATATGCCATACATAGTCTATTTTGGTAGGGTAATGGAAAACATTATTAATAAACTTAAATAAACATCCAAATAGCTTAATATCTATTACTTCCATATTTTTAAATGAAATGAACATAATCCACTAAATCTTTACCATAATTTTAGTAACTAAGGTAGTCTGGAAGTGAAATTAAGAATTAAAAACAAGAAAATGATATAGCTTTTCAAGGGAGTTTTGCTGTTTACTGATCCATAATGCTTTTCACAAAAGAATGATAGCACTGACAATTCTGTGATAACTAAGTAAGACATATTACAATTTTTTTTTTAAAGATTTTATTTATTTGACAGAGAGAAACACAGCGAGAGAGGAAACACAAGCAGAGGGAATGGAAGCGGGAGAAGCAGGCTTCCGGCCCAGCAGGGAGCCCGATGCAGGCTCCATCCCTTGACCCTGGGATCATGACCTGCAGACGCTTAACGACTGAGCCACCCAGGCGCCCCGACATAATACAATGTTAAACACATATTCATGTACGTACATTTACGTGTATAAATGTTATATAATATACATTATGACAAATAATGTTCGTTAAGTGAAGTGTATGTTCAATAACCATATAACTAATCTGTATAAATGTCTTACCCTTGTTAAGAAACCTTGGATACTCTTCACGAAGTAGGTTATACCTCTTTTTACTCACTTTCCTCTATTTACTCCTTAATATTTCTTTTTAAAACCTGGAATGAGGGGTGCCTGGGTGGCTCAGTGGGGTTAAAGCCTCTGCCTTTGGCCCAGGTAATGATCTCAAGGTCCTGGGCCCCTCATTGGGCTCTCTGCTCAGCCGGGAGCCTGCTTCCCCCTCTTTCTCTCTGCCTGCCTCTCTGCCTACTTGTGACCTCTCTCTCTGTCAAATAAATAAAATCTTAAAAAAAATTTAAAACCTGGAATGATCATAGTAGTCTATATATAGCAGTATACTTTTCTAAGTTATGTTAAAAATGATCTATTTTTGGTTGCTTTTTCTTAAGTATGGTTTTAAAATAAAACCTTAACATTGAAGTAGATCTTTGTAAATCAGATTGAAGAAAGGTTCTAAATTTAAACAACACAAATTGGAGATATTCAGAAAGAACAATCTCCATTTTTTTCTTCTTGCACAAAATTGCTTATATTAAAGATTTTAATGAGAATTCATTGAGATAATGTATCCAAAAATAGTTAACTGAAGTCTAATATATTTTAGTACCAAAAAAAAGTATTTTCCTTCAAGTATTTTAATTTCCCCATTGGGAAAGTACAGAGATAAGATTTCAACTAGGCATCTCCAAAGATTATTATGGGACTCAAATCAATTTCATTTGTGACAGGTGCATTTGAGGAAACACTAGTCCTGCTACACATGGGTTGCTATTGATATTCCCCCATTAAAGCAGTAAAAGTAGTGAGGAGGTGGATATTCATACAGCATGACAAAAACTATACAGTGCAAAATGAGAATAAAATCTTTGAAAAACAGAAATATGAGAGTAAGAAACAAATTCATCCCTTTCCCTCAAACAGTACGTTAAGAAACGACAGTGGTCAACTGCAAATTAGAATGATTAAGAGAATAGAAGATCTAAACATGTTAAATAATTCTGGAACAATGAAAGTAAAAGAAGATACTGGGAAAATTAATTAAAACAAAGGAAATTATCAATATTTGTTTCTTTTTGCTCTTATATAACATGAAGATTGAAGCAAAACAAAATAAATAAATCTGTATTTCTCATTTACAGCAGGAAGGAAAACATTGATGCCATCACAAGGTAAAATTTCATAGGGGTCTACTTGACAAACACTAACAGTTTCTGTCCAAGAAGAGATTGTATACTTAGATCCTTAGATAATATACAATAGAGATGACTACAGGACACTGTGATTTAAATCATGGTTAAAAGAACATCATAATAAAGTTAAGATTATTTGAGGACATTTTTGAAAAATTAGATTATATAGTGAGATTGAAAGATATTTCTTTTTTTTCCTCAGGTAAAGAAAAAATAATTTACTGGGTGTTATGTGATTGAAATATCCCTAAAGCAGCTGAAGTAGAGTATCAGACAAATTTAGTGTAAAAATTGAATGTTATTTCCAAGAGGAATTTCCTTATGGATAAATAAGAGAACTCCTCACTGAGGAACTTTCCTTCATGATAAACAATGGATCCTCAGATAAGCCACAGGCAGAGCATAATTAAAAGTGCTCCTAGGTACCCCTGGGTGGCTCAGGTGGTTAAGTGTCTGCCTTCAGCTCATGTCATGATCTGTGGGTTCTGGGATTAGGTCCTGGGATCCAGCCCTGCTTTGGGCTCCTGCTCAGTCTGCTTCTCCCTTTCCCTCTGCCTCTCTCCCCTGCTCATTCTCTCTCTGTATCATTCTGCTTCAAATAAATAAATTTTTAAAATTCTTGAATAAATAAATAAATAAAAGTACTACCATACAAGTGTTTTAGTTTTGAAGCCTAAGGACATACTTGTGCTTCCTCCAAAATAGAAAGATAACTTAATGTTTTAAGAAATATTGGATAAGAGGGGAGAGCAGAGTAAGAGCTATTTGCCCAGACAGTGTATATACAGTAAAATTACTTAAAAGGGGGGGTAACTAGAATGGAAAGAACACATCAAAGTTTTTTTAAATTTTTCTTGGCACTCCTAAGCATGTCTTTACTCTAGAAAAATGAAGATGTATGCTTGCACAAAGCCTGCACATAAACATTAATAGCAGCTTCTATACACAGATTTTTCATCTGCTTGGGAAATGATTTTTCATTTGTTTTGAAAACAACCCAAATGTATGTCAGTGAATGGTTAAACAGAGTGTGGTACATCTCCACCATAGAATACTACTCAGTAGTGAAAGGGAATGAACTGCTGGTATACAAAATAATTCAGATTAATTTTCACAGCATAATGCCAAGTGAAGAAAGAGGCAATCGTGTATGATCTCATTTATAAAATGTTCCTGAAAAGAAAAATTTACAGCAATGAAGAACATATTGATGGTTGTCAATATGTTCAAAGAAGAACATATTGAGATTAAAGAGAGTGTATAGGTAGAAAGTGGGTATGACTATAAAAGTGTAACAGGAGGAGGTGCGCCTGGGTGACTCAGTCAGTTAAGCATCCTATTCTTGGTTCTGGCTCAGGTCATAATCTCAGGGTTTTGAGACTGAGTCCTGTGTTCAGCTTTGTGCTGAGCATGGATCCTCTTTGGGATTCTCTCTCTCCCTTGCCCCCTTTCCCACTTCCTCTCCAAATCAAACAAAAAAAAAAAAAAAAGGAAAGGGCAACAGGAGGGATCCTCGTGGTAAAGGAAATGTTCTACATCTCAATTGTATCAATGTCAATATTCTAGGTGTGATGTTACCCTTGGGAGAGACCAGGTAAAGTGTATGGTATTTCTTACAACTACATGTGAATCTATAGTCACAGTAAAATATAAAATTTAGTTAAAAATGACATAAAACTTTCAAGAATATGTCAATATTCAGCACATTTTTTGGCCATATGCAAACATTCATAATGAAAGTGATATAAGGAACAAAAGATGTGGAAACACTTTTTTTTTAAATTCAGATTAGTGCTTATAAGAGAAGGAAGAAAAAAATAAAATAAATACATTAAAAAAAAGAAGGAACATGGAGAAGGTTTTGGAAAAAGTCATGAGATATATAAGAAACTAGCATGCTATTAAAGATAAGTCCCCAAGCAAACCATGAAGCCAACATGAATGTAGTTTTGATTTTTTTATGTATTTGTTTTAGTATTCTAAAGTAAAAAATTGAGTTGAAGGAACACCTGGACTTATTATTATTGTCTAACATTTTTT
>CM053604.1:81258397-81281269 GCA_028646535.1 Procyon lotor
CAGGGGTATGATCCACGATACTGCTTCTGGTCCTTGGCCCACACTTTGAGTAACAAAAGTCTGTATCTTTGTGAAGAACAGGTGTGATTTCTAAAGAACACAGTCAGAGATAACAAAATTTGAGAATACTTTTCATTAATTTGGGGGAGTCTGACGGTAATATTACTACAAGGAGTTAAGTAGAAAAGGAGGAAATCAGTGCCACCACGTGGAAGTCGAGGGGATTACATCGCTGAGAATTTCCATTAATTGTTCAGGGGAGAGGAGACAAGGCTTGGCTAGAAGATAAGGATATTTTGAGTGGAGCTATAGATTATGCTTTATAGGTAGGTCAAGAACCTTAAAAGAGTTGTTACAGTGCTGAAGCTTTGATTTTCCTACTCATTATCAACTATATTTGCAATGTAATTTATAAATACAAGATTTTTTCTTCATTCTTTCTGTTTTCTTTAAAATAACTAGTCCATTGATCTTCAACTGCTGTGGAATTCAAACACGTTTATCTTATACTCCTTAGGTAAAGATTTTCTACTCCTTATAAGCTGTATTTTAGTTAAAACATATCAAATTTGTTACCTTCTTATAATATTATTGTTTTTTTTCCTAAGTTTTATACCAAAATTTGAATTATTTTCATTTACTTTTCTTAAAATTCTTGTGTTTGGTATTTAATGTACTTTATATTTTTTTCAAAATAACTCGTACACTTTCTATATAGAGCAGGACTTCTGAACTCTGATTGCACATCAGAATTATTTGAGGAGATGTGAAAATAAGTAACTAAAAGGATTGATGCCCTGCTCCCATCCCAGACCATATATTTTTTTTTTAAAGATTTTATTTATTTGACAGAGAGAAACACAGCGAGAGAGGGAACACAAGCAGAGGGAATGGTAGCGGGAGAAGCAGGCTTCCTGCCGAGCAGAGAGCCCGATGCGGGGCTCGATCCCAGGACTCTGGGATCATGACCTGAGCCGAAGGCAGGCACTTTACGACTAAGCCACCCAAGCACCACCCCCCAGACCATATTTTAATTGATAGACTCAGTGCTGGGAGGTATTAAAATCTTCCTCAATGGTTTTAATATGAAGTTAGAGATCAGGACCATGCAAATGCATACCTTATGAAAGTTTACTGTGTTCTCCCTCTTCGTCTACACACTGTATATGAACCACAGATTCATATGGGAGGCACATAACACAGCACTCTGTAAGCCTTCTCATGAATGGAAAACTGTACAAAAGGCAATCAGCAACAGCGTTGAGAGCTTTAGGTAGTCGATAACTTTCATAAAATCCTTTTTGAAGAAGTATGTAATAGCTTAGTCGCTTGGTCCAAATAACTTGAATGCTAAATCACAGACAGCTGTGTCCATATCTCCCTCATTGTTCCATTTATGAAAAAATACACACAATAATAAACTACTGTAAATAAAATTAATCACATATGCTTATGCACATAATAAGAGCTTGCTGAATGTCGGGCTGTTTTGAATCTATGGATGTGTTGATACAGTCTTTGTGTGTAAACATTCACAGATGGGCACATTTGCTCTATTAAAAACACCTGCAAAGGTTTCTGGAAAAGTTTCAGAAAAACCTTGAATCGTTTCAAAATGTATTTTACACCACCTGGTGATTGATGGCTTTTATGGAGTTTTTCCTTAGGAAACCAGGCATTAGAACATGATGAGTAGTTCACTAGTGCCTGCAGAGGAACCAGATAAGGTGAATATTGCTGTTTCTGTATTTCGTTCATTCCCTTATGTATTAATTTCTTCCTTCTTCACTTTGTCCTTCGTTACTTATGACATAGAAGAAAGAACTCTGCAAACAAGTGAACAAAGTACAAATAATTCTGCCCAAAGTAAAATTTCATCCATATTGCCCATCCTGATGAACAGAATTAAGTGATGTAGAAACTCGAACAATTATTTTTACCGTCTCCAGGTATTGATTACTTTAAACTCAATCTTCTCTTTCCCCAGGCTCAGCATCATTCTTACTTAGATTTTCAGATATTTTCATACTTGAATTAGTTTTTTGAAAAAGAGCTTCTTCATACTTATTTCCATTTAATATTTTTTTTACTTTACCTATAATTAATCCCTCAGTAAAGAGCTGTTTTACTCTGACCATATATTGTATCCTTAAATTTACTCTTGACTCATGAATAGATTTTGAAGACCAAGTATATTTACCTCTGTACAGAAAGGAAGCCCCAAGAAATTCTGAACATCCAAAGTTGCTATGACAATTGCCATCTGCAAAAATAAAACCAGCCTACCAGCACATTAATGGCATAATAAACCCTCTCTTCAAGTGTATTTTTAAATCATTTTACAGGTAAAGCTATACTTGTGCTGTGCTGGAGCAAAGCTATATTTGTTTAAAAATGTGTTTTCATTTTTCTTCCCTCTTTCTCTTTCTTTGAAATTGGCAAAACAAAGAATGAACAAAATATGAATGTGTTGGCTGTATTTTATTGAATCTATTTGAGAGTCTAGTATCTTAATACACACCTTGAACATATGTCAACTTAAGAGAGGTTATGACACATCCCTAAATCTCTAGAGTCTATATTATTGAGAGGAGAGTGGAATCTATGAATAAATATTATTGAAATGTAAGGTGTTGAATTTCACTCTTCTTTGATGGATATAAATTGTAGTTTGTTCTCCAGCAGGGAAAATAAAAGGACAAATGAAAGTTTTTATTATATGCTCAGCATAAAGTTTTGAGCAAAAAGTATCAATTGCATCAATAATTTGATATTGATAAAGTTCATTGTGATCCTCAAAATAAACAATAAAAATATGTTATTAATTATTATAACTCTAATCACAGTATAGTCATAATGAAATACAAGTTTGAAAGCTATGCTAAGATTAGCATTACTACGAGAAGAACCTTCTGAGTTAGGAAATAGCATACTAATTCCCTTTCTTTCTTTCTTTTTTTCTTTCTTCTTTCTTTCTTTTTTTTAAGGATTTTATTTATTTGACAGAAAAAGGCACAGTGAGAGAGAGAACACACACAGGGAGAGTGGGAGAGAGAGAAGCAAATTTCCTGCTGAACAGGGAGCCCGACACATGACTCCATCCCAGGACCCCAGGGTAAAGGTCCCAGCTGAAGGCAGATGCTTAACGACTGAGACACCCAGGTGCCCACTAATTTTCAATAATAGGTACTTAAGGTACTGTTATTCAAATAAAAATACTTGTTCAAAAGACAACTATCTTGTAAGCTTTTTTCTCAAATGTCTTTATTAATTTCATCAATTAAGGATTGTATGAAGTGTCAAAGTTCTTAGTTTTAGTTTGTAAAACTAAACATGTAATGACATCCCATGTAATGACTTGAATTGTCTTTTATTTCTACACATGAAGCAAATCTCATTGAAACATATTAAATTACAAAGAGGATAAGCCTAGTCAAACTTTAACTCAATGGCTGCTTTTCACAAGGTGACAAACTAAATGAATACCAACCACAAGGGACCAAGGTCTTCTAGAACATACCTTCTGAAGATAGAAGGGGAAAAAAGAAGGAAAATGTACTCTGACATAGAGCAATAATATTAATAACTATGACATTATTCTCAGTGCTTTATATATTTTAACCCTAAGCAACAACTCCATGGAGTTAGTATACTACGCAATTTTCATTTTTATGATGAGGACACTGAGCCAAAGAGTTATTAATTCTTTTGTTCTAAATTGTACGGCTAGCAAGCTGCCAGAACAGGGCTCACTTCCTGGCAATCTGGTGCTGGATCCGGTGCATTTTTCCAGGAGGATAGAGATATCTTAAAGTAATGAGCCAATTGCAGATGTGACCCATTTAGGAGTTATAATTTTGTTGCTGAGGGAATTCGAATATTCCAGAAGACCTCATAGTGAGATCGAGATGTTTTACAGGTAAGTAACTAAAGTAGAAAATATAGAATTTAATTATTAGATTCCAGTGACTATGAACTTGGTCATTTGGGTTCAAACCAGATTTATATAACTTGGTTATATCTTACTAGAGATATGGCTTTGATAAAAGTAATGAGTTTTTGAACCCTGAATTTCCCTACATATGATATTAAAATATTAATATCATTTATATATCAGAGTTTATAATAGAGTGTATATAGTATAGTTTCTGTATGTAATATAACATATATATGTATTTTTATACATATGTGTATATAATATATATGGGATATATGTATTACATATGTATATGTGTATGTATATTATTTCTGTGTGTATGTATATATGATATATTATAGCTACAGGGAGGAAACTAAGTCTGCACATCCAGAGTCAAATGAGCTAGCTTCCTCCCACTATTAAATTAAATTTTAACCAATTATTCTAACATTTTAGAGAAGCATTTTAAATCAGATTAATGCCTACATAATCATAGTGGTTAGTCAGAGCAAGATTTATATGGATGGACACAAAATATACGACCACTGGGAGCATTTTAATGAAATATCATCAAATTGGACTTTATCGAAGTTACCTCTCTCACTATTCTGTGGAAATGTTGTCTTTCTTTTTCTTTCCCTAAGCCCCATCCATTAGACTCATCCTGTCCATTCAGAAAATAAAAAGAAAGAAAATGATCTTGAAAATGTCCCTGTGAAAATATTAACTTAATGAAAAAGAAAGATACAGTATTCTGCAACTCTTACCTCATCACACATCTGAATTAGCTTCTTTGATTTTAGAATTCAAGACATGGACCAAGAAACCTTCTCTGAGGAAAGCTAAATTAAAGTTCAAAATATTGTGTCCATAACATGGTTGCAGAAAAAATGGAATTCCAATAATTTATGGATAATATTGGAGAAAGACATAGTAAGACCATGAAGTGTATATGAAAAGAGCAGGAATAAAGATTGTGATTTTTGCTTGAATTAGTGTTTAAAAAAATGGTTTTCAAAAAAATTCTGCTGTAAAAGTTGAGAAAATCTTTCCTTTGAGTTACAGATAAACATTTGTCATTGGATGTGAGGCTTGGTGTAAAACACTGAATTCTTCTTTATTGTATTTTCATTTACTGAAAAACTCAAGTCATAATGTTTTGAAAGTGAAATTTTTAAAAGTTTGAAGGACAGGAACATCATTACAAGCACAATCCTCAGATTATTAAGTAGTATTGGATATCTTTGTTTCGGGTTGCAAAGAATCCCTACTTGGTAGTTACCTCTGATGATAACTTTAAAATTGAAATACATTGATCTTATTTGTGAATTGTTCATCTTCCAGTGCTAAAAAATATATACATCCCAAGAGATTAAAAATAATAAGGGAAATATCAAAATTAACATTTCATGGTGACATTTAAAATAAATACTTAAGTATGTGAGTGTAACTGACTAAATTATTTTAAATACCAAGTGCATTTTTTCCTCTCATAGAAAGATGAGTTTATTTTTAGAAATGAAGAATTTCCTGCTATATGCATGCAAAACTATGCTAAAGAAATTAAGCAAGCCACTGAAAGATTTACTTTGTTTAGATTTTAATTTTTTAAGGTACACAATATATATAAAAGCCAATACCACAGAACAAAAAGGAAAATAGACAATTTACACTAACAGCATGTTGGTGCTAATTAAAATTCTGTCATTTTTTTCAATTTAGAAAATTTTCCCATCATATTTAATCCTATAAAATAAATTTAACTGATTTAAAGAGACTGAAATTTTAGTTTCCATGTGATTTTGATAAAAACGATGTGTGTAGAGCAGAGCTCAGCTATAGTTTCAACACTTGAAAAGTTTTTTATGTATTTTATAAATAAAATCTTTAAAAAATGTTTTTTCACTTAATACTGTTTGAGCATTTCTGAATATATATACTTTCTTTTTTTTTAAGATTTTATTTATTTATTTGACACAGAGAGAGAGATCACAAGTAGGCAGAGAGGCAGGCAGAGAGAGAGGGGGAAGCAGGCTCCCCTCTGAGCAGAGAACATGATGTGGGGCTCGATCCCAGGACCCTGATATCATGACCTGAGCCAAAGGCAGAGGCTTTAAACCACTGAGTCACCTAGGTGCCCCTGATTATATATACTTTCTTCTCAATGCTCTTCTAGAATATAAACTTCAGAAATAAATTTTATATTAAAAATGGTATATATAAAATTAATTCCCCAAATCACATTTTTGGAGAGCAGCATCCTTTTTTTTTTTTTTTTTTCAGATGCAAAATCCATTGATTTAGAATCAACCACCTGCTACACCAGATGAGCATCTCTTTCTCTTTGAAAGGAGAATGCCTCAATCTGTGCTTTGGATCTCTTTTCGGCTGTCTTCTCTCCTATTGCTTATTATCTATTCTTTCTCTTCAATATGCAATCAGATTCTCACATTTGGATTCTTGTCATTTTTATAAACATGTCCTCAAATTTCGCCATCCAAAAATCAGTTGCAACAGCAGCAGCAGCAGCAATGACAACAAAACTCTCTGAATCATACTCCCTTCTATTACTAGTTTGAGTAAGTCTTCCTTTGGAACCAATGTTCTCAAAACGTTTGCCTGTATTTACCATTTTTCTTCTGTCATGTGTATATCTTGCAATTGACTACCAATGGTTTCTATTTCAATGACCAAACAGTTCTTCCCATTAAATTAAACCATACCCATTGTGTCACTACATCCAACCCTCACTCTACCCCAAAGTATTGCTCCTTGAATTCTCTTTGACAAAGTTTTTAGGATTTGTCTTCTAAAAAACAAATTTGTCTTATCTTTGACAAGGTTTTTAGGATTTTTCTTTCTACTTCACTGAGCACTCACATCTCTTTTGCAGACTCATTTGCAACTCTAAATGCTATTGTGAATTAAGTACCTCCAGGTTTAGCATTGGAAAGAATTTGCTTCTCAATCTGTTTTCTTCCATAACAATTTTACTCATATCCTTGGTTTTAAAATCCACTACACACGGGAAACTTTCAGACGTATATTATCACTTCTATCTCTCCTCAGAGGCCTGATGGAACATGCTTGTTCGACATCTCTGTTTGAATATCTGACAAACACTCCATACTTGACATTTTAAATATGAAAAATATTAAATTTCCTTATGTAAACATCTTCCATTGTTACCTATTAATATAAGACATTTCCAACTATTCTATTACACAGGACAGAAACTTATGAGTTTTATTTGAGCCTTTCTCTTCTTCCCTAGTCCTGCCAAAATCCAACCGAACATCAAATCCTATAGATATAATGATCAACATTACATCTATTAAATCTATCCATTTTTCTTGACAGTCTCTCTCTCTCTCTCTCTCTCTCTCTCACACACACACACACACACACACACACACGCAGACACACAGCAGGCTAAGTTGTCATCATGCATCTTCTGGAATATTAGTTATTCTCCCAATTTATTCTCTATTCCTGCATTCAGAATTCTAAAGTGCAAGTGTGACCATGAGGCCAAGTTCCTCATTAAATGACTTTTCAATGCTCTTAGACACACATGCAATTTTTTTTTAAGGTTTTATTTATTTGTTTGAGAGATAGAGCAAGAGCTGGGGGAAGAGGCAGAAGGAGAGGGAGAAGCAGACTCTTTGCTGAGCAGGGAGCCTGACACATGGCTCCATCCCAGGATCCTGGGATCATGACCTGAGCTGACGACAGACAGATGCTTAACCAAATGAGCCCCAACACAGAAATATTTAGTATTTGCCTTGAGGTACTGTGTGGTTAGACCTCTACTTGTCTCCAGCATCTACTCACAATGTGATACCATGATGAACACAAATACTTCAAATTTATTTATACATGTATAGAATACATTTAGAAAAATAGATAATTCATAAATTATCCATTTATGGATAATTATAAAAATGTATATCTATATAATTTTTCACAATGTAATCACACAACAGCCACAATATTCTTGAGATGGAGGACATTAAGTGAAACCCAAAAAGAACACTTTAAACTGTAACTATGAACTACGAACTAGAAGAAACATCAAAAAAACATATTGAATAAACATTGATCTCAAGTATTCATGGAACACAATACAGAATAGACCAAATCCCAGGCCATAAAACAAGTTTTAATTAATTTAAAGACATTGGGACGATACAATGTATATTCTCACACCACAACAGGATGGAATTAGATATGCATACCAAAAAACATTAAGATTCAAAATTATGTGACAATAACACAGCTCTAAATAACCAATGGTGAATGAAGAAATCACAAGAAAAAAAATAGAACACACTTTGAGATGAAAAAGGGTCACATTCAAACCAAAACTTATTGGTTGCAACTAAATTAGTGCTCAGAGAAAAAACTAATATTATCACAAATAATATTAAAGCTAGCATTCTTGTACATGTCCTTCGGTGCATAGATTGACAGGTCTGTTTTATTTATACAAATAGGAGTGAACTTTTGGGGATGTAGTATATTTATACAGTTATCATCATTCATGTTGACAAGCTATTTTCTTTTTTTTTTAAGATTTTATTTATTTATTTGACAGAGAGAGATCACAAGTAGGCAGAGAGGCAGGCAGAGAGAGAGGAGGAAGCAGGCTCCCCGCTGACCAGAGAGCCCAATGCGGGGCTCCATCTCAGGACCCCGAGATCATGACCTGAGCCAAAGGCAGAGGCTTTAACCCACTGAGCCACCCAGGCACCCCAACAAGCTGTTTTCATAGTGATTTTACTTCTTCCTATTTTAAGCATATGAAAGTTTCTGTTGTTCTACAATCTTTCCAATTTTTAGTATTTTTAGCCTATTTAATTTTAGCCATCCTGATGAGTGCATAAATACATCTTAGTGTAGTTTTAATGTTCACTCTCCTAACTAATATATATATTGGTAGTTATCATATGCTTATTGACAATTTGCATATATTCTCTTATAAAAGGATAATAGAAAGTTAGGGAAGTTCACTGTTATTTCTGATTTGCTAGAGTTTTGGACATGTTGAAACTTACGAAGTGCTTTTCCAGCATCTATTGGGGGTAATTGTGTGGTGCTTCTTTGTTTTTTTCCTTTGTTTGTTTGTTTATTTTTTAAAGATTTTATTGAGTAATTTGACAGAGAGGAGAGAGAGCATGACCTGAGGCAAAGGCAGAGGCTTTATTGCACAGAGCCACAACCCACTGAGCCACCCAGGGGCTCAGCTTCTTTGTTTTGTTAATATGATGAATTACATTTGACTTACAGACATTAAAGCAATTCAGAGTTCCTGAATACATCTTTGGATTCAATATATTAATATTTTGTTTATGATTTCTACATATATGTTTATGAGAGCAATTGGCCTAAAATGTTTCTTTTTGTAGTATTTTCAGCGGGGTTTAGAATTAAGGTTATTCTGGAGTCATCATGTTCCATATGCTCTTTTCCATTTGTTTTTCCCTCTTCACTTGGTGACCTGCAGGTTTTTTGTTGATTTATCTTTCTGGTCACAAATAATCTCACTAAGTAATTCCACTCTGTATTGTATTTTTAATTTCAATTATTTTACTTTCCTGGACTAACTTTTCCATTACATTTTTTCCTTTTTTTTTTTTTTTCTTTTTTGGTGATAGAGGTTAACACTCCACCAATTCTCTGTATTTCCTTTGAATGTTTGATGTTTGGCAAAATTGTCCAAATGTTTGATGTTTGGCAAAATTCTCCATCCTTCTTTTTAACATCTATTTTCTTAAGAATTTTTGTTGTTGTTCTTGTTCTTTATTAAAAGCTAGATACTTTGCATGGAAAGTTGTAGAGATAATGTAGTCTTTACAATGTTACTTTCCTCCAAAGATTTAATTTTGCTCTGTAGCATGACATTAAAGTATATGCACATCAACTTATGGATTTGAGTCCACTTGAAGGTAGATTTCAGTCTTTGTGAAGATTGGCTTATATCTTGTTCCACCTTAAGGAAGTCTGGGATGTGGTGTTTACCAGTATTTCTACTACTTGGTGAACCTTGAATTCCCACTGTTTACTGCACTTAGCTAGGCTTTTCTGCTTGGTTTTTAGTCCCTTGGCCCTGCTTATGAAATACTGATGCAGAACCCTGGGCTTACCTCAGTGTTCTTCCCTTATTACCAAAAACTATCCTCTCACAGCCTAGCTGCTTTGATATTCCTCAACTCCAGGTTTTGTGGCCACAGTTCTGTTGTGTAAAAACATCCCAAATTCTGCTAGGGTTCCCGGCCTCCTAGCTTCAGAATTTATTATGCTTTTTATCCTTTAAGACCCAGAGTGATTAAGAATCAACAAATATTTCATGGGATAGAACCTCAAAACTGGCAATGTTTTTGTCAATGCATATCCCTTTTCTCCACAGTGCTGGCCTTTTGGGGCCTGGTTGCCTTGTGGTTCTCTAACACCTTCACACAGATTGTGTATGTGTGCGTGTGTGTGTACATGTGCATGCATGTGCACGAAAGGATTGGCACATGAGTATGAGTGTGTTTTGTCCAGCTTTTCTGAGCTCAACTCAACTTTTCTTAATTCAACTGGATTAGATGATGCCCACTTGTATTGAGAAGATGTTCTAAGTCTATTGGTTCAAATGCTGGTCTATACCAATGACACTATCACAGACACACCCAGAAATAATGTTTTACCAGCTCTCTGTTCATTCCTTAGCCCAGTTAAATTGAGACATAAAATTAATCATCACAAGGCTTTTCTGAAAGATTGGCACACATTTTTTGGCTATGCATAAAAGATAACCTTTCTTTCACCATATTACTGTATGTAAACTCTTCTGATTCCATGAAATCTTCTCTTCCCATTTTAGTTCTTCCTACTGTCTCATGCAATGAACTATACTCTTTTATACTTCTTATTTAATTTATTCCCTGTACTTCTCTAAAAGTAAATGCTATATGTCTATTATTTTAATTGTATGTAATTTAAAATAACATTTTGCCAATTGTAATGTTATTAATATTCTTATACTGTGCTAAATGTTGCAAAAGCCTATAGAATGTTTTAAACCTAGTCACTTGCCACTTGAAATTATTGCTAATTTTTTAAATTCTATTTTAAACCAATAAATAAGATATTATTATTATTATTACTTAGTCAATGTATGTTTAGTTTTAACCTCTTTGTCAAATTGCATTTAATACCTCTTCTTAAATATTTTTCTTTTATAAAACGATAGCATATGATTGATAAATGCTCTCATATTTTGTTAACCAGAAATAATTTTGCCCTTGCCCTTTAAAAACTCACTTCTTTGGGATTAGAAGTCTAAACTTCTAATCTGGCAGTATTTCCTCTCAAATGTGTGTGTGTGTCTATGTGTGTATGTCTATTTTCATGATTCTTATGGATGTTATTGAAAAAAGGTGTCTCTTAATTTCTTTTTTTAACTTTTAAGTGACCATTTTTTCTAGCTGCTGTTTTCTCCTCTATTTTGATGTTTTAAGGCTTTTCTTTGAGTTTCATGGTGAATTTTGTATTTGTATTGTACATCTTGACAATTGTGAAAGAGGTTTACATCTTTCTGAAAATCATTTTGTTTCTATTTTCATTATTTCCTACTGGAATAATTTTATTCTGTATGTAAGCCTTCTCTTATTGTCCTCCTTGTACCTTAATAATTCAATCATATTTTTCTTTCTTTTTTTTATGAGAGAGAGAGAGAAAGAGAGAGAAAGAGATGGGGGAGCAGAGGGAGAGGGAGAATCACAAGAAGGCTCCACACCCAATTCAGAGGCCAATGCCTGGCTCAGTCTCACAACCTTGAGATCATGACCTGAGCCAAAATTGAGTTGGATGCTTAACTGACTGAGCCACCATCAGTCAGTTTTTTCTAATTCTATGTCTGGACTATATTATTTATGGTTTTTTTCTTTATTTTTTAAAGATTTATTTATATATCTGACAGAGAGATAGAGAGCACAAGTAGGCAGAACAGCAGACAGAGGGAGAGGGAGAAGCAGGCTCTCCTCTGAGCAGGGAGCCCAATGTAGGGCTCAATCCCAGGACCCTGAGATCATGACCTGAGCTGAAGGCAGATGCTTAACAACTGAGCCACCCAGATGCCCCTATACCTTTTTTCAAGTTCATAGTTTTTTCCTCAGGTTTATCTACTATATCTTTTAAAGAGTCTATTATTCCTTTAATAACTTTTGTGTTATTTTTTTACCTCTATAATTATTTATTATTAAAATAGTCTTGGACTTTTTTGTAATGTTTGTTTTTAGTTAATCTCAAAAACTTTTAATTTTGATTGAAATTATATAGATTTCACCCCTATTGTACTCTATGTAAAACTGCTAAAAGTAAACAATTTCTGTTTTGTTTGTTTTCCTGTTGTCCTTCATTCATTTTTTAATGCGTAATATATATTTTTGACATAAACTCAGATGGTTGGGAAATTAACCTGTATACTTGGAGTCTGGTTGAATTTATGTTTTTCAAGAGAGAATTTGAAAATGCTTCTTGCAGTTGGTTAAGTGTACTAGCAAATCAGACCAACTTTAAATAAAAATGTCTTCAGGAATTTTATTTTTAAATAGCTAATAAAAGAAAAGTTAATTTGAGCCATAATATACTATAAGCTAAAAAATGTTACTAGAATACCATTTATCAATCAAGAGTCACATTATCTTAGGCCATGTATGTTTAGTTATGTGTGACTATGTGACTACGTTTAGGACAATGGAACATGTGCAAAAGTGACATGTGAGACTTCTAGACCTAGACCTTGAAAATCTTCCACACAGACATTTATTTAATCACTCTCTTACATCTCCTGGGTCAGTATCCATGAGTTGATAATGGCAGAGACAAAAGATTCTAGGAGCCTGGGTTCCTGATCATCACTTGAAGTGGAGCCCCCATACCACTGATATAATTCTTCATGATCAAGAAGTTAACTTTATTGTGTTAAGTCACTGACACTTTATATACTTAGAGTCCTAATATTACTTATCTAATCCACAAACTGATAATTTTGTAATAATAAATGTGGCAATTCTTTAATGTCAGGTGACAACAGCTAAGGATCTCAGGACACGTTGGTTGATCCTTCATAGAACCCATAGACCATAAAATTAGAACAAACACATAAAGATCTATGTATTAATCATTACTGTGATGTCCCAATATTTCTGGCTCACCCCCTTCTACACACATATATTCTTTCTAGTCCTTTTGTGGTTGGATGATGTCATGGCATTAATCCTTTCAAATGAACTACAAGTGAAAATGACATAACACTTCAGGACCAGAGTATTAATAGCTGGTGTTAGATCCTTCAAAGTTCATTTGATTGGCAATATTTCTGGTAGTAGCTATAATATCAGCTTTGATCCCAGAGTAGATGGCAAAGCAGAGCAGAACTCAAAGCCACACAGTCATTTCACATATGCTATCAGTAAAATAGAAACTTTTTTTGTGATCTCAATCCATTGTGGTATGATGCTGTTCAGTTCTTCAGAATTATCTGCAGTATATTCATGCTAAATAATGGTAAAACACATGCATGAGAAAACATCTGTTATCTGTGATAACTTAGAAGTTGGAAGGTAAACTAAGGACTCTCCAAGCTAAAACTCTGGAAAAACTTGAAAATAGTATATTAGAAGGATATTGGTTGCAAATAGCTGGATTTAGCAACATATTAAATCAAAATTGTTGAGTTCCAAAGGATTTGGTCATTTTATAAGCCAAAATCAAATGGAATAGTGTGCAGAAATCTTGTGCCAGCAGAGTTGCAAAAAAGTATCTGATTATAAAACAAAATTGCAAACAGTGGGCTCCAAGTCCTTAGTCCACAATGTGTAAGGAACATGACGTTTTAGAATTATCACATGGAATCACCAAACACTTCCATTGAACTGTTTTATGGGGGAAAAAAACAAAAACAAAAACAGAAATCTTTTAATGTCTTAAGTCTTGGAGGTTTGGGGTTAAAGCAATTAGCTTATTCTAACATACTAAGCCCTTTTATTCCTATATTCTTTATTTTTTAGCTTATGATTAATCCTTATTATCTTGCCAAGGAGCAATACATTTTCAAAGAAACTCTTATATTTATATTTTAATCAGCTTTTGAGTTTTTTTTACTGGTAGAATTTTCCAAAGTATATAAATCATCATGTTAATGGAAATAGAAGTCCATTCCTTCAGATTTTAGCAAATAATTCCTGATTCAGAGAAACCTCAAGTTTTACTATTTGATGATCTATTCCAGTGTAGTAATTATTTAAATTTAACTAAATAACTTAAAGTTACTATTATTTATATTTATTTAAACTTACCATTTTTCTGGGTGGATATTTAATTTCTCAGATACCATTCTACCTCACTTTGCTATAAGATGAGGGAGAAAACTTTCTTGCTTGCTTAGTTAGTTAGCTAACCTCTGTATCTGCTGAATCTAGAGGAGTCCTTATGATATGAAAATTATATTATTTTATCTTTTAATTCACAATCTTTTTCTTATTGCATTCATTCATACAAACTGTTTAAACTTAATTTAAGCATGGGAAGAGGGCTTTCTGATATGGAAATTCTGACCTCATATTTTGAAAATAATGACCAAAAGTTTTTTAATATTTTGAATGATGCCAAATAATGCCAATTATGATACCAAAATCAAAATAAAGTTCAGTAAATATCTGATTGTCACATCTACATTCAAGACAGTATGCAAACACTTATGGAGGATAATGTAGCAAATGGGAAGACTTAGTCTCAGACCTCAATTTAACTAGAGAAGTCAAAATGAATGCATGATAACTCTTATCCAAAGTATAGCATTGCAAGTAGTTCTGGATTCATACAAAATGGGAGATCCTATCATTACCTATCATTGCTGACCCAAGCAAACTGGTAACTCTATATTGATTAGTGACATCAGTGCAGAGTAGTTGAAGAGTGAAAGGGCCTTCCTCCTGGGAATACAAAAAAATTAAAATAAAATAAAAAAGAGCATTTTTGTTTGTTGTTGGTATTTGATTTAGAAAAATGAGTAGAAATACTATAGGTAAAAGTTATTACAGGCACTCAAACTGGTACAAGAAAAGGCATTTTAACCACAAAAATGTAGATTTCTGCAATGAAAAGGTTTTTTTAAATACATAAAGATGGATATTCTTACAAAGCTCTCAATCCTGGTAAAGTCCAATATTATCCTTATTTTAAGTTTGATGAAATAGATTTGAGAAATTAAATCTCATGCATAAGTTTACACAGATATTAAATTGCAACACTGAATTACAGTCCCATCTGTTTGGTAATAGAATAGGTTGTATGAGGACACTATACAGGTTGTGATGAATTTGAATGCTAACTTAGTGAAATAATACATCATTTTATAGGCAATATTAATTCATTTAAAATATAATTAGGGAAATGGCATGTCTTTCCATAACAAGATAACATACTGTAGTGAACTACAATTATATAAGATAATTATATTGGAAGTAAATCTTAATATAAAAATAGTGATATTCTCATTAAACATTGTTGATCTTATGGGATTTGTTACTTCACTTTTCTTTGGAAAAAAATATGTTAATCAGTGAATGCTACAGATGCTAGTGTTGACAAGCACCAATTATGTATAAGTCAGAGTAAGGAACTCTCCTCTGTTTATAACCTACCATATGCCTCATATAACACTATATGAACTAGATAAAATTTATGACAAAGTAATCTCTCAAAATGACGAAGACAGTTTGGTTAATGTCTTTGATGTCAGTAACAGAATAACAAATTTACATGGAAAAGTGCATTAAATAAGGACATAATTAGATGATTGATCTTGAAATAATGTATGAATTGACTTGTCAACTTTTGTTCAAAGCCTTGATAACTATTAAATATATTTTTATGGATTCCTAAATCTGTTTTTAAATTTTATAGTATAAACCATCTAATTGGATATACACAAAAATAAAAATAATTTTTAAGCTACCAAGAAATTTTTCTTTTAAAAAACTAGATTATATTGAGGCACCTGGGTGGTTCAGTCAGTTAAGCATCTGACTCTTGATTTCATTCAGGTCAACATGGAGCCCACTTAAAAAAAAAAAAAAAACGACTGGATTCTATTAAAAGTGTGCAATGTACCACTATGAAAGGGGAACTATTCTCATCTTCAATTTCTCTAATTACCTAAACTTTCCCTCCTCAACTTCATTAGCACTGTGATAAATTGTTAAAAGAAAACTTGAGTTATCACAATCTGCAGTTACTGTCTTCCCATACATGTCATGATATGCATACCCATTGTCCTGCTCCTACATTTGTTTGCTACACTAAAAAGTCATAGAAACTTTTTCTGATCCAGTGGGAAATTTTTAAGACCATATTGACCATGTCTGGAATGTGCTTATTTATTGTCTGCTTAGATTAGATGCTTTGACTCTATTCTCTTATCATAAACATTAATTTCAATCTCCTGATTTTTTTAAAAAAACTGTAACTTAAAATTATCTAACAGCATAGCAGCACTATCATTTTGATATTTTCATATGTCTGGCTACCTAGCCCTTTAAATATTTATCTAAATATAAAATGTTCTTCATTTCCTTATTTTTAAATTTCTTGTGCCTCAAAATTTCTCCTTGACATTTTTTTACTGCTCAGTTTCACAGATGTAATCTTACTTTTAGCTTGAGAATGTTTTGTATACATTTTTTTCAAAATGTTTTCTCCACTGCAGCCAGTCCCCTGGTATGTGCATATTTATTAAAGATTTTTTTGTTTCTGGTATATCTTGTCAATAGGTACATAATATGTACAATTAAGTGATCTGAAATGTGTGTGATTGGCATCTATCTCAAAGGAGATGATGAAGAGAATAAAACAGAAGCCATATTTGAATAGTTAATGAATAAGAATGTTAAAAAATGATGAATATCATGGCCAACAAATTCAAGAATTTTGGTAAATAGCAAATAAGATAAATACAATGTAAATTATATCTAGACACATCATAGTCAGAATACTAAAAATCAAATACACTAGAAAACCTTAAAAGCAGCCAGACTTAAAAGATACAGTAACTTCAAAGCTGCAATAGAAAAATAGAAGGCTTTTCTTTACAGAAAATCAGGGCAGTAGACACTAGAATAATGTATTCAAGGTACTGAAAATGACAACAGCAAAATAATAATGCCTGCACATTACCAACCTAGAATTCTGTACTTCGCAAAATAGCTCTCAAAAGTAAAAGTGAATGAATATGTCAATAAATAAAAAGAAAAATCTGCTTTTTTTTGTTTGTTTTGCCAACAGGTCTACATTATAAAAGAAGGTATGAGGAATTCTTCAGGATAAATCCAATAATTCCAGATTGATGTACAGTATTGTACAAAAGAATAAAAAGTGCCAGAATAGGCAAACATATAATGAAATATAATTATATATTTATGAATATTAAATTAATATATAATTATAGGCAAAAGTGTATATTATATATTTATAATAAATCATTGTAAATATAATTAAATATATAAACATATAATTAAACATATAGTGGTTCATAATAGCAGTAACATCTGGAGGGTTTTTTAAAGGTCTATAAGTAAAATTGATGACAAAATAATGGAAAAGAAAGAATGGTAAAACTGTAATTAAATTATGTTTAAGTTGGACTATAATAGGTAAAGGGAGTAGTCTCTAAATAACCAGTAAGATATTTATATAAGATATTTACATTAAAAAATAAAGTGAAAAGCTAAACAATGCTAAAAAAGTTAAGATATGGGGAAAACAACAGCACAGTAGAGATGAGAGGAAAATGAAGGAAAAAGAGAAAATGGTAGATTTAACTCAAGTATTTGAATAATTCATACTCATTATTAATGGATTAATTCTTTAAAAGCTAAAGTTTGTCATACTAGATAAAAACACAATATAGTCAAATTCTGTTTATAGCATACATGTTTTAAAAATAAGGAAACAGTTAAAAAGTAAAAAGCTGAAAATCATAACTAGAAGAAAATTTAAATATCTATACTAATATCACAAACATAGATTTAAATGCAAAAAGTACTGGAGACACAAAGGGACACTTCAGATGAAAAAATCCAATCAACAAAAAATATATCAAGATGAATTCAGAAACATACTTTTAAAAAGAGAACATGAGAGAAAGGGAAATAGATAAATTATGAAGAGATATTTTAACACAATTAAATAATTAGATATTTTAAAGACACTTCTAGATAGTAGAGAACAAAATCAAAGATCAGTAAGGACATGGCTAGTGGAGTTTATTTAAAACATGCAAGTTTCTTTGAGTAGTTAAGATGGAGAAGTAGAGGGACCATGGGCTTTCCTCATCCATCAAACACAGCTGTATTGAGATCAGAATACTTGAAACACACAGAAAATCAATCTGAGGACTGGAAGAAGGATCTCCATGGTTGGAGGGAGACAGTGTTGTAGGTACAAGGTGTGTAGATGTGAACTGAGGGAAAGAAAAACTGCAGAGTTGTTAAAGCAGGGAACTCTTTGGGGGGTGCTGTGGAGAAGGGTTGAGAGAATAAGGCCTCAAGTTTGGATAAGAAAACCTCTTGGACCACAGACTGGGAGACAGGGGAATTGAGTGCTCCAGGTTTTTTGCAAACAATGAGTATAGTTCAAACTCAGGTTTTAAAAGTGAGTGACTTTCATAGGAGCAGAGATGTAGCCTGTGCTCCTGGGAGGAAGGAGGGCTCCAGTCCAGGAGTGCCCACAAAGTAGAGTAAGGACATCCTGAGTCACACTGGGAGAGATTGTTCCCGTTCCCCTACTTTTGGAAGAGGGTTTATTGTCTCACCAAGGACAAAGGGCCCTGGAGAGCCAACAAATGGCCTTTCATTAGAAGGGAACAAAGGCAGGCACAAAGGGGATGGATAACCTGGTCTCTAGTCATTGCTTTGGTGGTGTCACACAATAGATTGATTCTGTGCCTGCACAGGTGTGGACTGTTTCTCTGGGATGAAGAGCACTAGTCAGCACAGGGAGACTCTAATCTGGAGGAAGGAACAGATCCAAGCAGTCCTGGCTTCTTTAAGATTTGGAGTTTTGAACACCAGCAAACACTCCCCACCATTGGCAAGAAGGAACTCTGCAGAGGACTGACCAGTGGGAAAGAACAGCCAAAATGCAAAAGCAGAGTGCACACACACACACACCAGAAATACTTCCTGAAGTGCCAAGCCCTGGACAGTTTACGACCTCTTTTTAATACAGAATTACTCTGAGATGCAGGAAATATAACAAGCTCTCATAATATGCTAATTAATTAATTAACTAATTAAAAATAGAAATTTAGCCAAAACAACAGGATGGAGGAATTCTCACTGGAAGGTCAGGAAGATATCATAGCCAAGGACTTATTCAAAATAGGTATAAGCAATCTATCTGAATAAGAATTTAGACCAACAGGGGTGCCTGGGTGGCTCAGTAGTTAAGCGTCTGCCTTTGGCTCAGGTCATGATCCCAGGGTCCTGGAATCGAGCCCCATTTCGGGCTTCCTGCTCCACGGGAAGCCTGCTTCTCCCGCTACCATTCCCTCTGCTTGTTTTCCCTCTCTCACTGTGTTTCTCTCTGTCAAAAAAATAAAATCTTTTAAAAAAAATTAAAAAAAAAAAAGAATTTAGACCAACAGTCATAAGACTACTAGCTGGACTTGAATAAAGCATAGAAGACACCAAAGAAATCCTTACTGCAGAGATAAAACACCTAAAAACGAGTCAGGAAAAAAATTTTAAAAAATGCTATAAATGAGATGGAAACTGGATAGAATCACAGTGAGAAGCAAAGGAGAGAATATGTTATATAGAAGATAAAATTATAGAAAATAATGAAGCTGTAAAAAACAGGAAAGAAAATTTTTAGATCACAAAGGTAGACCAAGGAAACTTAGTGATTTCATAAAGTGAAATAATACCTGTATTTTAGTGGTCCCAAAAGAAGAAGAGCAGGAAAAGACGACAGAAGGTTTATTTAAACAAACTATAGCTGAGAACCTCCTTAATCTCAGGAAGGAAACAGTCCTTCAAGTCCAAAAGAAACAGAGAACTCCTCTCAAAATGAACAAAAAGATATCAACACAACAACATGTAGTGAAACTGGAAAAATACAAAACTAATGACAGAATTCTGAAAGCAGCTAGGAAAAAGGGTCCCTAATGCACAAGGGTAGAAACATAAGGTTAGCAGCAGACCTGTCCACAGAGACCTGGCAGGCCAGAAAGAACTGGCATGATATATTCAACATGCTAAATGGGAAAAATATGCAACCAAGAATACTTTATCCAGCAAATCTGTACTCAGAATATAAAGAGAGATAAAGAGTTTCTAAGACAAACAAAAACTAGAGAAGTTCATGAACACTTAACTAGCTTTGCAATAAATATTAAAGGGAACTATTTGAATGGGGAAAGAGAAATGAAAAATAATAAAGATTAGAATGGAACAGAGACAATCTACAGGAACAGTGACTTTACAGGCAATACAATAGCAGTAAATTCATATCTTCCAATAATGCAAATGGATGCCCTAATCAAAAGACATAGGATATCAGAATGGATAACAAACAAACAAACAAACAAACAAACAAAAAGACTCAATACACTGTTTACAAGAAATTCATTTTAGACCTAAATACACCTCCAGATTGAAATTGAGGGGGTAGAGAACCACTTATCATGTTAGTGGATACCAAAAGAAATCTGAAGGAGCCATACTTATATCAGACAAACTAGATTTTAAACCAAAGACTGTGAAAAGAGATGAAGGACACTCTATTATAATTAAGGGGTCTATTCAACAAGAAGGTCTAACAATTGTAAATATTTATGTCCCTAACTAGTGAACAGCCAAATATATAAATCAATTAATAACAAACTTAGACTCATTGATAATTATACAATAATTGTAGGGGAATTTAACACCCCATTCAAAGCAATTGATAGCAAAAGATAACAAGAAAACAAGGTCTTTAAATGACTCACTGGACCAAATGGACTTAACAGATATCTTCAGAACACTTCATCCTAAGGCAGCAGAACACATATTCTTTTCAAGTGCACATGGAACATTCTCCAGAATAGATCACATACTGGGTGACAAATCAGCCCTCAACTGCTACAAAAAGATTGAGATCATACCATACATACTTTCAAATTATAATATGCTAAAACTTGAAGTTAAATACCAAAAGAAAAAAAAATTGGAAAGAGCAGAAAAACATGGAGATTAAAGACCATCCTACTAAAATATGAATGAGTCAGCCAGGAAATTAAGAAGAATTTAAAAATTGTATGGAAGCAAATGAAAACAAAACACAGCAGTCCAAAACCATTGGGAAACAGCAAAGGTGGTCCTAAGATGGGAATATATAGCAATAGAGGCCTTCTTCAAGAAACAATATAAACCTCAAATACACAGCCTAACCTTACACCTAGAGGGGCTGAAAAAAGAACAGCAAATAAAGCCTAAATTCAGCAGGAGCATAGAAATAAAAATTAGAATAGAAATCAATGATATAGAAAAACAAACAAACAAAAAATAATAGAACAGATCAATAAAACTAAGATGTGGTTCTTTGAAAGAAGATCAATACATCCCTCACCAGACTCATCAAAAAGATAAGAGAAAGGACCCAAATAAATAAAATCATGAATAAAAGAGGAGATATCACAACCAACACCAGAGAAATACAACCAATTATAAGAGGATATATTATGAGCAATTGTATGCCAACAAATTAGGCAATCTGGAAAAAATGGATAAATTCCGAGAAACATACAAACTACCAAAACTAAAACAGGAAGAAGCATAAAATCTGAACAGATCCATAACCAGCAAAGAAATTGAATCAGTAATCACAAATTTCACAACAAACAAGAGTCCAGAGCCTAGTGGCTTCCCAGAAGAATTCTACCAAACATTTAAAGAATTAATACCTATTCTGAAATTGTTCCAAAAAAGACAAATGGAAGGAAAACTTCCAAATTCATTCTATGAGGCCAGCATTACCTTGATCCCCAAACCCAAGACATCACTAAAAAGAATTAGAGACTGATATTCCTGATGAACATGAATGTATGAATTCTCACAAAATACTAACTAATCTGACCCAACAGCACATTAAAATGATTATTCACCACAACCAAGTAGGATTTATTGCAGGAATGCAGAGGTGGTTCAACATCCACAAATCAATCAATGTGTTGTACCATATTAACAAAATAAAAGTTAAGAACCATATTATCCTCTCAATAGATGCAGAAAAAGCATTCGACAAAATACAACATCTTTTCTGGATAAAAACCCTCCATGATGTAGGGATAGAGTGAACATACCTCAACATCGTAAAGGCCTTATAAGAAAGACCCACAGCTATTATTATTGTCATTGAGGATAAACAGTTCTTTCCCCTAAGGTCAGGAACATGATAGGGATATCCACTATCACCACTGTTGTTTAACATAGTACTGGAAGTCCTGCACTCAGCAATCAACAACAACAACAACAACAACAACAATAACAACAAAGAATTCCAGATTGGCAAGGAAAAAATCAAACTTTCAGTCTGCAGATGGCATGATGCTCTATGTAAAAAACCCAAAAGACTCCACCAAAAATATTGCTAGAACTGATATAAGAATTCCACAAAGTCACAGGATATAAAAATCAATGAACAAAAATTAGTTGCATTTCTTTTTTTTTTTTTAAAGATTTTATTTATTTATTTGACAGAGAGGAGAGAGATCACAAGTAGGCAGAGAGGCAGGCAGAGACAGAGGGGGAAGCAGGCTCCCCGCTGAGCAGAGAGCCCGATGTGGGGCTCGATCTCAGGACCCTGGGATCATGACCTGAGCTGAAGGCAGAGGCTTTAACCCACTGAGCCACCCAGGCGCC
>CM053604.1:81291022-81346968 GCA_028646535.1 Procyon lotor
TGCATTTCCAGACTCACAGCTTCTCCCTCCATCTTCAAAGCCAGCAACAGTGGATCAGCTCTTTTTCATACAGTTCCACTCTGACCTTGCTTCCCTCGTCACATCTCCTTCTCACATCTGACTCTTCTGTTTCCCTTTTCTGCTATAAGGACAGTTGTAATTACAATCAGATCACCTGGATGACCCTAATCTCCCCCATTTTATAGCCAGCTGATTAGCAAACTTAATTATATCTACAACCTTCATTCTCCTTTACCATATGCTTTTATGTATTTGTAGGTTCCTAAGATTGGAATGAGCAGATTGAAGGGGCCATTATTTTGCCTACCATAGTTGCATATTTCAAAACTGTTTAACTGGACCTCATAATCTTTCAAAATAACAAACATAGCCAAACTACTAACAAATCATCACTCACATGAGGTTTCTGTTCTTTATTCATATCTCACAGAAATATCCAAATTAAGCAAATATCTGTCTTACCAGTGATTCATGTGATACTGTCCTAACGGCCTTTATCTTTTTCTCCTACTCCTAAATTTCACCATTTTATGAACAGATCTTTAGAAGTTTTTGGTGGTTACTCTTATTTTTAAATCTCAATCTCTAATTCCACCTCAACAGGGTTGTTGGCTTATTTCATGAACCAGTATATGGACTATGTGAATGTTCCAAGTACACGTAAAAGGAAAAGGTGCTGTACTGTTACTGGTTGTAGCTTTCTGTAAATGTCATCATGTAAGACTGGTTGATAGCATTTCTCAGTTTCTCTGTCCTTACCGATGGTCTTGCATACTTGTTCCATCAACTGCAGATTAAGGGTTGAAATCTCAAACTCTAAGTTTGGGTTTATCTGCATTGTGGCTTAGTGATTTCTATTTTTGCTTCATGTACTTTGAAATTTTTTTGCTAAATGCATAAATATTAAGCTTTATTATGTATTTTTGGTGAAATGATTGCTTTGACATTATGCATTGTTTCTTTTGGATTGACACATAGTTGATACACTGTGTTACATTAGTTGCAGGTATACCACATAGTGATTAGACAAGACTGTATGTTATGCAATGCTCATCATAAGCATAGCTACTATCTGTCACCATATAATGTTATTACAATACCACTGACTATATTTCTTATGCTGTGCCTTTTATCCCTATGACTTATTAATTCAATAATATAATGTATTTTTTTTATCTCTGATAATAGTTCCTTATATTGTCTATTACTACTCATATCAATACTACTTGATTGATATGGGGGGGTGGGGAGAGCTACTCATGTGTTCTTTTGAATAGTTTTTGAAGTTTTTTTGAGCCGTTACCTTTTGCATATTAAATTTTATGTATCAGTATGTTTCTATTTAAGCTGTGTTCCTATTAGATGGCAAACAATTAAGTCTGCAATCTGTGCAAATTTAATTGGCAAGTTGAGATCATTTATATTAAATGTAATTACTCATGATTATATTAATATATAACATTTTCTTTGAAGTTAATATGCTGTTGGTGCTTTCTCTTCCCAGTTTTTCATCTATGCTTTGATTCACAGACAATTTTTTATTCCGTATCTAATATTGGTTTGCTTTTCAATTTATATTTTTAGTAAATTGTACTCTACCTTTAGGTAATATTATATCATGTAATGTGAAATGTAAGAAACTTACCACAGTATGATTTCCCTTTCCCATGATTTGTGATACTATCTTCCCATACATCCGACAGGACAGATGTGTACCCCTAAGAACAAAAACTGTTTAAATAAATGAAGATTCCTTTATAAAGTAGTAAATTAAATATATGAAAATAATTTGTTAAATTTATTCAATTCAGTTGTAATTTTTACCCCAACTCAGAATTAATATCCTCTTTTACTAAACATTACAAGTAATTTATATAAGAAATACACTCTTTCATTTGAAACATAGTGATTCAGAATATTGGTACTATAGGTTTGATTTTTTTTTTTCACTAGCATATATAGTTTCAAAAATTTGGGAGAGAACACTCCATTTAAATAAAGGAGAAGTCAATCATATGTTTCTAAGTGGTTTAAATATATTAGAGATAAAAGAATTTGAGAGTATACTATGGCTACTAATTGCCAGAAATTTGGAACTGGAGCGTGGGAGTTAAGGGGCACATGTTTCCAGGAACTATTGTACTTGAGGGCCAAATGGACTTACTTGATGCTTTCTGTAATTGTAAAATTAGCTTCAAAATGTCAGTATTTTTCTTTCTTTTCTTCAAATCACTACATTTGAGTTTGCTTAAGTATTTTCTCATGTTTGAATTTTGATTTCCTTTTATAATTTTTATTTTACCAATTGTGTATCTATAGACATAGTAATATCAAATAGGTAGAGCCTTTTGCAAATTTTTCTGATTTTTTTTTCTTCTCAGCAATAGCCTAATCACTTTGAAGACATGCATTTTAATTGCAGAAAGGATATCATAGTGTCTATAAAATAAGATAAAATGTTTAAAACAAGATAATATAGAAACAATTAGAAATATTTGCACTCATGACCACTTATTTGCACTCATGGCCATTTATTGTTTATAGAAGTTAATTATAGAAATACTGCATTTGTGTGGTTAGATCATACACCTGGGCTCAATAGGGTTTTAGCGTTGCTGTTAATGCTCAGTTTATTAATTTAGTTTATATTTTAATCAATGTTTTTATTTACATTAATTCATCAAGTTCCTAATTATTTAATATGTGCACTAAGTATTTAATGCATTTTTATTTTAAAATTATAGATTAGGGGCGCCTGGGTGACTCAATCAGTTAAGCGGCTGCCTTCGGCTCAGGTCATGATCCCAGGGTTCTGGGATCTAGCCCCACATCGGGCTCCCTGCTCAGCAGAGAGCCTGCTTCTCCCTCTCTCTCTGTGTGCTGCTCTGCTTACTTGTACTCTCTATCTCTCTGTCAAATAAATAAATAAAATCTTTAAAAAAATAAAAATAAATAAAAATAAAATCGTAGATTATAATTCCTTTTAACAAATTAACAAGATTCCAAAAATCTTGTTAACATATTTAATGTGTGGTCACATAATTGCAAAACTTTCACAATATAAGTTTTTTTTATAATTAGGGTATTTTATTTATTTATTTGTTTGTTTGTTTATTAACATATAATATATTATTTGCCCTAGGGTATATGTCTGTGAATCATCAGGCCTACACATTTCACAGCACTTACCATAGCATATACCCTCCCCAATGTCCATAACCCAGGTCACCATAAGTTTTAAAATGCAAAAGAGGACTAAAGTGTTTTTAGAATCTCTGTAAGTTATTATAATACAATTGTGACATACTGTTTTCCAATGATTGTAACCAGGAGTGAAGAAAAGAAATTGTGGAGATTTTATAAATTCTTCCAACTCAATTGACTAGAAAGGAAATGTATTACTGTGGTAAGGTAGTTTTCAAGCATTTGCAAAATTGAATGAAGGAAAAAGAAATCTTCCATAAAGACAATAGGTAGAGTTGAATTGAAATGAACTTTTAACCAATTGCAAATGCACAGACTAATGAGTTTATAGGGAACAGTTCCTAACAGATGGAAGAACTTCTTAGTCAAACAGTGTGGGGCAAGAGAAGGAGGCACATTAGATTACTATGAACACATGTCGTTATGCAAGACATATTGGAGTTATGTCATTCAAAGCATGGCATTTCTTTTAGTCTTCAGATAATGCTGAACATTTAAGAGGTTCTAAGTGAGTAGAAATATGAGAATTGGTACCAGAATTCCATTTGCAATATTCTTCAGCATATAAATTTGTGTATATGTTTACACTAACATATGAAAGGATGTGTGTGCAAGTATGTGTTCCATGGTCCATAATGTAATTTGAGGGTTATCAATATGTCAGTTGACTGTCTAGTTTTGCTAAATACCATACACACATATAAATCTCTGTTAATTTAAATATTTTTGAAATTTTGTTTCAAATTATTTTTGTAAACCAATATCTTTTTAATATAATTTTCATGATATTTTTTAAGAAGTGGATTTATAAGAAGTATGAATTTACAAATTTGAGTTCTTGGATTATGCATATATTTTATAGCAGAGAAGACTGAAATAGTTAAACTAAGTTTGATTTCTGTCTGAAAAATCAAGACCAACTGCTTGGATAGGATATTCTCCAGTGTGGGAGCAGGCTCACACAATAGGCCCGACTGTAATTCAGTAGTATGCTTATCACTAGAAAATCAGATTGAAGGACTTACAGTGTTTTCACGAATATTTCTCTCTCCTGATGAATTACTCTTTATTTTGGAAGTTTATTTCAGTCTAAGTAACTGAGATTGATGGTGATCTTCTATCAGCCATCTGTTCTTCACTTGCCATTACCACAGCATCCTAAATTACTTTGAACATTTTTCAAAACACTTTACAATGTTCATGTTTTAGCTTATTTTCTAGGTGGCATATGATCTAAAATCATGTGGAGTTCAATGAAACATCACAAAAAATTAGTAGCAACCACTATATTTATCCTGCAAATATTCCACATCAAATATTTGGAAAATATTAAAATCATTTCTGTAATCAGCCATGAATTCTTTTCTCAAAAGGTGTAGAGAAGTTAGGGGAACTATGACATGATCTTTGAGTAAGTATAACACAATATATGTAAAAACATGGATAAGTTAAATACATAAATATTTCTATATACATGTACATGCATGCATGCACACATGTAATGAATTATCACAAACTTAGAGGCCATTTCCAGCTTGTAAAGGCCACCTGCAGCCCTTGACTTTCTACCTTTCTTCTATCTTCAAAATCAGCAATGGCAGGTGGAGTCTTTCTCATACTCTTATCTCTCTTGTTCTCTGCAAATGGAAAAGATTCTGCAAAGTCACTTTTGCCATGTAAATCGACATTTGCAATTCTGAAGATTATAATGTGAATATCTTTTGGGGTCACTACTCTGAATACATTGCCCATGGAATATGAGATCTATCTAAAAATAGGTCTCCAGGTGATTCGAAAGTGCAGTTTGGCTAGAGAACCACTTTTATAAAGATCATTGTAGGACCCAAAGAGATTACTTGAGGAATAGATGAACAGCAATTTGGTCAGGGAACAAAAATGAGAAATGTAAGCCGAAGGGGGAAAGGCACTTTGCATGAAGTAATGGGAAATTGTCTGAAGAAAAAAGTATCTTCTGCTTACTCTTTAATATCTCTGCAGCTCAACCTCTTGACTCTTAAAATAAAAACAAAAGTGAAACCGTCATTACTTTTATAAATTATCTTCAGCTTCGTGGTAGCGGAAGAGTTAGCCTGTTTTAAACTATGGTGACCTAGAGCAAAATTGTATAAGCTTGTATTCTTGACATAAGAAAATACATTGTTACTAACATTTTTATAACCTTTCCAGGTAATGAAAGTATACTGAAACATTGTAATTTTTTCTATTAATATGATAATCATTTATCCTGCAAGATGCCCTTCAACAGATGAATGGATAAAGAAGATATGGTACATATAAACAATGGAATATTATGCCTCCATTAGAAAAGACGAATATCCAACTTTTGTGTCAACATGGATGGGACTGGAAGAGATTATGCAGAGTGAAATAAGTCAAGCAGAAAGAGCCAATTACCTTATGGTCTCACTTACTTGCTGAGCATAAAGAAAAACATGGAGGACATTGTGAGAAGGAAGGGAAAGGTGAATGGGGGGAAATCAGAAGAGGAGATGAACCATGAGAGACTGTGGACTCTGAGCAACAAACTGAGGGTTTAGGAGGAGGCGGCTGGGCGAGCCTGGTGGTGGATATTGAGGAGGGCACGTATTGCATGGAGCACTGGGTGTAGTGCATGAACAATAAATCTTGTAACACTGAAAAAATAAAATAAACGTTTTTGGGAGAAAAAAATAAAAATAAAAACAGAAAAAATCATTTATCTATTGATAGCTATAGAACATAAGATATTATTGCTGTGTTATATAGCCATAATCACATATATTTACTGACATATTTTCTATTTTAAGTGCTTCTCTTTTCATTTCAAGTTTCTCATAACTGTCTGGGATAATTTTCTCTCTGCTTTTTGTCTTTCCATAAGTAGGGATATACTATTGATGAATTGTCTCACTTTATCTTAGTCTGAAAAGCTTATTTTTATTCTGTTTGAAAAATATTTTCTTTGATAGGGAATCTCGGCTAGCAAGTATTTTCTTTTTTTTTTATTTTATTTATTTACTTAACAGAGAGAGAGAGAGAGAGAGATCACAAGTAAGCAGAGAGGCAGGCAGAGAGAGAGGGGGAAGCAGGCTCCTTGCTGAGCACAAAGCCCAATGAGGGGTTTGATCCCAGGACCCTGGGATCATGACCTGAGCCAAAGGCAGAGGCTTAACCCACTGAGCCACCCAGGCGCCCCAAGTATTTTCTTTACTAAGAAAAATATCATTATATAGACTCTGATTTCCATTGCTCTTAAGAAATCCAATTTTAATGCAATTGTTACTTATTTGAAGGCAATCAAATAAGTACTAATTTTTAAAATTCCACATTGTCTTGATTTTCATCAATTTTTCCTAAATGAGTACTTGCTACTTAGTGTTTTAGAGCTTTTTGAATTTGTGACTGCATTTTTTTTTAAAGATTTTATTTATTTATTTGACAGAGAGAGAGATCATAAGCAGGTAGAGAGGCAGACAGAGAGAGTGGGGGAAGCAAACTCCCTGCTGAGCAGAGAGCCTGATGTGGGGCTCGATCCCAGTACCATGAGACCATGACCTGAGCCAAAAGCAGAGGCTTTAACCCACTGAGCCACCCAGGTGGTGTCCCTGGGTGACAGGGACAAAAAAAGTCCCATCAACATTTTTTGCATAATTTTCTTTAATTGAAGTATAACAGCAAATTAAATACATTTGAATATATAAAGTATGACACATGTTTATGTTTGTAAGAATCTGTGTAGCCACCACCTAATAATGACATTTAATATTTATAGCACCCCAATAACACTCTTTATTCACCATCTCAATATCATATGAAAGATATCAATAATTTTTATATTAGTAATCATCAACTACTTTTGTTCTTTCTCAAACTCATATGAACTCCCACCCCAACAGGGAGATATCTGGTTCTCATTATCCACCATCCATTTGCTTAATTGTTTAATTGCAGTATTCATGTATAGTGTTGTCAAAATTGTTATTAAGTACCTCCTTTGCACACAAGTATACAAAGAAACTACACTGTTTATGTACAGTTTAGTTTGCCTTTACCTTTACAGTCTCTGTGTATTTCCAAGGTTACTTAGGTCAGCATTTTTTTCTCCCATCATTTTCAGTGAGGTGGTTTCATACATTCATAATACAGTTAAATTGTTTTTTTTCTTATGGTGCATTCCATTCTGTAATTTCTTAACTTACAAAATGATTTCTTCTAACTTACCTACATTAAAGTTCACTCTATGTGATGTAAAGTTCTATGGATATTGACATATACTTAATGTCATATTTCCATAATTGCAGTATCACACAGAATAGTTTCAACTACTCTAAAAATACCTTGTACTTTATTCACTCACCTTCCCTTACTCTTCCAACTGAACCGATGGCAACCTCTTATCTTTTTACTGTTTCTCTAAGTTGGTCTTTTGTAGAATGTCATATAGATGGGATAATATAATACATAGTCATTTTAGGATGGGTTTGTTTGTTTATTTATTTATTTATTTAAATGTTTATTTACTGCCATTTCTACTTTTTGAAGTGTCTGTTCAGATTTTTTGCCCACTTTTAATTGACTTGTTTGTCTTATTATTGAGTTTTAAGTGTTCTTTATTTATTTCAGATAGGAGTCCATTAAAATATATGTGTTCAGTATTTTCTCCATGTCTGTGGTTAACTTTTTGATTTTTTTCCTATGAACATCATTTTAATATTCTATTTTTCTCAGTTTTGCAAAATTCTGTACTTTGCAGAGAATATCTTATATTTTTTAAGTGTTCTTTAGATTCTGAAAGCTGAATTTCATCCATTATTGAAACTTCATATATTTTCCTTCACTCTTTAAAATTATTTCCTTCCTGTTTTACCTGCTTTATATTTCTGGAATAAAAAACTCTTAGTATATTACTGTAACTTCTAGAATTATCTTCTAAGTTTATAATCTTCATTCTTTTTATTTTATTTGGTAAAATATGTGTTTAATCTATCTCTCAAAGCAACTATTTTTCCAACATCTATTATCTTTGTATACATCACCTTCTTTGTGTGAATGTAATATCTGTTTTTGTTCTATAAATATTAGTTATTATTTGGAGTGTCATGTTTTACTCTTCCCTATATAACATCTTTATTTATGCTTACTTCTTTTCAACTATATATTAGCTTTACATATTTGGTTGATGCTTACTTCAAATAAACAATTGTCTTAATTACTTTTGAAATGATGTAAAATGTTTATTTGAAATGCTATATGTAGCCTGGATTTCAAAAGAAATTGTTGATAACTTTAATCAAAATGCCACAAAAACAGTCCACATTTTTATAGCCTATATCTTGGCTGTGTTCAAAACTTCTGATTCTATCTACTAGATATCACTGGGATATCTTTTTTTTAAGGGCATCTTTAATTGGCTTTACTTATTTCATTTATGTTCTTGATCAGTATACCATCTTTATCCACCTATCTTCATTATGTGATTCATGCAAAACATTAAGCTTGCTTTCAGTATACTAAGATAGCTTATTATCAACAAGGTAGCTAAGCACGTTAAAAAAAATGTACATATTTCTTTGAAGAAGAGGAAGAGGAAAAAGATGAATAAGGAGGAAAAGAAGGAGGAACAAAAGAAAGAGAAGGAAAGGAAGGAAGAGAAGAGAAACCAGAAGAAAAAGGAAGGAGAAGAAGAGAAACCAGAAGAAAAAGGAGAAGTGAAAGATATACGTATAGAAATTAAAACAGAAGTGGCAGAAGGATGAGAACTTGTGATTATTCAGAGAAACATTTCATATGGGAATTAGTTTCTTAATACCAACAATGATAATAATGAAAATATATCTGTCTCATAATATATTCAATGTCATGAAAACCTAAGAAATAATTTAGTTGCTACTTTATAAATACAATGCTTTTACAGAAATAATGAAAAAGATTAATAATTAAATTTTAAATAACTTTATCTTTGGGGCATTTTATTAACATATTCTAAATTTTTCATTTTTTTGGAGATGAACATTTTTTATTAAATATATTTATTTTGTAATTGCTTTGTGGGTGGACTTATTGAAACATCGCCAAGTCAAAAACTATTTTAAAATGTGCAATAGCTGGCACACTTGGGAAATTTATAGATTCAGAAGAATAATTCAGATACAAAGTTAAATTCAGAAAAACAAGAATAGGAAAAAATGGATTATCACTATGTAGGCTTATTTTTCCTGTTTTTAATTATATAACAAATTTTATCCTAAAATGTTTAGTCTAATAAAGTTATATATGCATTAAATAATTACATATAAAACAATTTTGTTTCATAAGTGGTCCAACTTATGAACTATAAATTTTGCTTGTAGAAAACAAAATTATGCTTTTTCTAGAACATTTTAGAGATATATCCACAATATATTTATTTCATTTCTATTTAATTTCTTATGTTAGATCTCTTATAACCCAACAAAATTCTAAAAGGAATCCCTTTGTAGCTACACTAATCTTACCTATATATATTTAATGGGGCAATCAACTATTTTTTCAAACTCTTCAGGAAATGATGATAATATTGTGAAAACATATTTAATTAATATATTAAATACATGTAAATTATTAAAATATATTACTTCACATGCATTAACACAATTTCAAACATATTTAACAATATTAAATAAGTAATTTGGTTATGCTTGGATTTAAAATTGTATTATAGAAGCATTTGAGTAAAATTCTCAAATTTTACGTGAAACACAAGATTGTCAAACTAGGTTAATTCAACTTAAAATAGAAAAAAAAAGTCTATTATAAGAAGTTATTTCACATATAGCTAATCTAAAAAACAACTCTTTCAAATTCCGTGTGGTTTTGTAATATTAAAAGGATTTGCACATTGGAAAGATTCTGTCAACAGTCAAATATGGAGGGGTGCCTGGGTGGCTCAATGGGTTAAGCCTCTACCTTCGGCTTGAGTCATGATCTCAGGGTCCTGGGACTGAGCCCCGCATTGAGCTCTCTGCTTGGCATGGAGCCTGCTTCCCCCCTCTCTCTCTCTCTCTGCCTACTTGTGATCTCTCTCTCTGTGTCAAATAAATAAATAAAATCTTAAAAAAAAAATGATCTCAGAGTCCTGGGATCGAGCCCCACATCGGGCTCTCTGCTCATCGGGGAGCCTGCTTCCTCCTCTCTCTGCCTACTTGTTATCTCTCTCCTCTCTGTCAAATAAATAAATAAAATCTTAAAAAAAAAAAACAATCAAATCTGGAAATGCCTTAATGAGATTAGAATTCTACCTCTCCAACTCACATACCTAACAAAAGATACCGTGAGACATTTTTGATAGTATGAAGCCAAAATTGGCGAAGGGATGATATAGGAAAGGTGAACCAATTCATGATACTTAAAGTTGAGGAAAACTATAAGAAATCTGCCCTCATCTTTTCTATTCTTTAATGGAATAAAGACTTCAGCTACTAAAGCCATTATATCTTGCTATAATCAGTTATCTACCTTTCCCTGAATTTTCATCATTTTTTAAAAGCAGCCATTAAAAATATTACTCAGCATCTGTTATTTCATAATAATATTGTAGACTCTTTATTATATTTACTAGAGGTTATTTCCTCCAAAGAAACTAAGCGATTTTTAAGGCATAGAAAAATATTACAGTATTTTCTCTGAAAATGGCATATCATTTGTATGTTCTTTAAAAATACATAATACAATGAATTTTGTAAGATGTCTTACAATATTATATCTTTTAAAATATATGTATACATTGAAAAATGCTCTGTAAGTCGTTATTCTTATCTAGTTAAAATTTTTCTGATCTTTGACCAGGGATTTAGAGTAACAGAATATGATGCAAAGATTAGTATGAGAAAACTGCATTAATCCGAAAAGCCTATTCAGATTGGAGGAGGCTACAATAGTCACCAATATAATCCAGATATATCCAAAGTGGTCTGTCCTTCACATATCCTTCAGAAATCTACATTTTGGGAGAATTACCAACAATTATAGCAGAAGCAAGAGAGAGCATTAAAATTCTTGGAATTAAGCCATATGAACATCAGTTCATTTGTTTTACAGATTCATAAAGTGAGACAAGTCCATCATTTTTAACGTGAAGATTTTTTGCTCCCCCCAAAAAAACTGTTTTTGTATTAATCCAGAACTGAGAAGGAAACGTCTAAATGTAGAAAGCATAAAGAAACAAACCCAACTCTAAAAAGAAAAATACATTTAAAATAAATATATTAGTAGAAATTAATAAAATGATTTTACAGTATTATTTAAGATGGTTAGATTATATATTATCTTTTCATTATCATAAGCATCTGAGCAACATACAGTAGTTCTTTTTAAGTGAGGGGGTTGCTATAAAATTTCAATTTTTAAATGATTATATTACCATGCTAATGGAAACATGATCATTTCAAATAACTTGGGTAGAAATATTAGTAAGACAGTAAATTCAGAGATTGTAGCAATAATATATGAGGGTATTGTTTTTCACAGCACTGTACTGCCAAATTGAATCTTGGATAGAAATTGATGTTCCATTTGATTCTATAATTATTGACTTGGCCACAAACTTACTACTCACTGAAGATTGTTATGAATGATTGCCCAGCTGTTGCTGGCAGGTAGAGAGGCTGAAAATTAAGCAATAGTTTCAGCTTTCTATTGAAGATTCTCAGAGAATGAAGCAAAATTGGTAGTTGTTGGCATTTTGAGACTTTCTTATAATACCTATGTAGATTTGGCTATATAAATGCAATTGTTTATGTTTGTGGTGGAATGGCACTAACTGAAAGGTATAAAGTGAGCATTCTATTCCAAAACTGAAGATACCAAGTAGTCTAATATTTTTCTTCTTTATTATTAAAAAAATAATATTTTAATTGATGGAAATTTTTAAAAATTAATGATTCTTTTGCCCATAAGCTAATTAAAAACAAACAAAACATGGTTTTGTTAGCATAAGCTAAGCATTATATTAATATTGTATATTTTTACAAAACATGTGAGTATACTCTGCAGGAATATGCTTGTTTTTGTAATATGGGGTAAAAAAACCTTGCTAGAGGAGAAGGGATTAAATTCTGAAATGTAAGTAAACTCAACATATGTCTAACTGTATAGGCTGTTTAAGATTAGTGTAAACACATTTAATGTTTACTTCTACTTTTTTTTTTTTTTTTTTTTTAGAAAGGGAGGTAGAGGAAAGGGAGAAAGGGAGGCCCAATGCCCATTGCAGAGCCTGATGCAGGGATTGATCTTACAACCCTGAGATCATGACCTGAGTTGAAATCAAGAGTCAGAAGCTTAACTAACTGAGCCACCCAGGCACTCCAGTTAAAACACATTTAAAATTATATCATGAGGGGGGCACGTATTGCATGGAGCACTGGGTGTGGTGCGTGAACAATTAATCTTATAACACAGAAAAAATAAAATAAACATACGTGGGAAAAAAAAAGAAACCACCACTGGGGAGGGGGATAAATAAATAAATAAATATATAAAATTATATCATGGCTCTAAGTCTGATAGTTAATTTTTTAACAATTTGTATATTTATATTCTAGTATTGGTAATGATTTTGCTATAGCAAAAAAAGTAAAATCAACTGTCTTTCTGCCTATAATACTGAAACATAAATGTATTTTTATATACAAGACTTAGGTATTACAAGAAACATATGAGTTACAATGTGAGAATATAAAGTAAAATAATTAGGAAATAAACAATCTATTTATGCTATCATTTTGTAATACCAGAACAATAGATATTATTTTCTCTTGAAATTCAGTGAGTTCAAAAGAATATACCTCACTTAGAAGTGGTTTAGATCTTAAGAAATTTTGGATTAGAGCCCATGATTTTTTTTTTTTTTAGTATTATGTTAGGACTGCATGGAGTTAATTAGTGGTCTACCGGTTATTTTTCCAATAAGCCTCATCATTAATTCATTGCATTTTCCGTAAGTCTTCTATTTAACTTTCAATGTCCCTACAAGCCAGCTTCTAATTTCTGACAGAAGGCTCTGAAGACAGAAGCAACTTACACTTCTATCTGTTTATGGTGCTCATTTAAATGATGTATTCATGAGTTGGCCGAGGTGCAGCCATATAGCCTGGCATAACTGATTATCATGTCTTAGCAAGTGAAGAGAGCCCTAGGGCATTAAGAACTCTCAACTATTAATATTAGTTTTGCCACAAGGCAGTTAAATAAACTGACAGTTTGGCAGAGGCATGACTCCTTGCATACTCATATACCGATTACTTCTGAAATATCATTAATATTACTAAGTTTTCAGTTACTCACAGTTCAATTTAAAAAGTCCACCTTACTTTGTGGAAACAAAAAGTATAAACAGATTATCTTGATGCTAATAGGATGTCGAATACTCTTCAATTTATCAGGTTGAATACTTTAAACAAAAATAATGAAAATATAGTTGAGTGTATTTTTTCCCCCTAAGCTTAACTATGCAAATGATCATATTTTTCCTATGAAAATAATCTATAATTATAATAAAACTATAATTAATAATTACATGGATTGTGTTTCCAAATTTTAGGTTTTAGAGCTATATAAGGTTTTTCATAAGAATTCCAACCTAGAGACCGTTAAGATTTTTAACTGATATAAATCTTGTTCAAATATTATTTTTTATTAAAGATGCTTTAAACAAGAGGGCCTTGTATTTTATAATAACACATATTTATGTTTCATTGTTGCATTAAGAACTCTTTTACAGGGGTGCCTGGGTGGCTCAGTGGGTTAAAGCCTCTGCTTTCGGCTCAGGTCATGATCTCAGGGTCCTGGGATTGAACCCCACAATCAGACCCCCATAGGGCTCTCCCCTCAGTGGGAGCCTGCTTCCTTCTCTCTCTTTGCTTGTGTCTCTGCCAACTTGTGATCTCTCTCTCTCTCTGTCAAATAAATAAATACAATTTTTAAAAAAAGAACACTTTTGGGGCGCCTGGGTGGCTCAGTGGGTTAAAGCCTCTGCCTTCAGCTCAGGTCATGATCTCAGGGTCCTGGGATCGAGCACCACATCGGGCTCTCTGCTCAGCAGGGAGCCTGCTTCCCCCTCTCTCTCTGCCTGTCTCTCTGCCTACTTGTGATCTCTCTCTGTCAAATAAATAAATAAAAATCTTTAAAAAAATAAAAATAAAAAAAGAACACTTTTACTATATAATGTTAATATTCGATATAATATTTAATACTGCTTAAATGCTGGTGAGGAAGTGAAGCTGAGTTAAGTATTCAAAAGTGATAATTTAAGGACCAAATTTATTTATAAATTTCAATAATTTAAGTTACACAATTGTCAAAAAAATCAAGGACAGCATTGGAATCAATCATCTGAAGTCTATTTGTACTTACATTTTATCTTAAACACATTCATATTCTATAGGGAAGATCATTTTCTCCCATAGCCTCTTTAATTGGTCAGATTTAATCTATACTAAATTGAGAAATCAGATTTCTTAAAAAGTTAAGTGGTAGTCAACCCATGCAGAACATGATTGCAAGATTTATCTGCTTACATATTTAAATTCTAAATCCTTGAATTAATTTTAATTGGACAATAGTAAGTATATTGTATGTAAACTTTTTGTTGCTGTTACACTCTCCATGCTTAAAATTGAGCAAAAGCAAGTGGCTGAAAAAGAGACTTTTAGTTGTACTAATTATTTGTACTTTAAAGAAATGAACACAAATCTTGCACAAATCTTTTGCAATACCCTGCAAGTTTCTATGTTTTTCTAATCAACTATTTCATCTAATCCCTGGGAATGATATTTTATATCTTGGTTTTTCTCAAAACTCCAATATTACATTTGACTCATGATTTTACTTTGTATTTCTTTGAGAAAATATAAGCAAACAAGAGACTTTATGTCCTCAGTGGCAGATCCTCTTATGTATCTGAAACTGTGCATGTAGACTTTACCTGTCCTCTCATTATAATTGCTCACATATCCCTGATTTGCAGTGGATCCCATCTACTTTTGGTATTGAACAACACTGCTCTCCTAATGGTGTTTGCATTCTCCTTCTTTTTTTTTTTCTAATATTTTATTTATTTATTAGACAGAGAGAGAAAGAGAGTACAAGTAGGCAGAGAGGCACGCAGAGGGAAACAAGAAGCAGGCTCCCCAATGAGCAGGGAGCCCAACGTGGGGGCTCGATCCCAGGACCCTGGGATCATGACCCGAGCGGAAGGCAGCTGAGCCATCCAGGTGTCCCGCATTCTCCTTCTTTATCACATTCTCCTTCTTTATCATACTCTCATATTCCTTCTGCTTAATGCACTGTATTCTTACAGTTTAGTAATTTCCATACCATATAAATAAATCTCACTGTAACTATACCTCCACCTTCAGATGTCTCCTTATTGCTCTATTTGTAACAAAACTCCAAAGAATTATAACATTTCTCATTATGTTTCTCCCTTTTTTCTCATTAACTACAGGATCTTTTTTTAGCTGTTATTTATTTCACGGGTATCAAGTCTACCAACATCTTTCACAGAAAGTGCATTGGCCAACAGAAAGTCCCTTACTTTTGCGTCAAACTAATTAATCTCTTAGGACTATTACTGTCTCTTTTCTGAAATAGTTTTCATGGCTTGCTGGCCACCAGAGTATCTTTGTTCCCTTTGTTGGCTTCTTTGTTTCAATTTTATTTACCCCATCCTCCTTTCTAATCTCAAAATATGAGATCCTCAAATTTTAATATTCAGCCCTTTACTTTTCTTTATTTGCAATAAATCTCTATTAATTTGTCAAAATATGAACATGACTTTTTAATACTTTTATTGAGATATAATGTACATACCATATTATTAAGCAACTTTATATAATTCAATGGTTTTTGGTATATTCATAGAGATGCACAACCATCACCAGATCAATTTTAGCAAATTTTCACCTCTCTGAAAAGAAACTTTGTACTCATTAGCTGTCATCCCTCATTACCCCCTAAGTCCTAGGTCCTAGATAACAACTGCTGTACCTTCTGTCTCTATAGATATAGTTTGTGCATATCATAAGAATGAGAACATGTAACCTTTTGTATCTTGCTTTTTTTTTACAACTTTTACTTAACGAATTTTTTTTCAAGATTCATCTATGTTGCAGCATGTTTGCCAAATATTGCATTACAAGGGTATACCATATTTATTTATTTATCCATTCATCAGTCAGTGTACATTAGTGTTGTTTCTGCATTTTGGCTATTTTGAATAATGCTGCAAAGATCATTCAAATGCAAATTTTTGTGTGGATCTATATTCTCTTTTCTCTTGGAAAGATATCTGACAGTGGAATTGCAAGGTAATGGAGTAACTCAGATTTCATATTTTGGGGAACTGCGAGAGTATTTTTTTTTCTTTTGGAACTGCCAGAGTATTTTCAATGTAGCCATACCATTTTCCATCCCATTCACCAGAAATGTATGAAGGTACTGATTTCTTCACTTCCCAGGTAACACTTGTTGGTCATAGTCATCCTAGTATGTATGAAGTGGTATGTCATTTCACTTTTGATTTACATTTCACTGATGGCTAATAATGATTGAGCATCAAATTTTTATTGGCTGTTTCTGTATCTTCTTATATATAAATATCTATTTAGATACAGATGTAGAGTGATTTTTTGAATTGGGTTGTTTGTTTTAGTATTAGAAGTGTTTTAATATATTCTAAACACCAATCCCTTTTCAGATATGCAGTCTGCAAATATTTTCTTCCATTCTTTGGTTATCTTTTTACTTTTTTTTTTTTTTTAAGATTTTATTTATTTATTTGACAGAGATAGAGAGAGCACAAGCAGGCAGAGCAGCAGACAGAGGGAGAGGGAGAAGCAGGCTGTCTGCTGAACAGGGAACCTGATGTGGGACTCGATCCCAGGATCTTGGGATCATGATCTGAGTTGAAGGTAGCCACTTTACCCACTAAACCACTCAGGCACCCTCTTTTTACTTTTTTGATAATGTCCTTTGAAGCACAAATTTTTTTAATTTTAGTGAAGTCCAGTTCTGTACAGTACAGCACAATACTGTACTGTTGCTTGTGTTTTTCATGTCCTATCATGGAAGGTTTTGCCTAACTCCGGGCCACAAATACTTCTGTTTTCTTCTAAGCGTTTCATAGATTCACATTTAGGTTTTCTATCATTTTTAAGTTGATTTTTGTGTTTTGTATGTGGAAGGAGACTATCTTTCCTTCTTTCCTTCCTTCTTTCCTTCTTTCCTTCTTTCCTTCTTTCCTTCTTTCCTTCTTTCCTTCTTTCCTTCTTTCCTTCTTTCCTTCTTTCTTTCTTTCTTTCTTTCTTTCTTTCTTTCTTTCTTTCTTTCTTTCTTTCTTTCATGTGAATATCCAATTATCCCAGTAATATTTTGATTTCCCATTATTATTTTGGGATCAGCTTATCAGTTATGAGGGGGGAAAAAGGCAGTATAGACTATAATAGGAACTGAGTTGAATCTATAGATCAATTTGGGAAGTATTGCCATCTTAAAAATGTTAAATTTTCCAACCTGTGAAATGTCTTTCCATTTATTTACATTTTCTTTAATTTCCTACAATGATATTTTATATTTTTCAGTGTATCATTCTTGTACTTTTTGATAAATTTATTTGTAAATATTTTATTGGTCTTGGTGCTATTATAAATAGCATGAATATATATAATATAATATAATATAATATAATATAATATAATATAATATAATATATATAAATAGCTCTCTCATGAGAGAGAGCATGACGGGGGGGAGGGGTAGAGGGAGAGGGAGAATGAGGCTCCCCAGTGAGCAGGGAGCTCGATATGGACAATTAATCCCAGGACCTTGGGATCATGACCTGAAACAAAAGCAGATGCCACCTAAGCTCCCTATAGATCAAATTGTTATCATATATTCATTTTGGATTGTTTGTTACAAGTGTATAAAAAAGTAAAAAAATTTACTTTTTTACTATACTTATGTATCTTGCAGCCTTGCTGAAATAATTCATTCCAAAATTTTTTGACTGATTCCTTAAGATTTTTTTATATAAAGAGCATGTCATTTATGAATAGAGATGATTTTATTTTTCCTTTCCCATCTGAATTTCTTTTTTTATTTTTGTTTTGTTATTATTATTAGCCTAATTTATCTTACTAGATAGAACCTCTAGTACAGTGTTGAATTACCAAAAACACTGATTTTAGTGACAAAGCATTCAGCCACATACCAGTAAGTATGAAGCTAACTGGATTTTTTGCTATATGCTCTTTAGTAGGTTGAAGAAAATTCTCTTTTATTCATATTATTCAGTATTTTTATAATGAAAATAATGTTGGATTTTGTCAAATGCTTTGTCTGTCTATTGTGATGCTGTTTTTTGTTCTTTATTTTATTATTATTTTTTTAAAGATTTATTTATTTATTTATTTATTTGACACAGAGAGAGAGATCACAAGTAGGCAGAGAGGCAGGCAGAGATAGAGGAGGAAGAAGGCTCCCTGCTGAGCAGAGAGCCCAATGCAGGGCTCCATCCCAGGACCCTGAGATCATGACCTGAGCTGAAGGCAGAGGCCTTAACCCACTGAGCCACCCAGGAGCTTCTGTTCTTTATTTTTTTTAAAGATTTATTTATTTATTTGATATATAGAGAGAGATCACAAATAGGCAGAGAGGCAGGCAGAGAGAGAGGGGGAAGCAGGCTCCCTGGTGAGCAGAGAGCCCGATGTGGGGCTCGATCCCAGGACCCTGAGATCATGACCTGAGCCGAAGGCAGAGGCTTTAACCCACTGAGCCACCCAGGTGCCCCTTTTCTTTCTTTCTTTCTTTCTTTCTTTCTTTCTTTCTTTCTTTCTTTCTTTCTTTCTTTCTTTCTTTCTTTCTTTCTTTTTTTTAATGTAGTATATTACATTAATTGATTTTACAATGACCAAGCTACTTTGTATTTCTGGTCATGTGTGTAATTTTTGCTATGTGTTACTTGATTCAGTTTATTGTATTTTATTGAAAATATTTGCTTTTACATTCATACATGATGTGTTTGCTGTCTGGTCATTTGTTTGTTTTTTTTTTCCCTCTGATGTTTTCTCCTGGTTTACGTAATACTCCTCTCTTTAATGAGTGGGGAAGTGTTATTTTCTTTTTTATTTTTTGAAAGAATTTGTGAAAGATTAGTTAATTATTCTTTAAATGTTTGGTAGAAGTCTGGGGTGAAGACATTAGGCCTGGGTTTTGCTTTGTGGGATTTCTAAAAATTAGTTTCTTTATTTGTTATGATTTTATAAGATATTTCTTCTTGATTCAGCTTCTGTAGTTTGTGTTTTCCTGGGAATTTTCATTTCGCTGTTATCTAATAGGTAACATAGAATAGATAACATAGTGTTGTTCCGAGTATTCCATTATAATAATTTTTACTTCTTCATGGTCAATTGTAATGCTCCTTCTTTTATTCCTGATTTTAGAAATATGAGGCCTCTTTTTACTTGCAAGTGTAGCTAAGGCTTTGACAAGTTAATCATCTTTTCAAAGATCAAACTTTTGGTTTTATTGACTTTTTTTCGGTTTTTATTTTTTGTATTTTATGAATATCTTCTATAGTATTCATTATTTACTTCTTTGCTTTCTTCAGTTTTAAACTTCCATTCTTTTTATAGTGTGTTAAGATGAAAATTTGGGTTATTGACTTGATATCTTTTTTTTATTTGGAATTTAGAGTAAAATTTTTTCCTTCTAAGCATTGTTTTGTTTCACGGCATCCCATAAGTTTTGGTATACTATGCTTTTGTTTCATTCATTTAAAAGTATTTTCTAATTACTCCTTATAATGTTTTGACCCATTGATAATTTGAGTGTTAATTTCCAATATTTTTTAGTTTATTCTATTGTGATTAGAGAATGTAATTTGTATGCTTTCAATTCTTTTAAATTTCTTGAGACATGTGGCTGAGAATATCCATTTTAGAAAATATTTTATGTATACTCAGAAAGAATTTATTTTCTGTTGTTGCTTGATAGAGAATTCTATACATGTCCGTTAGGTTTGGTTAGTTTATAGTGTTTTTCAAGCTTTTTATTTCCTTGTTGACCTTCTGCTTAGTTCTATTTGGAACATCAAGAATTGAATTCCCTAACTATTGTGGGTAATCAACAATAGTCTATTAATAGTCAGCAATAATACTCTATCATTGTCTATTTCTTCCTTCAACTTTGTCAGTTTTTACTTTATGTGTTTTGGGTTTCTCTTGTTAGGTACACACTTTACAATTGCTGTGTTCTCTTATAGATTGAATTTTATTTTTATAAGATGTAATTTTTGTCCCTAGGAACAACTTTCATCTTAGAAGGCATTTATTCTGATTTTGGTCTAGCTAGTTAAACTTTTTTTATTAACTGAGTGCATGCTATATCTCTTTTCATCTTTTATTTTCAAGTAGTTTGTAATTTTGGATCTAAAATGTATCTCTTGAAGACAGCATATTGTCAGATCTTTTTCATTTCAACCATTCTGCAAATATCTGACTTTTGAGTATATTGTTAATTTTATTTAATCTATTAATGTATTTACTAACAAAATAAGATTTTCTACTCTATTTTACTATTTGTTTTCTATATGACTTATGTCTATTCCTCTATTTCCAGTTTCTTTTATGTTAAGTAGACATTATCTATTTTACCATTTCACTTATTACTGATTCTTTTACTCTATTCTTGGACCTATACTTAGTGGTTGAACTTGGCTGGTATTAAAGGTAACATTTTAGCTTGAAAAATACTAGCTCAGATTAATACTACCTAATTTCAAGAGTTACTAAAATATTCCCCAATATAAGTCCATTACTTTCCCCTTCATTGTGCTATTTTTGTCATATAAATCCAATCTTTATACAATATAATCCTTTCCATACAACTAATAATTATTGCTTTATTCAATCTTTTTATTAAAGTAAAATAAGAAGAGAGTTACAAACAAAAATATATTTATACTTTTATAATGACCTGTATTGTTACATTGATAGTGTTCTTTATTTCCTCAATGTGTATTTGAGTTACTCTCTGGTATCCTTTTATGTTAGACTGCAAGACTCTTTAGTATCCCCTGTAAGTATATCTGCTCTATTCACAACTTCTTTTTATCTGAGAATGTCATAATTTCCCTAAATTTTTAAGGTAATTTTTGCAGAATATGTAGAAACTGTATGAAGGATCCTCAAAAAATTAAAAATAGAACTACCATATCCTCCTGCAATCCCACTTCTGGGTATATAACCAAAGGAAATGAAATAAATATCTCAAAGAGATACCTGTAATCCCATGTTCATTGCAGCACTAATCGCTATAGCTAAGACATGGATTCAAACTATATATCCTTTGATGAATGAGTGAATAAAGAAAATGTTGTATATTAATACGTTGAGATATTTTTCATCCTTATAAAAAAGGAAATCTTGCCATTTGTGACAACATGGATAACCTTGAAGGACATTATGCTAAGTGAAATAAGCCAGACACAGAAGCACAAATATTACACAATTGTATATATGTGAAGTATCAAAGTAATCAAATTCATAGAAGCAGAAAATAGAATGGTGGATGCCCCGATATGGAAGAAGGAGAAAATGTAACGACACTGATCAAAAGGTACAAAGTTTCAGTTATGCAAAATGAATAACTTTTACAGATTTTTTATTGTAAAATTTAAAATCTGCTGACAGAGTAGACCTTATGTTGAGTGTTCTTATCACACACACACAACATATACACAGAGATCATAAGTAAGAGGCTGGGAGAAAACTTTTGGAGGTAATGGATATACTTATGTCATTGATTGTTGTGATGTTTTCATAGGTATACACTTCTATTCAAACTTATCAAGTTGTGTACATTAAATATATACAACTTTTTCTATGTCAATCATACTCCAATAAAAGGGTTAAAGAAATCTATTGATGCAGGAGATGTCAGTGAATCTTATGTAGTTACAAAATATTTAGATGCAAAGTGTGGATATAAATATTTTAAAGTGTCTGATCCATAAAATAATGTGAATCAATATTATCAGTTATGGGAATTTCCATAAATCTTAGTACAAAATACAAGTTCTGAAGTAAGACTGAATAGTTTAATACTGCAAGGAATATGATATTCTGCCAAGAATTCACACTAAAATTTATGGTGGAACAGATTTTGTGAAATCATTAAATGCTATTCATTCTGTGTGATGATGTTGTTGTATTGGATTTATTGTGTGTAAAATGATTCCATATGCTAATTTAAATGGGTGAAGGTTCTGCCATGGAATCTTTATGCATATGTGCATGAATATTTCCTTATGTTATGCTTGGGTGTACTCCAATCTCATCCAAGAGTGAAAAGTGAACTTTGGGTGAAATGAGAATTGCTACCAAAACACTGATTCCATCCGATAAGAAAATTTTTACATATGCTTTAAGCAAAGTGAAGGAACAATTTGCAGACTTGAAAAATGTAAGATCATTCACGAAAATAAAGTAACACACATTGAGTGGTTGGCATTATGTAGATAATATTTTATGGGAGGGAGCAACCATAAGTTGGCATTTGAATGTTAATGTTTATAAATTTTTCAACAGCTTTGTAATTTGAACGTATATAGTTTGATGTGACACTAAATCACAAGATGTAAGGAACATGTTAGCTATATGATAAATAAAGAGGAGGAAAAATTGGATTGCTGAAATTATGAAGAACTCTTTATGAAGCTTTTTTATGAGAGTAACACTAGTAGGTTCTCAGTGATATAAAGCTTAAATTAAAAATGTAAAACATAAATTACTATTAGAACATCATGTTGTTTTAGAATTTCATCCTGTTTAGCATTCAGGTTAGATTTTTTTATATTAAACACTGTTTTATCATTGATTTATACTTATCAAAAATTAGATTTAAAAATGTTTTACGTTTATAATAATTTGCTCTGTGTTTACCAAGTACTTTATTATGTATAGTAATAGTATTTTCATGCAGAAAAATATTATGGTTCAAAGAGTAGAACCAATTGAAAATGTCAATAATTTGATACATTTTATCCAAAAAAAGGTAACTGTAAAAATATTAGGTAATTTCATTAAAGAATAAAAATAAAATCATCCTAGACAAATGCATTCTACAGAAAAATATCAGTAATATAGTTTTCAAAAATTGTATGATAAAAGTTAGTAAGTTTATTAGAATGTACCAAGAATAACTCTTCTGCCCATGGTAAACATTAGGGTTTACCTAATAAATATAAATGTTATTTATAAACATTTCTTTAATATACAAATATAAATTAATTTTATTTCTTAGAATACATCTAAATGTTAAAATAATTTAAATTCACCAATGTAATAAAGCAAATCTGTTAGTCTACAAATAAATATTTTTTCAAATAAATATTTTAAGACTTTATATTTAATGTAATTATATTTAATAACAGTTTCACCATTGCAATGTCTTGGTTTCTGCAATAAATTATGTGGTTACTCATTCCATAGTTTTGTGGGGTATTTTTGCCACTAAAATTAACAATGTATTGGATGAAAACTAAACATGTAATTGTAAACTTCTGTGCCAAATCTTTGAAACGGCATGAATTATAAGATAGAAGTTCACATAAGCATAAGGGTGTAAAATAACTAGTTATCTTCTTTTACCAGAAATTCTAAAAAATATCTAAAAGACAGAAAAGAAATAGGACTGGTTTGAAGCATGATACCACATCCCAGTATGTTTGAGACACATTCTGGAAATCACATTTTGATATATTTCCAAAGGTGGTGGATATCAATAGGAGGAAGCAAAGATGTGTGGTAGTGAGTAGTCAAGACTGACACTATAACTCTCAATAGTCTGGCAATTCTTCAGAAAGCTCAAAATTCTTATTTCATGACCTTTCAGTTATTTTACTAGGTAGTTCCCCAAGAAGCAAGAAAATAGGTCTGCACACATGCTTGGACGCAAATGTTTATAGTAATTTTATTAGTGATAGTTCAAAACAAAACAAGATGAATGTCTGGATTAACAAATTGTGTTGCATTTCTATAATGAATATTACTTCATTATAAAAAGGGAAAAAATTAATGTTGTGCCCAACATGGAAGGGTCTCAGACACATTATTCTGAGAGAAAGAAATAGTCTGAAGGAATATATATTATGTGATTCTGCTTATTCAAAATTCTAGTAAAGAAAATATATAGAGACAGAAACAAAGATAAAAGAATTAAGAAGTACAGGAATTAAGAAGTAGTACAACTACTTTAAGTTGATGGAAATGTTCTATATCTTATTTGTGTTAGCAGTTAGTAATATGTCTTTGTCAAAATTCATTAAATTGTATAATTAAAATAAAATAATTAGATGGGCTAAGAACAAAATAGACAAGGTTTAGGAATAAGCTTGTGATTAAAACAGAACGGGTAAAATATGAGGTCACAGAACATAGGGCAAGATAATATAAGACATATTGTAGAAAAATAAAAAGATCCATGGTAAATAGATTCTGAAAATAGATTCTCGAAGGAGAAACAGCAGAATGGAGGAAGTGAGATATTTTAAGTTACATATTCTTTTCCTGTTCATTTGTTAGCTAACCTATAGACTATGGCATGTGTTCTTGATTTATTAATATTTAAATCAAATTTATATTTTTACCATTTCTAGATAATATAGGGAATTGAGAAAATCTTTTCCTGCCGAGCAAGGAGCCCGATGCGGGGCTCGATCCCAGGACTCTGGGATCCTGACCTGAGCCAAAGGCAGACGCTTAACGACTGAGCCACCCAGGCACCCCAGGAATTGAGAAAATCTTAAATCCATTTACTTTTTTTCATTTGATTGTATATATATTTTGAAACCAACAAGACATTATTATTTTTGTTTAAAGTACCTGTGAATTTGTAAGTACATCTTTATTCCTTTTATTCATTTTTATTCTTTCTGGCATTGCTCTGATTCCATCTAGATTATTTTCCCCCTATCTGAAGAACTATGGTGACAAATTCTATCAGATTTTATTTTTTTATATGTCTTCTTATTTGAAGAACACTTACGCTAAATTTAGAAATGTGGATTGGTAGTCCTTTTATTTAGTTAATTAAAGTGTTGCCACCCACCACCCTTATTTTTTGTTTGTGTGAAAGACAAAACAGGAAGTTTATAATATTCAAAGAAGTGAACATTATTCGGTTATACTTACTCGTAAGAGAAAATAAATTACTTCATTTAAAATATATCTATATTGGATTTGAGAAATAAAAGATTTTAGTTTTGAAGTGTGGAATTCAAAGTTTTATTTTGGAACTTCTTAAAATTAAAAGTTCAGGAGCTCCTGGGTGGTTCAGTGGGTCAAAGCCTCTGCCTTTGGCTCAGGTCATGATCTCAGGGTCCTGGGATCCAGCCCCACATCAGGCTTTCTGCTCAGGAGAGAGCATGCTTCCTCCTCTCTCTCTGCCTGCGTTTCTGCCTGCTTGTGATCTTTGTCAAATAAATAAATAAAATCTTTAAAAATTAAAATAAATTAAATTAAAAGTTCGGGGGTGCCTGGGTGGCTCAGACGGGGAAGCATCTACTTTCAGCTCAGGTCATGATCCCAGAGTCCTGAAATCCAGTCCCACTTCTGGCTCTCTGCTCAGCGGGGAGTCTGCTTCTCCCTCTGACTCTCCCTCTGTTTTCTCTCTCACTCTCTAACAAATAAAATCTTAAAAAAAAAATTAGAAGTTCAGACAAGACAACCACTTCTTAAAATTGGGAAGCTCATGTAAGATAATTATCTATTCCCAGTGCTATTTTTCTTTGTCAAAATCAGAGCAGTTACTCTCCTGAGTTTACTCTTTGCCTTAAATAAATTTACTGAAGTCCATTTTTTAAAAATATCAGGAAGGTTGGAAGATGTCCACAACATAACTTGGGTGGAATGTCCAAAAGCCTACAAGTTGTTCTTCAGATTTCCAGAAAAGGGTGCTTACATTTTGCCTTTTATATCATATTCTTATTTTCTCAATGTCCCTCAAAATCTTGCTATTAGTTTCATAGTTTGAATTTTCTCCAGTACAATTTGTTTCAAAATGTGTTAGTAAAGAATTAAACTTGCCCAAAGAGAGGTCTCTCTCCTTCGTCCTCCATTACTGGAAGGTGATCTCTATGCTCTTAAAATGCCATGCACGATGAGAAATGCCTTTGTTTGCCCAGAGGTTTTGGCCACAAGAAAGTCTAGTAAGTAAAATGATTTGTGATGGGGGCATTAGGCCATACTGTATCACTTCTGCCTTGGAAGGATGTGATAGCGGTGAAGACAAAAGGTAAGCCACATAGGCAGTGTGTGATCAATCCCCATTCAAAATTCTAGATACCAAAACTGAAATGAAGGTTTTTGGTTTGCAATACCTCATTTCATGTTGTCACATTATTTCCAGGAAGAGTTAATATGTGCATGGCTCTCTGGAGAGAAGACATCCGAACTCTCCCTTTTGCAACCCCTCCTGCACTCTGACCTAGCCATCTTTTCCCTCAGCTGATTTTAAACTGTATCCTGTCCCAGTAATAAACTGCAACCATAATTATAACAGCTTCCAATGAGTTCAGTGAGTACTTCTAGCAAAATATCAAACATATAGATGATTTGCAATTGGGGTCAGAAGTAAGGGAAATCTTGAGTGAACTATGTTCCTTCAAACCTCACAGTTGACAAACTCAGCCCAATGTACTTTATACATCTAAAATTTAACATGTTTTTGCTAATAGATTTTACTAAAGTCCAGAGGATGATGAAAGGGAATTACTATTCAGAAAAGAACTGTTCCAGGGACTTTGTTGATTACCATCTCTGATTTTAATCCCCAAATCTCCAGCCATGTCCCTGGGTCTGATCATCTTTTTCCTGAGTAGGCTCAAGGCCTAAGTTTATAGAAACAAAAGGACAGTAAAATGTCTTGATATATAAAATAACAGCTGTCTTTCTAGAAGTAATATTCGGCTTTTCTAGAGAAACTCAGCTAAATACTGGAAGCCTTTAAAATAAAGAAGTGGAATGAGTTGAAAAAAGAAAAAAGAAGCTGATTTTATCCTTTATGTTTCAACAAAATAGACTGTCAATTCCTAGACGGACATTTCTTCTAATTCCTATAAGGAGGATTGACTCAAGATAGATAAGCAAGTAATAAAATAGGTACAAATAATGAAAGAATATCTATGAATCCTTACCAGTATAAATATATTAAATAATACTTAGTGGAGAAGGGCATATTTCAATATAATGAATGTTGAATGAATGAAGAAATTTAAAAATCACCATTAAAATACAACAGACAGTATCCACAGATGAATTGTAAAAGAAGGGAGAAGAAACTTTTTAAGAGGAAACAAAACTTGTATAACTTAAAAAGATTTCTTCAAATACTTCTTAATAACTGTGGAAATAGAGTTCTCTAATAATTCTTCTCTTAAATTTGAGGGTGGGCTGAACCTAATAACTCATTTCCAATGACATTTCCCATAACATGGGAAAATAGCAATTCTACTTTGGAGAAACCTGACAGACACTATCTTACCCAAATGATCAAGGTTACCATCACCAATAATATGTCATATTGATATTACATACTTCTTGATATGAAATGACAAGAAAGTCTCATCTTTTCTGTAATACTCTTCCCTCAAATCCATAATTCTAGACTAATCATGAGAAAACACCAAACATAAAGAGGAGTTACAAAATATCTGGCTAGCACTCCTCAAAAATATGGAGATTTCATAGCAAGAATGACCAAAAAACCCAAAGTGAAGTAAAGAGAGATGACAACTAAATGGAACATGGTACCTTGGGTTAGATCCAGGATCAGAAAAAGATATTATTAGTAGAAAAACTGGTGAATTATGAATAGAGTCTAAGGTTTATTTAATAGTACTGTGCCAGTGTTAATTTCATAGAGTTTGTAATTTTACCATGGTTATGTAAATTTAACGTTACAGGAAGGTAGCTAAAGGGCATAAGGGACTCTCTCTGCACTATCTTTTAAACCTTTATTGGAAACATAAAATTATTTCAAAATAAAAGTTTAAAGCAATCACCAATCTTCAGTCTTTGTAAGAGAATGATTTGCAACCCCATTCTTCACGAACACCATATTTTGCTTTTCTGCTATTTCTCTGAGTATAGGAGTGCTGTCTTGACAACATGCCATCTTGATTTCCTTATTTAGTGTGTTGTCTGTCTTACCTCCTTTAAACTTCATGACTGTAGGAACTTTGTCAGTTTATGTCAGTATGATATCCACTGTACCCAGAATTTAGTAAATATTTGTCAAGTTGTATAATTCAAATTAAGCATTCTTTACTTTAAAAATAAGTTTTGGATAGAACTACTTAAATTTTATTGTTTTGAGAAGCAAAAAATATATGTTGCAAAATCCTAGTCAAATAAGCACAATTCATTCCACAATGCACAATATATATTTTCAATTTTTTAGGAATAATAAGTATTTTCGAATTTTTGGTTCTTTTTAATTGAACATCAGCCATTTCTGGCCAAATAATAGATTATCATTAGTATGGCTTTCATTATGGCCATTGTTTATCTATTTCAAAGAGATAGTTTACTGCATTGTTATTTGTTTAAATGATTAAATTATTTTTAGATATAAGATGTCATATCATGGGCCCAAGTCCTTCTGATGGAGGCCCAAAAAAAAAAAAAAAGTCATACCATATTGAGTAACAAGAGAATGGAAGAGTGGATGATAGGTCTAGATCATGTATTGTTTAGAGTAAGACTAGCCTCATTATTATAAAAAAATGTAATTACTTTAAGTTTATAGTTTAAATGTTATGTAAATTATATTTTATGCTAAAAATTTAATACTATTTATCTGGAGTTTTATAATCTTCGTATGACAGCCAAATATATGTAGTTTGATAAAGTTTATGACATTTTGTTGTCTAAACAAATCTTTGATTTTTCACCCATACTTCCTTAAAACTAATGATGTTTGTTCTTGTTTTAGAGCATTTGATAGATTATGAAAATACAATTTGTGTGAAGTTTATAAGATTGTATTTCATAGATTCTCATCTATTAATTCAGTGGTAAATTGAATTAATAAAGCATGACAGAAATAAGATGAGAAACAAAACTCCAATACATAATAAGAATTACTTGAATTTAGTGCACTGTTATAAAATCTTACTCAATTTTCTCAACAATTATGTTACATCCAAATAACAAGGGATATAGTTAATGCCATAAGGGATAATTAATAAATCGGGAGTGTTGTTTTAAAATATTTATATATGCTTTTTATAATCATGTTATTTTGAAATAATTTTAGACTTATAAGACAGTATAAAAGAGTAGAAGGAAGTTTTCATTTAAACCTCAACCAGTGTCCCTAATGTTAATATCTTATAGAGCAACAGTATAATTATAAAAACTAAAAACTAAGAAATGAGCACCAGTAAAATACTGTTATCTAAATTAGAGAAGTTATTAGGATTTCACCAATTTTTCCACTAATGTCATCTTTCTGACATTGGGTTGCAAGATGTAAATTGCAAGATTGAATCCATGGACTCCACTTGGTTTATAGTTGTCGTATCTTCCTAATCCCCTCAAATCCATAACAGTTCCTCAGACTTTTTTTTGTCTTTTATTATATTGACACTTTACAAAAATACTTGTCAAGTATTTTGTACTGGACATTATTACTCGGTTTTGGATGTTCTCTCATGATTAAACTGAAGTGCATATTTTCAGAAATAATATCAGAGATGATGCACACTTCATATATATCATTTCTTAACATTAGTGACATAAGCTTAGATCGCTTAGTTAAGGTGGTGACTACTATTTTTCTCCATTTGTACAATTTTTCATTTTATAATTAATACATGTTTTGGAAACCTATAAGAAACAAACTTACCAGAGCATGATGTTTGTGTGCATTCTTTGGGACTTTAACCATACACTATTTAGTGAAGTTATTCAGGTTAATTCTTTTCTTCTCCAACTCCTCAAATGCTAGTAACACAAGTAAATTCATTGATAAGTCTTAATTTCTTTTTTTTTTTTTGATAAGTCTTAATTTCATTTTGAACACCTCATACACCATGATTAAACTTTTGAGATGCAACTGTGTGCTGTGAAATTCTGTAAGTTTTGACAAACATATAGAGTCATTATTCCACCACTACAGTAACATAAAGCATAATTTTGTGGCCCAAATTTACCTCAATCTGTCCCTTTTAGTCTCACCCCCACTTCTAACTTCCAGCAAACTTATTTTCCCACTTCGATAATTTTGTCTTTTTTAAAATATCATAGACATTTAATCATTCAATAAATGTTGGGGTTAATCTTCTCTTTAGTAAAATGAAAATGAAAAGTGAAAGTTGCAGCTGCTTTAATTTCCTTTACAGTACCTCCTAGTGTAAGATATGATGATTTTAGTCTTTCTATTAAGTGTGCAGCAATCTCATTATAGTTGTAATTTATATTTCCCTGGTGCTTAAAAGTATTTAGCACCATTTAATATGCTTGTTTGCCATTCATATTATCTTCATCATTAATTTGTTTGTTCAGATCTGCTGCTTATTTTTGATTGCTTTCTTTCTTATAGTATGTTTTAAATACTTTTCCTCTGTGTATTATAGATATTAGTTCTTTATCAGATATGTTGGAATATTGGAAATATTTACTCCTAGGCTGTGCCCTAATTATTATTTTTTTTTAGCATTCTTCTACCAATGTCTTCCATACAGTAAAGTTTTTAACTTTGATGAAGTTAAATTGTCATATATATTTTTAAAATCATGCATTTGATGTCATAAACTCTGCCAAATTCAAAGTCAATTAGATTTTCACCTAACTTTTCTTCTAGAGGTTTTATAGTTTAAAATTTGATATTTATATCTAGGTAATGATTTATTGAAAAAAGATTTCATATAAAGTGTAAAGAATGTGTAAGCTTCTTTAATTTTGTCTATATTTAAGTCCAAATATTCCAGTGAAATTTTCTTGAAAAGACTTTCCTTTGTTGAACTTCATTTTTACCTTTGTCAAAAATCACATCAATATATTTGTGTGGATCTATTTATGAAGTCTCTATAATGTTCCAATGATCTGTGTGTTTATCTTTTCAACAATACCATATTCTCTTGAATATCATAGTTTTGTTTGTAAGTTGTGATATAGCTAAAAAGTACATTTGTACTTTTTTTTCTCAAAATTGTTTTAGCTACATTGAGTCTTCTAATCCATAACCATATCTTTTTATCTATTTGGGTTTTCTCTGGTTCCCCTTCATCTGTATTTTGAGGTTTCATCATACATATATTACATATATTTTTGTCAAAATTATATCCAAGTATTTCACTTTTTGATGCTAATATAAATGCTATTTTTATTTTAAATTTCAATTATTGTTACTGCTATTAATTCATGGAGAAGAAATTAATTATTGTATATTGACATTTTATTCTATTAGAGAATCCAATCCTTAACCAACTGAGTGCCACATTCTCAAGTTAAAAGTTTATGTTATTGATCTGAGGCCTCATTTTCCTTTACTCACAATCTTGATTTATCCCATAAATTTCAATATGGTATATTTTAATTTTCATTTAGTTCAAATTATCTTTTATCTTCCTTTTACACTTTCTTTATGAACCATGAATTATTAGAAGTGAGATGTTTTATTTCTGAATGCTTAGAAATTACATAGGCAGCATTCTATTATTGATTCATAGTTTAAATTATTTGTGGTCTGAGTTTCGTGTGGTTTCTTTTAAATGAGTTAGTGGATGGTACATGAGCACTTGGGATAAACGTATATTTTGCTGTTGATCAGTTGTGTGTCAATTAGGTAAAATTGGTTGATAGTATTGTTTAGGCCATATCATTGTCTGCTTACTTAATTCTATCCATTACTAATAGAATAGTTTTAAAGTCTAAAATAATTATGGATTTTTTTTTATTTTTCATTAAATTCTGTCAGTTTTTGCAGCATCCATATTGGAATACTGTTGTTAAGTCAATACTATACAGTATTCTAGCTTTATTTCAGTTAATGTTTGAATGATATAACTTTTTCCTACCTTTTTACCTTTTAGTTGTCTGTTTCTTTATATTTAAGTAGGTTTCCAGTACCTAACATGTAGTTGGATTTTTTAAATGTAATCTGACAATCTCTTTTATTTGATTTGCTTAAATATTTCAAATTTAATGTGATAATTGATATGATTGGAATAAATTCTTTCAATATGCAATGTATTTCCACTTTTTCTGACTTCTCTTAGCTGAGTATTTTTTTATGATTTCATTTCATCTGCTTTATTAAATATTTGCACCTCTTACTAAATTTTAAAGCAAGCAGCATAAAAATTTTTGTATATGCCATAAATATAGAACATCATAATTAATTTTGCATTAGTTCATTAACTTTCAGAGCAAGTAAGCTAATTAAAATATCCTCTTTACATCATTTACATCATCAGTGTTCTACATTTCTTTCTATAGAAAAAACTTTGTCTTTGAATTCTATTCCTTGTGAATAAAGACTTCCTTTACCTTATCTTGTAAACTAAGTCTGCAGACAACAAACTCTCACATCTTTGTTTTTCTTTTATTATTTAGATTATGAAGTATATTTCATTTAATCTATATCAATTTGGGAAAAATAAATCACATAAAATTGAGACTTTAAATCTGTCATGATACATATCCATCCACTTAACAGAGTTATTTGCTTTTCTCATCATTTCATATTTTTTAACAAAGATATATTGAAGATTTTAGTGAGATATTTTATGTTTTATTGACATTCTATAAATAACATATTTTGTCATTTTATATTTTCTATTTAATTATTGATGGAATATAAAAAACACTAGTTTCTAAATTTTGTATTTGAATCCAGCAAATTTGATTATTTATTAGTTTTAATTGTTTATACAGTTTGGTATTTTCCCTGTAAAAATCTTTAGAGAGATCCATTTGTCATTTTTAACACTGACAGTATTGTCAGTATGGATGAATGTATGACAGTAAGTATGAATCTTCTCTCTCTTTCTTTTTTTGGGAGGGTTCAAAACCTAAATTTTGGTTTTGTTAAATTACTCTATGTCATTAACTTCTTAGTTTATTTTTATTACCTCATCTCTACTTATTTATTTCATTATTTTGCTGTTCTTTTTTTTTTTAAGATTTTTATTTATTTATTTGACAGAGAGAAATCACAAGTAGAGAGCCAGACAGAGGGAAGCAGGCTCCCCGCTGAGCAGAGAGCCCTATACAGGGCTTGATACCAGGATCCTGAGATCATGACCTGAGCCAAAGCCAGAGGCTTTAACCCACTGAGCCACCCAGGCACCCCCATTGCTGTTCTTTTTTACTGATATGATGCATACCTTATTTGTTTTCAACTTTACTTCTTGTAACATATTCCTTTTCATTTGTAATTTCTATCTAAAACACACTTAACTATATCATCAAGCTTTTATATATTATATATTTTTCATTATTCAGTTCAAATCTTTTTTAATTTCAAACTTTATTCCTTCCTCATTAAGGGGTTGCTTTGAAATGTATTGCATAATTTCCAAACAGAGATTTTTCTTTTTATCTTTTTTTGTTGTTACTTACTTCTAGCTCTTGTTAAAGAGATCATAAGCTGTTCTGTAAAAATTAACTTTTTTGAAATGTATTGAATTTATTTTTATATCTTAGCATATGATCACTATTTCTAGCTGTTCCATGTTTACAGGTAAAGAATCCAAATAATCCAGAGAAGTCTTACAATAAGAGTTACTGATTGGAACCAATTTAATGGAAAAGATATCCATAATGTCATTTGATGAATGTATTCATTTAGATGCATTGAATGAGTTTTAATGTATTAAACATTAATGTGTTTCTTAAATAACACACCTAATTGTTGGAGAGTCCTTAAATTTGTACCCTCTCATTTTAACTGCAAACAGCTCCAGAAAGGAAAAGATAATTCTACAAAGAAAGAATTCTAAATTTGAAACATAAATATTTTCTCCCATTGAACTCCAAGCTTAACCAAACTTCTATATTTGTGCAGAAAAACCATTATGCCAATCTTTCTGTGTTACGACTGTCAGCATTTTGTAGGAAAAAAATCAGTAGTGTAATGAGCAATCTTATATTTTAGTTAAATCACCCAGGTGTTCTCTCTTATTATAATTTTTCCCTGGGTAATAGGAAGAACAGGTGGTTGGTTGTATGCTGGCAAAAAGAAAAAGGAAGTGATGATTTTTAAAAATTCTGTAAATTGTCCCAAGTCGGTTATTCCAAAAGTCACAACTCTTCCAACAGGAATATGTTTCTTTCTAAGCTGCTTAATTCTGCCAAATTCTATTTCAGCCTATTTCATATCTGGGTCTTTGCCACAAACACAAACTGTTCTGTGGTCAGTGTGTTAAAACAATGATCCAGAAACAGTCTGTTTGCATCAGTTTTAACCCAAAATATATTCCATATTTCTTGCTAAACTGCCAACCCTGTGGTTTAAAATCATTGCTCAAAACTTTGGAAATTCAAGTCCTTTCTATAATATATGTATTTTTTTTTTATCTTCTACTATTTTATTGAGTTATCTTTGCATCATAAAGAATCTTTTCAGTACTTAAAGAAAAAGCTTATCTTCCCTCCAAAAAGATAATAAAATCTCACTTCTAAACATAGCAATTAAATTTGAACATTTTTAGACTGTTCTAGCTAAATATGCTAAAAATATTGTGGCTGAGGTACATGAGCAAGTCATTTTTCAAAAGTATACCATTTCGTTTATTAAGTAAGAATATTCTTTTTTAGAAATGAAAAATATTCGCAATTTAGCAATGGCAAATTTCACATTAAGTACTAAGATTTGAATATGCATTAAGGTCTATTTCAGTTTGTATTTCTGATAACTTTATATCTAGACGCTAAATTAGAGTTCGTCTTTCTCTGGTAAAGTGATAATAAGTGACATGAGTGGAGTTTTTCTTTAAACAAACAAATAAACAGGAACAAAAAGAAGAAGAAAGGAAAGGAGAGAAAGAGAAAGGAAGGAAGGAGGGAAGGAGGAAAGGAAGGAAGGGAAGTATGCAGGGAAGGAAGGAGGGAAGCTTGTATCCAGATTGGAATTGGAACTTGTATCCAGATTGGAAGGGAAGGAGGGAGAAAGAGTTAACAGTGTAAGTTGGAGGTAGCAAGCTTTTTTCCTTAAAGGGCCAAATAGTAAGTGTTTTTGGTTTTGTGAGGTATAAGATAACAGCTTTTCAACTCTGTGTCGTTATGAAAGCAGCTGTAGAGAACTTATAAGCAAGTTAATATGGCTGTGTTCCAAAATCACTTTAACTACAAAAGCAGACTGTGGACTGGATCTGACCAACGGGCCATTGTCAGTCTTAGGTATAAGTGAATGTGATACAGATTTGCATGTGCTCAATGCTGAATGTATTTTTTGAATAAATGATATTGGGTAATAGTATATATCTTTTGCATTATCTAGTACTTTCCTGTGATCATTTATATCACCTTTAATACTATTCAGTATTGTAAAGATAACTGCAATTTAAAAAAATAATTCCAAGAGAAACAGTATTAAATGTTGAAAAATAAGTGACAAGGGAAGAAGGAAAATTTCTGTATAATATAAATTTTTAACAAATAAAGATATGTAAATAATTCAAGTCAACTATAAAGCCTATTCATTTGCCTTGTCATTTGAAGATACTGATTTTGACATAATGACCACTTAGTACATATTATATTTATGAACTTGACTTAAAATACATTCTCTACTGGAAAAAATAATGGTTAAATGCAGTGTTATTGTCATCCTAACTTCAATTTTTTATTCTACATTTTATGTCTTATGTGCTTAATTTTCTGTCAAAGGTGTATTTCATAACTGTTCCACATTTAGTTTCTTACGTTGGAAAAGTATTCAAGAAAGATAATATGAACAGGCATTATATATGTAAACACGAGTGAAGGAAAAATAGGAAAGGTAAACTTATTAAAATTAATTACTGTTATGTAATTTATTTATTGAACATTATTTATTAAACATAAATTTACTGTTATGTAACTTATCTTGATGAATAACATATTTTGTGCTTGTGTATGCAGCATCACGGCTTAACGTTTCATCAGGTGAAAATAGAAAAAAATAATTTTGAGACTTATGCATTGTTTTAAACAATGTGCAAGTCATCTGACATGAAAATTCTCTATACTCCTATCACAAATGTCCATTCATTTTTTTTTACTTAGGTGCATGCTGATTCCCTTCTAAATTAAAAACAAAACAGAAACACCTAGAAGTCATAAAGGAGAAGTATTTATAGATAAATTGAGTTCTGATTATTACAAATTGTTAGATATCACATTTTAGAAAGTTACAGGTTGAAAAGTTATTAATTTAGTTTAACAGGGATGCCTGAGTGGCTCAGTGGGTTAAAGCCTCTGCCTTCCACTCAGGTCATGATCTCAGGGTCCTGGGATAGAACCCTGCATCAGCGGGGGGCGGGGGGGGGTTCTGCTCAGCAGGGAGCCTGCTTCCCCCTCTCTCTCTGCTGCCTCTCTGCCTACTTGTGATCTTTCTCTCTATCAAATAAATAAATAAAATCTTAAAAAAAAGAAATTTAGTTTAATAATGTTCAAAACATAAAGCCAGTGAGTCCATAGTTGTACATGATAGTAGATCAGGATTCATGATCACTTTTTTTCCATATAGGAAATTACTTTTCAATGTTACCCTAAATAATTCATTCTTTTCCTATCAATCTGCAATGCTACTTTATCAAATATAGACAAGTCTAGTTCTGAGTTTATATTCTGTTTTATTATTCTATTTATTCTTCACATGAAAACTTCATTGGTTCAATTATTATGGCTTTGGGTTATGCGTGTATGCCTTTGTAAGCTCTCTGAGTGTGTTTGTGTGTGTATGTCTGTGTATGTTTGTGTGTATGTGTTTATAGCTGTATATACAGCCATGGATATATGTGGCTATAAGATAAATATTACCATTTATTCTTTTTAAAACATCTACATTATTTATGGAATTAATTTATTTAATATATATTAAAATAATTTTATGAAATTTATAAATAAATATCATGGAATGTTTCCCAATGCAGTCAGTTACTTCCCCATATTCATTTCTAAATTATAAAAGTTTTCCCACAGAATTATTTTGCCCTATTGCTTAAGAAAATTTTGGAAAACAATCTTTATTGCAAATCTTTATTGCATGTAATTTTTTCCTAAATTTTCTGTTTAGCACATTGAGCTTGTATCCAGCATATGTGCCATACTTCGTAAAGTTTGTTCATTCATTTTTTTCTCTAAGTAACTGTGTCACCTATAAATAATGACAGTATTTTCTCCCGCTTTTTCTTTATGACACTATTCTTGCCTTATGTCACTATCTATAGGCTATATCATTGACTAGGATCAATAATTATCTCTGACCATTATTCTTACAGTATATAATGATTTTTTCTTATTCTACTTGAGTACTTACTACAACCAGAATTATCTTCAGTCTTCTCAGTCTCTATAGCAGATAATATTTTATCATGCCTTCACACTGGAGATAGATATAATAGTCTAGGTTCAGTTGTTTCCAAACAGGCAGCACAGGACTGTGAGTACATGCAGAGTAGGAAACAAACAAGGTGCACCACTGATCACACTGCTATCTACCTGGAAGCACTTGTTTAAATATTGGAAAGGCTGAGGTAGTGGGAATTTATGGGGCCAAGTAGTAGAAAGAGACAAAATTCACAAATCTGCCTATGTAATCCCTTGCTTCTGCAGCAACTAAACCTGAAATTGAAACTCCTTGAGACCAGCAAATATATACAGAGAAGCTGTGGGCTAAACAATTCTAAAAGGTCCCATAGTGTCAGATATTCAGGTGCCAATATGCCAGAATGAAGATACTTCTAGAAAGTCAAGAAAGACCTCCAGAAGGATCAACTTAGTATAGAGGAGCTAAACTGGCCCTGGCATAGAGACAAACATTGATCTGCCTCCCAAAATTCACAAGTAAGTCATAAATGAATAAGCTAATTCTCAAATACCTTAATTTTCTGCCTAAATATACTTCAGAACTCCTGAAAGTTGAACACCATAATCAGAAATCAAAATTTGGTGATGACTATCATCTAGTAAGAATTTTAGATATATACCAGGTAATGTAATCTTAAGGAAAATATTGGTCAATAGAAACACATTTTGAAAAGATCGTCAGTCATGTTTGAATCAACAATCAATGATTTTAAAAGGCTATCATAAATATGTTCAAATATTTAAAAAAAATACATGAAAAATTAGGAGAGTATTATAAGATTTTTTTAAAGGATCAAATGGAACTTTTAGAGATTGAAAACACAGTAAGCTTTATTTTTAAGGTTCTTAAATGGGTTAAAAATCATATTGGACACTGGGAAACAAAAGAAAATATGAAGGCACAGCTAGATAAAGCATCCTAACATGAATTTTCCAATGTGATAGATTCAGTCGCAGCAAGCAGCATTTCAAATACTCAATAGCCACACATGGTTTCGAGATACTGCTTTGGATAGTGCATATTACAAAACATTCTTTATCATTGCAGAGAGTCCTATTGGAAAATTCTGATCTGAAGTAAAGCACAGAGGCAATATGTCCAAATTAAATGAATGACAAAATAAAACCAATGTCTCAATGTCCCATAGGACAATATCAAATAGTCTAAGGTACATGTAATTAAATCCCCCCAAATTGTGGAATAATTAGGCAGACATCTACAGCAAGAGACATTACAACCTAAGTCAGTGAAAATCAATGTAAAGGAGGAAATTGTAAAAGCATTCAAACAAACAAGCAAAAATTCATTTTAAAAAATCATAATCTTATCAAAAACAATGCTAGCCAGAAAACAATGGAGTAACATATTTAATATTTTTTTAACAAACTTATAATAAAGGGTTGTGAGAGGGAGAGGGAATTCTGATGAATTAGAAATCCATACCGAGCAAAAATTTTTGCAATAATAAAGCAAAAAACAAACAAAATGAGACAACACCAGCATCCAAATATATTTTTCACCCCAGATAAATACAAAAAATTAAATACTAAAAAAATTAAAATAATTTCTTTAGGCACAAGTAAAATGAAGATATATGAATCAATGAGGAAAAAGATAAATGTAGATCAGCAAAAATGTTAGGCATATGAGTATAGAATTTATTTTCCCTTTATAAAATTACCTTATGAAATAATGACACTAAATAGCTAACCACCATCTTAGTTCTATTTCTGGCTAACAAATTATATAACAGAGGTGACATGAGCTTATTTGATTTTTATTAAACCTAGGTAGAATAAAAGTTGTATGTCTGTGTTACATTTAATATCAATATCTCTAAAGATATTTCTGTCTTAAACAAATACACTTAAACTAGTTTTTATTTCTGAAAATTATCCCAGATCCCATGAACTTGAAAAACACTTGAATTAGTTTCTATATTTCTGAGAGTAAACTGATTTATATAATGTTTGTCTTTGAGTCAATTAAATCTCTTTGCAAATTAATTTCAGCAATACCATCTGAAGGTAAAAAAATATCACACATCTATCGTTATGGAACCTGGACTGGATCCTGGTGGAAGAACCAAGTGACACTCAGAGACTTTGGAGGATCAGAGGCTTATTTACACTAGTGGGCTCAGAAGAGACTGTTCTCCAAAGGTCTGAGACCCTAGCATAAGCAGGGAGGGTAATTTATACCCTTCTACTTCTGCATACTTGGTAATTTTGGCGCATGTGGGAAACGGGGTAGGAAAGAAGAACCCGGAAGGGATTTGGGACAGGGACTGGAGTTTCCTTGCTGGTTTTGTAGGCCATCTTAGAGTGCAGGTTTTGCCTTATCATTATAACATATATGCATAGACATATATCAGCCTACAGAAAGACACAGAATTTTTATAGCTTTCATTTTAAATTTTAGCCATGAGATGGGCATGAAAATACAAAATTCACTAGTTTATTAAAGAACAGTTGGATCTACATTGTGGTTTTTGCAGTCAGAATAAGCTAAGGTTACCTGCTCAGAGTCTAAAACTAAATATTTACGAAAAAGACTTTTTAAGATTTTTCATAGACCTAGTTTTCAAAATAACCTTTCCTTTTTCCCCTTTCTCTGGTTAGAATTACCTTGATTCCTAGGGAAGATCAGCTAGAATGCTTATATTTCAATAGGGATAGAGGGAAAAAAAAAAAAAACCAAAAACCTTAAGTTCCATCAAGAAGGGCTTTTGTTCCCTAAGTCCAGATCTTTTACAATATCTGCAAGCCTTTTGAGATAAATGGGTTTGGTAAAAAAGGATAGATGAGTTTTGGATTCTATCTAGTGCTCTATTTTTGTTCTTGTAAAGACTTGATTTGTAAGACAAGTGTAACTGCCCCTCAGAACAATGTACTGCTTAAAATATAACCTGTGAGAAATTATATTAGTTACCTAGCATGCTTAGATATAGACTTAAGAAAAACATGTACTGGCAATGAGCCTCTGGGGGAGAGGACGATATATGTCCTTGAAGCCGAGCAGCTGCGGATGCCTGGCTCGCTCAGGGCGGAACGCCGCCTGCTTCATTTTTCGTGATCTCCCTTTCCCCCGGAGAGCACCTGCAGTTAGTTAGATGACCCTCTTGTTTGGGTTTGCTCATTATAGGTCATGCGCTATGTGACCAGACATATTTTGCCTTTCTTCTTACTTATTTACAAGACTCAAGGTCAATGTACGACCTAACATGGCTTCTTTGTTGGTTTTTAACTACTTTCTGATAAATATGAGATGGAGGAGTCATTCGGGGAGACAGTCTTTTCTACTGTCGTCCCCTGCTCCCTTTCTCTTGCAGCTGACTTGTTTGTGCCTCATTCTTCTCCCCTGCGCCGTCAGGAGGTGGCAACAAGTACAGTGGTTTTTAATTCCTCAAAGAACTGGGGTCATCCTGAATGATGTCAGGAGGATGACATGCCCGTCCAACTCCATAACACTTTGCCTTTTTATACAAGGGAAAAGATCTTCAACCAAAACGGAATTCAAATAAATCCTATATTCTAGATTTCCAGCTGTTTACTTTTGGAATGTTTCACTAAATCTATGAAAGTTTCAGAATGTTTTTCTTTCCCTCTGGGTACACAGTTTCATTTTAGTTTAGGAGAGAAGAGCTGAAAAAAAAAAAGTTCCTGTAAGGCACTGAATGCCAGGCTTCCCAGTCGAACCAGTCTGGCTTCTCAGTCAGACCCAGTTTGCCTCCAGCTGATTTCCAGACTCAGTCCTGTTTCTAAGTTGGACACAGTATGACCCTGGACTCAGTTTGATTTCTAATCAGACCCAGTCTGACTCTGCCTGATTTCTGGACCCAGTACAGAAAAAGAAATGTTTAAATAAAGTTTGAAAGTTTATAGTGCAAAAATCTCTAGGATCTGAGAGGAACTTACCCACTACTTCCAGAGATTGGAGAGCACAGTGAACTCACAGGCTCAGCACAAATCTTCACCTGCTCAATGCTTCTGGGGCCATCAGTGTTTCCTTCAGTTCCTGCTTGTAATACTAGGAGTCTTAAAAGATTAACTGAGTCATATTTAAAATGTTAAGAGTTTATCAGAGCAAAAATCAATTTGAATCAGGTAACCTCCCATCTAGCAGATAGAAAAGCTCAGTGAAGCTATACAAATAGAAAGACTTTTATAGGCAGAAGGGAGTGGGAACAAGGAAATTATACCAGGCAAAAGAGTGAATTGGTTATTGCAAGGTTACTTTTCTTTAGGGGATAGAACAGGTCTACTAGACAGACTACCTCTCTAGTGTCGATCCGGAGATTCCTCATTGACTGAATTAAGATTTTATTCTTGAACCAATAAAAACTGTAATTAAATCTTGGTTTGGTGACATGGAGCTTAACATGAGTGACTCCATTTTAGACCACTTATCTTTTTTTTTGACATTATTAGCATTAATAAATAATTATAAGTTCAGATAAAGTGCTAATTGCAATTTTTAGATTATTCAAATAACAGTAAGGACTTTGGAAAGTATGTTAATGACATTTCATTTTCATCTCCATAAATGTCATTCTATTTTTAAAAGCCTGATATTCTAAAATGGATATAAAAATATACAATTGTGATAGTCCAGATGCAAAATATAATTGAATATGTATGATTGTGATTATTCTAAGCAATTATTTTAAGTATTCTAGAAAGACATATTTTCATTTTTTCCTCATCAAGGGCAGAAAATGAATGAACAATATTTCTCACTTCATGCCACTGTAACATCAACATATCACTTCATTCTTTAAGAAATATATATATTTCCTTAATCCTATTTCCTGTCTGCCCCACTATCCTAAAGAGCCATTCTATTGCTTAATAGCTATATTTTTAAGTGTGTTTCTTACAAATGTGCTGTTATTGTCAGCATATGTATCTTTAATTTATATGAATGGAATCATGAAATGACTTCATTTTTTTTAAAGTGTGTGTGTGTGCATTTTCCCATTCTGCTCTGTTTTGAAGTCCATGCAGTTAGTTTTAGGTCTATTACTTCAAGATGCGAATTAGTATTTTACAGTATTGTTAAGAAAAAAAAAACTAGGGTATTTTTTAAAGATGGTAAGGAAAACTTAAGAGGAATTATTGTAACAGGTATAGGGAACACTGCAATGGAATCTTATAGTGTGGAAGAGAGAAATTGGGCTCAACTCCAAACACAGGGAAAAGTGGGAACTTGTAACCAAGATGTAGTGGTAGGTTTAACTAAAATATACTCTTATTCCTGATGTTTTTTCTTAGTAAGTTTATATCAACTAACCTCCCACTATACACTTCCTACTGAAGATAGGCCAAGGTGGTCAGATATCACCTAGAGAATGGTGAAGGATATAAGGAACCTAGTTAGATATTGAAGATGAGTAGATATATGGGGGATAGGGAATTCTGGCTAAACTGATTTAGCATGATTCTAGCTAAAATTGGACAATGGAGACAAATACAGAAGTCCAAAAGTTGAGGCTGAGTTGAAAAATAACTCAGAATAGCCTGAGTAGAGTCTGGTCAGGGAGGGAGTCTGTCGCTTTCATACATTCCTTGGATGTGAGCACCTAGATAATCTCCAACTTCATTTTAACACAGGACTATAATGAAAATTCACTTTTATGTTTTTAATCTGTATTTATGAATATTATTATGAAAGCAGACCAGTTTTTGAACCAGAGTAAATTATTATTATTTACTTATGACAAATGATAACCATTTGGTTCCTGCACCCCAGTTTTTACTGACAAGACAAGACAATGAAAATTAGTTCTCACTTTTTTAGATATGTTCATATTTTAGGCAAAGAACCCACAGATATAAATTTTCTTTGATTATGGGGGTGGGGGAGAGGAAGACAGCTGTCAGCATGCTCCTTCTGAGGGGAAGGTTATAAGTACCAGGAAGTTATATTATGGACTCTCTCCTTTGTGCTTTGGTATGTAAGTAAATCTCTAATGTGAAAGATAAGACCAGCTTCTCCAGAAGTCCTCCCTTTGACATATAAATACCCATTAAAATAACCTTAAGAATCTCTCCAGTTCCTCTTGTTCTTCATCAACCCTTTGAGTTAACCCAGGGTTATAGTACTGAACTGTTTTACTTCAAAAAAGATAAGAGATGGCTATTTTCTTTTGGATGGAAACAATTGTATATACTATTAGGGAGACAAATGGTTACAGACCAACTTCTGTTCGTATGGGAAATGTAAAATGTTTCTGGGGACATAAAAACCAACTGTCTTTATCTTCATAGTGTATCAATTTCTGCTGCTCAGGAGGCTGAAACTTTATAGGGACACTGAGAAATCCAGGAAATATTTCTTTTTCCACATGCGTATGTACACATTCTCACTGATCTTTTGGAGAATTTCTCTGGGTTATATATTCAAGAACTGGGATTGATGGATTATGTTTGTTTTGTAAAACTGCAACACCAATCTACAGTTTTCCTGCCTATTGAAATCCATGGAAATTCTTGGCATTAACTAGCTTTATAATGTGTACCCATTTAATGCGTGTAGTCATTAATATTTTAACTTGCATCTCATGTAATAGTTTCAGCATGTCTTTGAATGTTTTTAGCCTTTGATATTTCTTGTTAAATCTCTTTCTTATTTCTCTTTTGAAAACTTTTTAAAGTTTTTCTGCTTACTTTGTCTATAATGTCCTTCAGTTAATGGAAGAAAGTCTTTTTCTTTGTTTTTAAATGCTTCTGCTTTTGAGTTTTTAACTAAGACATTGTTATTAACAAAAAATAGGCCCTAATGCCAGTTGCATATCTTAAATTCAATTAACCTTATAGTTTTTCTGTTCACATTTTTACTTATCTCATCTCTATTATTTGGGGACTGTAATGACTATTTTATTTTTCTTCATATATAAACTTGTATTTTAAAGTTTTCCTGGTCAGGGGCACCTGGGTGGCTTAGTGGGTTAACACCTCTGCCTTCGGCTCAGGTCATGATCTCAGAGTCCTGGGATCGAGCCCCACATCAGGCTCTCTGCTCAGCGGGGAGCCTGCTTCCCCCTCTCTCTCTGCCTGCCTCTCTGCCTACTTGTGATCTCTCTCTCCTCTCTGTCAAATAAATAAATAAAATCTTTAAAAAAAATAAAGTTTTCCTGGTCAAAAATGTCAGTTTTCCAATGTTGTTGATGAGATTTTAGAATATAGATGAGGTTCAGTGGGGTGAAGTCCAGAGCCCAGGACCAAGAAGGAATTCTTGAGATGTCTTTGGTGCAAAATAGTGGTTTTATTAAAAGCCGCTGAACTGGAGTTGTGGGGGGTGGCTAATTATATACTTTGGAGTTGGGGGATGTAAGGAAAAGGGAGATTTCAAAAGGATTTTCATATGTTAAAGAAGTCTCACAAGATACCTGAGGCCTTGCCATCATCAAGTTAAGGTTTTTCCCTCTGGCAAGGCATTAACATTAAGATAGTTGGGAGCTTCCTAGAGGAAAATTACACTCTGCCCAATCCAAGTATCTGTCAATGGGCTGCAGGTTATAAGGACGGTAATGGTATCCACCTTTCTTTCTGGAAGCTAGGTTATTGATAGAAATGTTTTGTTCTTATATATTGCTAAAACATTTATAAACTGAGGGAGACTCATGTCTTGCAGGGTTGTGAACTCTATAAGTTAACTGTTTTTCCTTTCCTTAGCTTTAGGACAGTCAGGTAGGGCAGGATGAATGTCACATATATCTCTTGGGGAGGGTGTTGTGGGTGTCAACTTCTGCTTTGTCCTCAGCTTGCCTTCCATTCCCTCATCAGTTATTATATATTAAATTATCTAAGCCTGTCATTACATTTTAAACAGCAGTGCCCAGGGTGCCTGGGTGGATCAGTCAGTTAAGCCTCTGACTCAAGGTTTCGCCTCAGGTCATGATCCCAGCATCATGGGACCAAGGACATTGGGCTCCGCACTCAGCAGGAGTCTGGTTGTCCCTCTCCCTCTGCTCCTCCTCACACTTCATACCCCCCCCAATAAATAAATAAATAAATAAATAAATAAATAAAATCTTCATAAAAACATATAAATGAACAGCGGCAACCAACTGTCATAGTTTATATCTATGTACTGATCCATAGAGATATATGCATATGACAATATATTTTACATGTAATTACATATAAGCATTTGTTATGTATACATATATAATACATACATATATAGCATATGATATACAATATATACATATATATGCATATGACATGTATAATATATATGTGTCATTGCGGCAACCACTTATGGGAAGATTACATTAAGATTATTATTTTCATTTATTTTAGCTATCTAGTGATTCCTTATTTATTTGAAATATATTTTCTAATAATAAAATCTGCCTAGATAAAAATATATACATTAATAGTCAATAGATTTTGAAGCATGCCTGTAGTATATGTGTATATATTTAGTCCAGGTAAATTATATTTTAGATCTAGACATTTTATGCTACAGATAAGTATCATAGGGATGTCTGTCTCTTTTACTAAACATTATTTCTACCAATAAAAGTGAAAATGTGCAAATAATTATAAATTTATGCTAATCTGAGACTCTTTTGCCTTTCTATAACTCTGAAATTGTCCTTTAATAAAGCTATTACTTATAGATTAACCTCATAGAAACACATGCTTATTTCTTGTGATCCCTTTCCTAATGAGATTAACTATTAATGTTTCAAAATGAGTACGTGAAAAAACTAATTTCAAAGCATACTTTAACAATATCAAATAATATTAGAAAAACATATTTGAAATCATGATGGTTACACAATATTTTAAATTTTATGCTTATGAATTCAATTTTTTTCATTCACATAAAACATACTCAATATTGATACATTCTAGGCATTGTTCTATGCAAAACGGGGACCCAAATAGATATCATAATTGTTTTCATGGAAAGTATAAATGATAAATGAATAAACATTAAGATAATAGTCTTAAAGCGATTGCTATTATGCTAAAGTCTATGAAGAAAACCTACCAGAAACACAAAAAATTCATTGTAGAGGAACCCTACCCATTCTCACAGATTACTGAGACCTCCCAAACTTCTCACTATTCCAACTCTGACACGTTTTCTAGATTCTCTTCCCAATTATTGAGGCTAGAAAACATCTGCACAAAAATGTCCAACCTCTTCTACTTTATTTATTTATTTATTTAAAAAATTTATTTATTTATTTGACAGAGAGAGAGATCACAAGTAGGCAGAGAGGCAGGCAGAGAGAGAGGGGGAAGCAGGCTCCCCGCTGAGCAGAGAGCTCGATGTGGGGCTCGATCCCAGGACCCTGAGATCATGACCTGAGCCGAAGGCAGAGGCTTTAACCCACTGAGCCCCAAGCTCTTCTACTTTAAATCGTTCCTTACACTTTAGTTAATATTATCCCATCTCATAATTTTAAATCATATGTACATGTTGATAAATCCTGCATTTATATTTTCAGTCATGTGATCCAGCCACTATATTCCATTCTCTCCTTGGAAGTCTTCTTAATCCCATATGTAATATATTCAAACAGAAATATTTAACCACATTCCCAAACCCAGTATCAGTAATAAGCATCTTCATTCACGTAGATGTAGAAGCCAAAATCCCTGAAGTTATCCTTGACTTCTACTTTTTCCTCACACCCAATATTTAATCCATACACATAGTCTATGAACATAGTCTTTAAAAACTGTTTTCATCACCTCCACCTCTATCACACTAGCTCAAACCATTTATGCAGCTGCAGTAACCTCACTTGGTTTCACTGTTTTTACACTAGATCTTCTAAACTCTATTCTCCACTCAGCCATCAGCATGTGTATACAAATCATCCTGAATAAGATCCAAAGAAATTAGATGGGTTTACTAATAAGAAATACATAAAATATACTGTTTTTTGCACTATTCTCCAATTTCCATTACCTTATCTTGCCTCATTATACTCCTAGAACACAAGAATGCATAATACTAAATTTATATTTATTTGCTTATAATCTCTCTTTCTCTAGTATTATAACATAAGCTTCATGAAGGTGGAGACTCTATTTTGTTTTCTATTACATCTCTTGGCATATGGTAAAAACAGTATGTTTAGAATACATAAATTAATAAATCTTCAGCTGATAGAAAAAATGTAATTGTAAAGATTTTATCATAGAAGTATCATAAAAGAAGTTAATTGGATACCAGTCTACATTTTGAATTCAAAGTTGGAAGAGAAAACAGTAAAGAATAAAATGATAATTAGAATCTTAACATTTAGGTAGTGGTTTGTTTTCAATACCATTACTTCTCTTCAAAACCAAAAGACATACTCTGAAAGAAGATAAATACAATGGGAAAAATATAGAAATATTAGTAATTGAAAATAGAAACAATACCCAGTATATCAAATAATTTAAAGAATTCAAAATATGTTGAAAAAATTAAGCACTGATACTTCTGAAGGCCATAATTAAATTAATATACTTTTGAATGATGTAGGTAATATTTGGGTATTTTATCCCATTTGATGATGGTTGTACTATACAAGATTAAATTTATATATGTTAGTGTCATTGCTGATAATGGCAGAATTCTGCCATTTACATGTCTGTAAAGACATCATAGCTTATTTAAAAATAAAATATTGACCATTATATACTTAGTATGCAATTTATTCAAATAGTCATAACAAGTATGAAGCATCTTAAACCTAGCTGAGTCAAATAATCACATAGAAATAATTTATTTGGGGTGCCTGGGTGGCTCAGTCATTAAGCATCTGCCTTCGGCGCAGGTCAGACCCCAGGAGCCTGGGATGGAGCACCGCATGGGGCTCTCTGCTCAGCAGGAAGCCTGCTTCTCCCGCTACCATTCCCTCTGCTTGTGTTCCCTCTCTCGCTGTGTTTCTCTGTCAAATAAATAAAATCTTTAAAAAAAAAAAAAGAAATAATTTATTTACTTGAATCACATATTGAAAGATAATATGTAAACAGTGAATTAGCCTATACATATTATTTCTTAAAAAATAAAATTTGCCAAGAATTTTGCAACAAAATGTAACACAAAATATCTATCAAAAAATAAAATAAGAAGACAAAATATCTATCAAAAAATAAAATAAGAAGAGTAGAAATATTAAAGCAAGTATTCTTTCCAAGAACATATGAAGAACATATTCACTATTTCTCCTTATTTGTGCCATAATGCTTTATCCTTTACTTTTGCTTTTCCATTAGCTTAAGATTTCATTTTTGAAGAATATAAATCACCTTTATTTTTTACTATATCATGTGACTATAAATTTTGAAAGAGCACTGGCCCAAAAGAATTTTCAAAAACTGATTGGAAGGTTATACTACAAATCATGATTATGGACTTATGTTTTCTCATGATCTTCTCTTTCCAAAACAAAACAACAACAACAAAAAAGAAAAAGTGTAACTGCTTGCAAAAATCACAAGACCCTGATTTATCTAGAAAACCACAGTGCTTGTTTTATAATGGAATACCATTTTTCTTTTTTAATGATGAAGAAAGACACTTTATCTGAATTTTTTTCCCCAATTCATATCTTCTTACCTTAGTCACATTCACCACTTGGTTTGTTTAAACTTAGCATCCCTTAAAAAAAAATTCTCAATTTTTGGCTAAAATACTGTAGAATTTGTTCCTTTTAGTTGGAGATATTTTTTAAAGATTTTTAAATTTCTTTATTTGTCAAAGAGAGAGCGCAAACAGGAGGAGTGGCAAGCAGAGGGAAAAGCAGGCTCCCCACTGAGCAATGAGCCAGATTCAGGACTGGATCCTAGGATTCTGGGACCATGACAGTAACCAAAGGCATAGATGCCAAAACAACTGAGCCAGCCAGGCCACCCAGAGATATATATTTTTTAAGACTTGATTTATTTAACAGACAGGGAGGGTGGCAGTAGAGGGAGAGGGAATGGGAGAAGCAAGCTTCCTGCCAGTTAGAGATACTTTTAAAAAGAAGATTGTTTTATTCACCTTTAAAAATCACTGTTAGCACAACTATATTATATTCCAGGAAACGGAAATGAGTTAATAAAAATTCCAGCAGAAGATATTAAAGTTGTGTGGAGTTACCAAAATGAGTCGAATCCCAATAGTGGCTGCATGTTATTGTGTTTATATATTTATTTATTTTTATTTTTGTGTGTGTTTATTTTCATTACTGATAGGTCCTTTGGGATTAACACAGAAATAAGGGGAGAAATGTTTCCTTGTTAAATGCTAGGATGATTCATAATTAATACATGCATATTTGCCAGTTAGTACCTGCATTTTAATTAGTCACCTTCTGTCATGTAGTAATGGACTTACACATCTGTTTATGATTTAATTACTAGAAGCACCCCAATGGGTAATAAGCATATAAAATTGCAATATCTGCAATGCATAATTTGAAAGTTTAAGGGAAGATTTTTTTCTTTTCTTTTCCTTTTGTTTAAAGATTTTATTTATTTATTTGACAGAGAGAGAGAGAAAGAGAGAGGACACAAGCAGGAGTAGCAGCAGAGGGAGAGGGAGAAGCAGACTCTCCACTGAACAGGAAGCCTGATGGGGACTCCATCCAGGACATCACAATCACCATCACAATCATGACCTGAGCTGAAGGCAGACACTTAATGACTGAGCCACACAGGTGCCCAGGAAGATTTTTTTTTTTTTTTTGTAGATGTCTGCCATATCGCTTTTAAAACTTTGAGTTTAATTACAAGAATTAGGGGCTCCTGGGTGGCTCAGTGGGTTAAAGCCTCTGTCTTCAGCTCAGGTCATGATCTCAGGGTCCTGGGATAGACCTGCCTCAGGCTCTCTGCTCAGCAAGGAGTCTGCCCCGCCCCCCCCTCCCGCCTGCCTCTGCCTATTTGTTATCTCTCTCTCTGCCAAATAAATAAATAAAATCTTAAATACAGGAATTAAATAGTTTCTTTACCTCTTTTATTCTCAAAATCCATATTTTGAGAGGCAACCTACTGAATAGAAACAGATATTTGCAAATGACACACCTAATAAAGTGTTAGTATACAAAATATATAAAGAACTTATAAAACTCAATTAAGAATTTAAAAAAACCAACATTCCAAAACCAAAATATCCATTTAAAAATGAGCAAAAGACATGTGAGACAGTTCCCCAAAGAAGACACATAGATGGCCAACAGACATATGAAGATGCCAATCATCATTTACCATCAGGGAAATGCAAAGCAAAACTACAGTGAAATTTCACTTCACACCTGTCAGAACAGCTGAAATCAACAACACAAGAAACAACAAATGTTGGTGGGGATGTGGAAAAAGGGGAACCCTTTTGCACTGTTGGTGCGAATGTAGTGTGGCCACTGATTTTTATACATATTATGTAGTAAAATATTATCCAGCCATAAAAAAAAGGAAATCTTGTCATTTGCAACAACATAGATGAAGCTTTAGAATATAATGCTAAGTGAAATAAACCAGTCAGAGAAAGACAAATATTATATGACTTCACTGATAAGTGGAATTTGAGAAACAGAACAAATGAGCAAAGGGGGGGGGGGGGAAGAAAGAGAGAAAGACAAACCAAGAAACAGACTCTTAAGTACAGAGACAAAACTGATGGCTACCAGAGGCAAAGGGGGTGTGGGGATGGGTGGAATAGTTGATGGCGATTAAGAAATGCACTTACTGTGATGAGCACTGGCTGGTGTATGGAATTGTTGAATCAACATATTGTATACCTGGAACTAATATAACACTATATGTTAGCTAATTAGAGTTGAAACAGGAACTTTAAAAAGTTACATATTTATAGAAATGTTACTTGGTATGTTTATCAAGGAATATTAACTTATGGATTATATAAACTCACTTAAAGATATTTGTCAAAATTTTAACATTGTTTTTATTATTTTAAATTGCCTGAATTACAAAGCAAAAAATTTAAACAAGAGAACACTAAAGAAATAACCCCTAACCCCAATCTTACTACCTTCAATGACCATTGCCGCCCCCCAAAACCTCACAGCTTTTAATAATTTTTTACTCCATCATGCTATCACCCATCAGTCTGAATACATTCAGAATAATTCTAAAATACTTTCTATTAGTTAGGAATTATGTATTCTTGGAACTTATATAGAAGTAAACCATTAAAGATACATGAGTTTTTCTGGTTTATTTTTAATATCCTTATATTCTTCAAGGATAATTCTTTCATTAAAGTTTTACAGATCATTTCTTGACTTAGTTTTCCAGGAAAAGTTGTTTATTTATTTATTTTTTTGCTTTTTGTTTTTTGGACTAGGTTTGGCTATCAAACATGTTGTACAGGTGGTACGCTAATTGAAAAAAGTGGCTTGGGTTTAATGTCTATATTCCTGTATCTATAAAATATCGTCCATTTTCCTCATAATGAACAAAAGTCTCTGCAAAACTTGATTTTTCAGATATTTATAGAGTTGTAAATTTGAAGAGTTTTTCACTTTTTTTTAATCAAAAAATAATGCAAAGAATATAATTTCTGCATTTTCACTTGACTATAAAGTCAAAGACAGATAGGGAAAGGAAATAATGTGGCAAACTGGTTACTATATATCTCATCCAAAATATGCAGCAACTACTCAGATCCATGGAGGAATACAATTCTCATAAAAGCTGGATTTTCCATCTTTTTAAGACAAGCTACAGGTTCTTATTTTAACTTGAAATTGATTAGATTTTGGTTTTGGAAATAAATCATAATTTATTTAAAACACGAAGATAACATGTATAAAATAAGATAATATTGATCTTTATTTTCAAGTTTATTAAATGAATAGAGTTTAATAATATTGTCAAATATATTTTATATTTCACAGTATGAGTATAAAATTTACAGTATTCCTAATATATTTTATTCTTTTAAATTTTTATTTATTTCATTTTAATTTTTAACATGGTCAGAGTTGACAAAATTATCTCAATATTTTAATTTTTGTTTTTATATATGAAATCTTATTTTTCATGTATTCTTGTTTTTGTATATGAAATTGACTTACTTTAAAATACACTTTGTAAATTTTTGAAGTTAACTTTATTAATCTCTTCCTTGAAAAAAATAAATGACATTCTTCCATATTCAACTATGATGGAGTAGTTAGTAGAAAACCAGTGTTCTTGCAGATAAGGTATAAAAATGATACAGTAATATAAAGTGAAATACTACTTTTTATTATTGGAGAATTTTTGAGAAAACTGTATTTTAATGGGACCAAAATTACTTACAATACTATTTGCACAATGAGTGTGTATGCCAGTTTTGTTTTGGCTCCATATGCCAATTCCTAGACTATGAAGGAAAGAAGCTATGAACAAAGGATTGCCAAAAGCAGGCAATAATCCAACTGAGCTTTCAGCAATATTATGGGTCTATGGTCGATCTCTGTATCTTAGACTTGCCAAGTAGCAGAGCTTCACTGGCTTATCTCAGGAATATGAGAAGCACAAAGAAATGTGCAGAACATATGACTACATATTTTTCTCAAAGATATGTAAGGTCAGGCATTAGAAATGTGAAAGAGGTTAAATTTCTGCTTCTAGGAAGTTAAAGTAGACATACTTTTCCCAATTCTTCTATGTATAGATAACTAAAAGCCCTGAAAATTATATGTTCACTCAAATTTATAATGACCCTGAAAGAGGTACAGAAGGCAGACTAACTAAGGACCTTAGGACCCAAAGAACAGCATATGGTGAATTTCCTAGGTTGGCTTCTTGCCTCATACATCCTAGTCTTAAAGTGGAAGATCCCAGCAACCCAGCAATGCCAACAGAGGCAGACAAAAAGGCCCTACCAAAAGCATACATTCTCTGGTCAAAAGACAGGAAACATAGAAAAGTAGCAAGACAGAACATTTTGAGAAAATAAATGCAAAACACCACCCACACACACAAATTCAGATTCCATATCCATCCATGCCAGCAAAGGCCAGTTGAGAAAACCCAGATTTTCACTAGGCTTTAACTAGGTATCTTACATCTCCTAGGGGGTATCTAAGTAGGGAGGCAGGGACTTGTGATGTTCACTCCCACCAGGTAGTAACATAGTGAGGACAGGTTTTCTTAAATATGTGAATTTAAGTCAAATGAATATCCACTAGAAAAAATGAATCTTGACCGCTCCACAGACACAACATCAATTCTAAATGGATCATAGACCTAATATGAAGGTAAAACAATAAAGTATTGAGAAATAATTATGGGTCAATATGTTTGTTAACTTTGAGTAGTAAACAGTACATTATTAAATAGGACATTAAGTGCACTAGCCTTAAAAGAAAGTTTTAATAAATTGGGCTACATTAAAATCAAGAGCTTAAGTCTTTAAAAATTGCCATTAAGAGTGTGACTTGGGGGGTGCCTGGGTGGCTCAGTGGGTTAAGGCCTCTGCCTTCGGCTTGGGTCATGATCTCAGGGTCCTGGAATCAAGGGCCGCATCAGGCTCTCTGCTCAGCAGGAAGCCTGCTTTTTCCTCTCTCCCTGTCTGCCTCTGCCTACTTGTGATCTCTCTCTCTCTCTCTCTGTCAAACAAATAAAATCTTTAAAAAAAAAAAAAAAGAGTGTGACTTGGCAAGGCACAGAGTAGAAGAAAATGTTTGTATTACATATACCCAGTAACATATTCTATGCAGAATATATAAACAACTAAAATAAATCAATAAAAAAGAGAGCAATAACTACAGTAAGAAGGAAGGAGATATAGTCCATAGATGGATAAATAATGAAGGTTGGTGCTATAGATAGCACGGGCTCAGTTATCTGGGACCTCCAAAAATTTTATCCTAAGTTTTCTAGAATTTTTTCTGACAGACAAGAAGTTGGATCATGTATTTCTGTTTCATGCTCTATTTTTTTAAATTGGAGTAGGGCAGATAGGGTGCATTGCCCCACACTTTTGGGTTGCCCTTATACCCAAGGAGGAATAACTCTCTTGATGACAGAATGTCTTAGGGAAGAATGTGGAAAGATAAATGGCAATGTCTGGAATATTGTCAGTGAGAGAAGAATTGGAGCTGTCCATCACAGCTGTAGTTCAAATCAAAGATTGAGGGACATGGTGCTGGAGACTGAAGAAATTTGCTGCATAATCAGTTTAAGGGCAGTGCTAAAAAATAAGTGAACTAAGAAGTGGAGGAGGAAATAATTTCAAAGATTATCCTTGACTCTTCTGTGAAAGTTGGGCAATTCCTACATTTTCCTCTCCTTTGGCCTAACACAGCCATCATTTTATTATCCATGCAATGAAGGATGGTGTCTATGTTAAATCACTGTTTCCATTTTACATGAATTTTTATTATATATTATGTTATTAAGTATTTTCATAGCTACATAACAATTTCAAAGTGGGATGCCTGGGTGGCTCAGTCAGGTAAGCATCTGACTCTCGATTTCACCTCGGGTTATGATCTCAGAGTAGAGAGATAGACCCCTCCCTTGAGCTTCATGCTAAGCATGGAGTCTGCTTAAGATCCCTCCCCCACTTTGTCCCTATCCCCACACAAGCACTCTAAAAAAAAAATTTTTTTTTCAAAGTAAAATTTGGACCATAAACAAAGAGGATGAATGATTTTGAGCAATAATATAAATTGGCATTTAATATTTATGTAATTAAAGATATATGTACTCAAAGCATACACATAGCCTTTGTAAACATTTCCTGTTTTGACTATGAAAACATTTGATATATTAAAAAAATGTGAAAAAAGCATCAACATTTAGCTTTTGTATTTGTTTTTACCACATATAATTTAAAAATACATCATGTATGTACATGAAACAGAATTATAGGAAAAATGTTTTCTAAGTACAATATATTTGGGACATTTATTTAAATTCAATTTCAGTTTCTTTTTTTTTTTTTTTTTTTTTTTTGAGGTAAAATTATTTTAATAAGATATTTTGTTCAACCCAATATATCTAAAACACATTTCACCATGAAACCAATATAAAAAACTTTTAAGAATATATTAGCTATTAGAGTAAATATCTATGAAATCCAGTGTACACTCTATACTTGGAGCACAACTCATGTTTCCAAGAGCCACATCAGGCTAGTGGCTACCATACGGG
>CM053604.1:81347468-81361347 GCA_028646535.1 Procyon lotor
TTTCCTGAACTACAGGTCTCTTCCCTTTCAACGTGTGCTTCCTTTGTTTTTTGATCTTCAATAAATTTATTGAAATTTCATTTCTGCTCACAACCTTCTGTGCCCTCCACCCTTGTGGCTTTTGCTCCAACTTATTTCTTTACTGTCACGGTGAGGGGTTATTTGAAGGAGTTAAACATCCAATCTAGAAATTGTATCTCGCCGAGGAAGCACTGATGCCTGAAGCTCCCTGAGATCTCAGGCACTCATGCGTTCCAGGAACGAAGCGTTCACTACTCAAAGTCAAGATGTCTCTCTCTAGCGTCTCTCAATTTCAGTTTCTTATGTGAATGTTTTCCTCACGTTATTCTTCAAAATATATTGAATAATTTTGTTTTTCAAAATAATAATGCTTATAACACAAGATAGTTGCCATGACATTTTATTAAGTAATAGTTAATGTTTGAATTCATATATTTTATAGGAATGACCCAATGAACTTTACTGGAATTAAACTCATCCCTAATACATTTGCATTAAAGAAAGAGTTGTGACACATTGATGATCTAAAAAATAATACAATCTTCAGGAAATAATTTACTAAAGGATTATATTCAGTATTAGAAAAACTCTGAAAATAATTACATGGCTGAAAAAAGATGTAATGTTAAAATGGTAAATCTAATCTAACTTACATATACATATATATATAATTGCTTACATTGATATTTTCTATGATGCAAAAGCAAGGATAATCTGGACAAGACTTTTTTCCACATCCACATTCCAAAAGATGTGGAATTTACAGATGATGTGTCTTTCTTGTTTGTTCCAGAACCTTTTTCCTATAAAAATGATCAATATAAAAGTCACTAGATTAGCATGAAGCCCGATCTAAACAACTTTTTGTGAAAGAAGAAACAATCTCAGTGAGTCTAATCTCAACTTCAAAAATGTTAAGTGCATTTAAAAATTCCTATATTTTAAATATATAGCTATTGGAGTAATCAGCTCTGCTACTGTACACAGGATGTTGTTTCCGGATCGAGACCCTCCCCAAAACAACTCACAAAAGGCAGGCTGGATGCAACAGCAAGAGGATTTATTTCCAGCTAGCTGGGGCTCTCACCGGCACACAGGACGCAGCTCAGTGCTAAGGCGAGAAGCCCCACCTCTCCCCTTCTCAGCATTTTTATGCACTCGAGTAAACAAGCACATCTGTCACTACACAGGTAGTCGAGTTCCTTATTCTTTATATGGCAATTACTTAAGTCTATGCATTTAATTGGTGCACTTGAGCAACTAAGGGGCTAGGCGTTACACAGGAAAGAGGAAGAGCCTAAATTCCAGGAATAGTTTCATGCCTGTAGCCTAGGCCTGTCTTTTTCTGGATTAAAATGAAGCCTGTCATGGAGGAACAGTAATCTACATTAACTTATGGTTAGAATTAATTACTTAAAAACTGAACATCACAAGATATGTACTCTAGAGTCTGTAAAAACACTTTCCAATACACTTACATATGTTTTCCAGATAAAGCTAAAATTATTTAAGTAAGACATTTATTTTACACATCCTATTAAAAAATATATCTTAGCATTGATTATACATAACCATAGCTAATGGGGATATATGTCATGTACTGGCTATTTAACAATTACTGTTTGAATAGTTTACTTTAACAATTCTTTATTGTTATTAAATCCAAAGCAGAAAACAATTAGAAATAAAATAATATACTAAATACCAAATATAGATAGAAGTTCTTATTTCTAAAACTTAGTAGACAAAGAAATTTTGACTACAATCTGAAAAGACTAAATCATTCTGAAACTTTATCAAAGTCTCAAGAATAAATGAAAAATTTTTCAGTGATGAAGTCCTCAATAACATTGATTGATCCACATTTTTAAGGGCAAAAACAGCTATATTTCATCAGGGAGTATTGACATTGATAAATTTATCACATGAAAACCTTTCTAGTATGCAGCCCATACAACAGTGAAATGCTGCCTGTTGTGAGAATTTACAACCGTAATATGAGATTCATAGCTCATCCTTTTATTTATTGTAGAAGTCTTCTGAATATTGCAAAGTTATAAATGGTGAATTAAATCATAAAAGTGTAGTTGCAATTCAATCTAAGGTCTCCTTAAAGTAAAAGATAAAAAATGTTTGGGAAATGATTATCAGTAACATAATTTGGTTTTATAGCCTAATAATTTTATAAAAATGAAATATATAAGGTTAAGTTACTTAATTAACTAAATTAAGGACCATGGCAAACAATTTTTGAGAAACCCAGGGTATATATTTGAGGTGAGACTACATGATGGTTCTTAGTGTGTACAACCAAATATAGCTCTACAAAGCCTTTTTTTTTTTTTTGCTTTGTTATAACGTGAATTAATATGGAAATTGATGTCAAAACAAAGTCTTACAGAGAATCTGTTTTATCTTTTAAATTTAAATAATCTGATATTGAAAAGTTCACTCTTTCTTGGTAGGTTAATCATACTGCTTTCCCAAACTATTTTTAAACTTTAACTAAAATGTATAAAACACTAAAAATTATATATAAGTGAATTATTTAGCAATAGTAAGATCTATACCAAGAAACAGATAAATATATGGTTTCAATAAAAATAAAATTAAACAGAAAGGGAAATTAAATTAATTTTCTAATAAATTAAAAATATTAATTCTAATCTAGTAACATTGAGACAATATTTTTTATATTACAAATACACAAAAGACATAGAATGCTACCTAGAATGGAAAAAATGAAGTCTCTATAATTAAAATGAGAAAATAATTGTAATTAGGTCACAAATTCTTATTTATGTTAGGTATGTCATTTATTTTTTTCAGATTTTCGTGATTTATGAATTGACAGAAAACCCCATGATATAAAAGTTTAAATGACACAAAATATTGATTAAGGGAAATGCATTCTTAGTCAATTCTTAGTCCAGGTGCCAAATTCCCCCCCTAAATTTATTGTCATCAAATCAAAATCCAGGAATCCAGAATTCAATAATAATAATAAATATGAAAAATATGTAACATGCTTTATCAAATATCCAAATATATAGAAGTATAAAATTTGGAGAAGAAAGGAATTATATTTTTCAGGGAAAGATACAGACGTTAATACATTTGGGAAGTTAGTAAGAAAAGTTGTAGGCAACCACTAAAAGAAAATACTATATAGATAGATGATGATAGATAGATAGATAGATAGATAGATAGATAGATAGATAGATATAGGTATAGGTATAGATATATGTACAATTTAGATTCTTAAAAGAAAATTCAGGCTATCAGATTGAAGACAGGAAACAAAGAACTGAGAAAAAATTATATAGAAAACATGACAGTTAATGTAAGTCCTTAATATATTTTGATTATAAGATTGATGGGCTAAACTCATCACGTAAAGAATCTCAGCTTGATAGTATAAGAAGTTGTTAAAGCAATAAAGAATCAGACCTAGATGATATAGGCTGTTCAAATACTAAGGAATTTGGACAAGATATAACAAGAACACATGACCAATAAGAAAGCTAAATTATCAATTTTAATATCAGAAATAAAAATTAAATGGTAGGGAAAAATATCTCAATAGAGCAAATGGGTGATGGGGAGAGACATTTTCTGTTATAAAATAATAGCTCATACAATATGCAATAAAGAACATGTATAAATACAGCAATATAGTCTCACAATATTTAAGGCAGCAATTTTATAACAGACAAGAGAACAATTACTGGTGAAGTTCTTAAAGTTCCATTTCTTAAATGAACAGCAACATTTCCCCACCATTTTCTGTGTAGGATCTCCATGTTTGCATTCAATTTTATCTCTTCTTACCTGAAGATTATGAAGATTACGAAATCATCATAACAGCAATTACTCTCTCTGTTTCCTCCAGCATCATTTTTTAAAATCTGTTAGAGCATCCCTATCAGTATAAAAAGAGCTTTTCTCTCATAATCTCAAAATGCTCTTAACACTGTTTCCTCTATTTCTTTGTTCCTATTTGCAACAAAACTCCTCCAACTCTGTCATAATATTCATTTGTCTCCAATTCCTTGTCACCCATTTTCCCTGAAGTCCTCTAATAAAGATCTCCTCTCAAGTAATCAACAGAAACTCTAAAGTTAGGTAATAATTGGCTTCTGCATTGCCAAATTTAGTGCCAAAATTCAGTCCTGATGTATTTTTGAAATTAACAAGGTGATTTACTCCTTTGTTTATAATAGATTCTTATCTTTGCTTGTAAGATAACATAATTTTCTCATTTTCTTCTTACCTCAGACTATAATCCTTTATTGTATTCTTGCTGGTTTCTCCTCTTCTCAACATAATAACCAAATCTTTGCTACTATTCTCCATATTTATTTATGTTCTTGGTAAAGGTATTCAGTCTCATGACTTTAAATACTGTTTTTATGCTAATAACACTGTAATTATTTTAAACTCAAACTTTTCCTTGATTTTTGAATCTTTTTTATGGGTGTCTAGCAGATTACTGAAATAAAAATTGTCCAAAAAATTCTGATTATTAGCTTCCTAACAACAAACTCGCTGAATTTTCTTTCTTTTACACCCCTTATTGAATTTATCAACAAATCCTATTGCCTTTATTTTCATAAAGTAGTTAGAATCACACCAATCAAACATCTACACTTGAAGACTACAGTTTCAGAGATGAAAGTTTAGTGATTAGAATTAACAATAAATTAGATATTTTAAAAGAAAAGATGAGTGAACTTGAAGACATGGTATAAACAATCCAGAATCAAACACACAGTAAAAAAAATGAACATACAAAAAATTAAAAATACAAAGAATGTTTGTGAGTTTTGGTAGAAATTCCACAGACTTAGTATATATGTAATTGTAGTCCCCGAAGGAGAAGAGAGAGAGACATGAAGCCGTATGGTGGTAAATTCTGTGCCAACTTGAAAAATATTTTTGAATTAGAATAACGTTTAACTCTGTAGACTCTAAACAGATTGCCTTCTGTAATACAGTGGACTTTGTCCAATCAGTTAATGGGCTGAATAGAACAAAAAGCAAAAAGAGCAGCCTCTCTCAGCAAGAGGGAATTCTTTAGCTGACTAATGTGGATTTTGTTTATACCATCATGTATCCTGGGTCTGTCAGGCATAAATACATGATACTACACTAGTGATTTCTTGGGTCTCTAGTGAGTTTAGTGAAGACCACTGGAAGCAGTTGCCTTGGCAGAAGTAGTTGGCAAGGCCAACAATACGCATTCACTGTCTAATCTCAGAGGTATACCATCTCTCTAGTTCTATGTCAATTTAATTTGCAGAATTCTTAATTACCTTTCCTTCCACATGATATCACACTGGTCCATTACACTGATGACATGCTGATTGGACCTAGTGAGCTAGGAATAATAATTACTCTGGCCTTATTAAGACATCCCTGGGGATGGGAGACAAATCTAACAAAAAATCAGAATTATTCTACCTCAGTGTAATATCTAGATGTCCAGTCATGTGGGGTATGTCAAGTTATCTCTTCTAAAATAAAGCATATAGTTATATCTGCCTATAGTTATATCTACCTCTAGAAGGCCTCTTTGGGTTTCAGAGGAAACATATTCTTAATTTGGGTGTGTTATTGGTCCACTAACTAGTGATGTGAAAAGCAGCTAGTTTTGAGTTCAATTCAGGACAAGAGAAGGCTCTGTGAAATATCTAGGCTGTTTCACAAATTGTTCTGCCATGTGGGTTATATGCTACAGTGCATTCAATGATGCTTAAAGTGGCAGTATCAGATAGGGATTCTTTTTGAATTTTGGCAGGCCCCTATAGATGAATCAGAATACAAGCCCTTAGAATTTTGGAGCAAAACTGTGCCATCCTCTTCATATAACTATTTTTCTGTTTAGAAACAGCTCTTGGCCTGCTACTGGGCCTCAGCAGAGGCTGAATGTTTAACCATGAGCCACTGAGCTTCATGTGACTTGAACTGCCCATCACAAACCAGGTGTTATTAAAGATGGCCACACACAGCAGCACTCCAATACAAATAGTATATACAAGATTGGGCCCAAGCCTACCCAAAAAGCACAAGTAAATTACATGAAAAGTGATACAAATGTCCATGGTCACCATATTTTCCACACTACTATCTCTATCCCATGTCTTAGCTCAGATATTATAACAAATTCTTGTAGACTGGGTGACTTAAACAACAGACATATTTCTTACAGGTCTGGAAGCTGAGATGTCCAAAATCAAAGTGTAGGGAGATTTGATTCTGGTGAGAGCTTGCTTCAGAGTTCGCAGAAAGCTGTCTGCTCCTTATATTCTCATATGGCAGAAACTGAAGAGCAAAATAAAACTGTCTTGTCTCTTTTTACATGTGTACTAATTCCATTCATAAAGGCTCTACTCTCAAGGTCTAATAACTTCTCAAAGGGCCCACCTATAACAACACAATGGAGTTTAGGATCTCACCATATGCATTTTAGTGTGACATGAACATTCAGTTCATAGCACTCAGTCTGCACCAATGGCCTCAGGGGGAATTCCTTCCATCATTTGAGAGGAAAGAGAAAACTCAGGCCTCGTTTACAGATAGCTCTGCATGATGTGTAGGCATGACCAAAAAGTGAATAGACTCATCACTATAGCCACTTTCTCTAATATTCCAGAATGATAGTGGAAAAGGAGCATCCTGCAAGTGGACAGAACTTTAAGCACTTCACTTTGTTTGAAAGGAGAATTGGCCATGTGTATGATTATATACCACTCCGTGGCTGTGGCCAATATTTCAGCTAGATGTTCAGGGACTTGAAAGGAAAGTGATTGGAGAATTGGTAATAAGGAATTCTGAGGAAGAAATGTATGGATGGACTTTTCTAAATGGCAAATATCTGTGTGTGTGTGTGTGTGTGTGTGTGTGTGTGTGTGTGTATGAAGATATAAAGATATACGTCCCATGTCATTGCCCACCAGAAAGTGACCTCATCATAGGAACATTTTAATAATACAATGGGTACCCCAACAGGATTATGACAAAATTGGTCATCGTGGCAAGGATGGAGGTTATGCATGACTTAGTAACATAGACTTCCATGCACCTGACAGCCACTGCCAAGTGCCCAATTTTCCAATAGTAAAGATCAACAATGAGTGTTCAATATGGCATCATTCCCTAGGTTGATCAGCCAACTGTCTAGTGTCAGGTTGTTTACACTGGACCACTTCTGCTGTGGAACAGTCTTTTATTCTTAATGGATTTGATATTTATTCTGGATATGGATTTGGCTTCCCTATATGCAATACTTCTATAAGAACTGCTATTTGTGAATTTACACAATGTCCTATCTACTGTCATATTAGTCTACACAGCATTTCTTCTGAACAAGGAACTCATTTTACACAAACGAAGACTGGCAATGGACCCATGCTCATGGAATTTATGGGTTTTATCTCATCATCCAACATCCTGAAACAGCTGGGTTGATAGAACTGTGGAATGGCTTCTTGAAGATCCAGTCACGGTGGTAGCTGGGGGAGAATGACTTGCAAGGCTGGGGCAAGGTTCTCCAGGTGATTCCATGGGCTCTGAATCAGTGTCCAGTATATGGTACACTCTCCCTTAGCCAGGACATCCAGGTCCAGGAACAAAGGTCTGGAAATGGGAGGAGCACCAATCACCATTACTCTTAACAACTCCCTAGTAAAATATTTGCTTCCTGTCATGGCAACTTTATGCTCTGCTTGCATAGGAGTCTTAGTCTCAAAGAGAAGAATATTTATATTGGGAGACAGAGTAATACTTCCATTAAAGTGAAAGTTGAGACCACCAGGCTATTTTGAACTCTTCATGTTTCTGAATCAATAGGCAAGGGAAAGAGTTACTGTACAGGCTACGGAATTGATGCTGATGTCCAAAGGTGAAATTGGACTGCTAGTCCACAATAGAGATAAGAGAGAGATGTCTGGTATTCATGAAATCCCCTGCAGCATCTTTTAGTATTACCTGCATTGTCATTAAAGTCAATGAATGAAAAACTACTACTCAATTTCAATACCACTATTAGCCTAAGCCTTCAAGAACAAATAATCTTTAGTTAGCTAAACAAGGCTTAATGCCATTTTAATTTTAATGGCTCTCAACTATCAGTTTTTTTTTTTTCTTGGGTGGTATTTTTGGTGTTGTATAAAAATTCAGCAGCTAATCCAATGTCATGAAGATTTTCTCCACTGTTTTTGCCCAGATATGTTACAGTTTTATATTTTGCGTTAAGGACTTTAATACATTTTGAGTTAATTTCTGTTTAAGGTAAGAAGTCTTTATCTAGTTTCAATTTTTACACAAGGGCATCTAGTTGTTCTAGCTCCATTTGTTGAAAACTCATTTCCATTGAACTGCCTTCACTCTTTTTTCAAAAATCAGTTGACTATGTTTATGTTGGCTCTCTATCATATTCTGTTCATCTATTTGTTTATTCTTTCATCAATATCATGTGCTCTTGACTATTATAACTGTAGAGTCTTAAGATTGGGTAGCATAAGTTACCCAATTTTGTTTTTCTTTTATATTGTATTGACTATACTATGTCTTTTGCTGTACCATACACATTTTAGAATTAGTGTGTGGATATCTACAAAATAGTTTACTGGGGTTTTGATTGAGATTATATTGAATTTATAGATCAACTTGGGAAGAATTGACATCTTAAATGTATCAAGTCTTCTAATTCTTTCTTCCAATATATGCTCCAATATGCAATCTATGCTCCAATCTATGTAGATTATACCTCCATTTACTTAGATCTTTTAAAAACTTTTCATTCTTCAGAGACTTATCATTTTCCACATGAAGATCCTATGCATACTTTCTAGATTTAATGAATATTTTCATTTTCTTAAATTTCAAATTCAATAGTTTATTGTTGATGGATAGGAAAGCAATTGACTTTTATGTTTTCTGCATTGAAAAGTGCTTCATGTGCAAATAAATACAAGTTTTATTCTTCCTTTCCTATCTGCATTTTTTTTCTTCTCCCTCTATTGCACTAGTTATGTCTTCTAGTATGATGCTGAATGGAATGAAGAAAGAAGTCATCCTCACCTAGTTCCAGTTTTAGAGGTAAAAATGACAGTTTCTCACCATTAAGTATATTGTATCTATAGGCTTTTGTCTATAATATCTTTTTCATGGTAAGGCAATTTCTCCTTATTCCTAGTATTTGGGAACTTTTTAATCACAAATAGTGTTGAATTCAGTTAAATGATTTCTATATATCTTATTAATTTTCTTATAAAATCTCTTAACATCATGATTTACGTTTATCTATCACCCATCTATCATCTATCTATCTATCTATCCATCTATCTATCATCTATCATCTATTTATTTGTGTTGATCCAGCCACTTATTCACTGAAATAAACCACAAGTAACTATTGTAACTATTGCAGTCTTATTCTTTATGTCTTGCTATACTTGATTTGATAATATTTTGTTAAGGATCTTTGCATTTATGTTCATCTATAATAACACCTGATAGTTTCTCACTAGTTAGAAAAATACTGACTACTAATATAAGAAAGAGATGGGATTGAATAAATTCATGTACTAAATAATATTACCATGTAAAAATATGATATTCTGAAACAAATTAATTTTCATAAAAATTGGGTAGTACATTATGTAAGAATGTTTTAAATTCAACAAGTATTTTTAATATGTCTATTATTTAAGAACACTGTTTCATGTAGTGTGTAAATGTATGGATTGTATATGTGATATAAAATGAAATACTAATGTAGAGTGACATAGTTTGGTTAAGCATTATTATATGGGAACAAAGATCATTGTTTCTGGAGTCAGAACATTTAAAATTCATTTATTTATTTAATTTAATGAATAATTAATTAATTAACATATAATGTATTGTTTACCTCAGTGTACAAGTCTGTGAATCTTCAGGCTTACACATTTCAAAGCACTTACCATAGCACATACCCTCCCCAATGTCCATAACCCAGCCACTCTATCCGTACCCCCTCTACCTCCCAGCCACCCTTAGCTCATTTTGTGAGTTTAGGGGTCTCTTATGGTTTGTCTCCTTCCTCATCCCATCTTGTTTCCCTCCCCAACCTCCCCCATGACCCCCCACTCTGCTTCTAAAATCTTCATATCAGAGATATCATATGATAATTGTCTTCCTCTGACTGACTTATTTCACTTAGCATAATACCCTCCAGTTCCATCCATGTCATTGCAAATGGCAAGATTTCGTTTCTCTTGATGGCTGCATAGTATTCCATTGTATATATATACCATATCTTCTTTATCCATTCATCTATTGATGGATATCTAGATTCTTTCCATAGTTTGGCTATTTTGGACATTTCTGCTATAAACATTTGAGTACACGTGCCCCTTCGGATCACGACATTTGTATCTTTAGGGTAAATACCTAATAGTGGGATTGCTGGGTCATGGGGTAGCTCTATTTTCAACTTTTTGAGGAACCTCCATACTGTTTCCAGAGTGGCTGTACCAGCTTGCATTCCCACCAACAGAGTAGGAGGGTCCCCTTTCTTTGCATCCTCACCAACATCTGTCGTTTCCTGACTTGCTAATTTTAGCCATCTGACTGGTGTGAGGTGGTCTCTCACTGTGGTTTTGATTTGTATTTCTCTGATGCTGAGTGACATAGAGCACTTTTTCATGTGTCTGTTGGCCATTTGGATGTCCTCTTTGCAGAAATGTCTGTTCATATCTTCTTCCCATTTCTTGATTAGATTATTTGTTTTTTGGATGTTGAGTTTGAGAAGTTCTTTATAGATTTTGGATACTAGCCCTTTGTCTGATATGTCATTTGCAAGTATCTTCTCCCATTCTGTCAGTTGTCTTTTGGTTTTGTTGACTGTTTCCTTTTCTGTGCAAAAGCTTTTGATCTTGATGAAGTCCCAATAGTTCATTTTTGCCCTTGCTTCCCTTGCCTTTGGAGAAGTTACTGTGGCTGAGGTTGAAGAGATTGCTGCCTGTGTTCTACTCCAGGATTTTGATGGAGTCATGTCTCACATTAAGGTCTTTGATCCATTTGGAGTCTATTTTTGTGTGTGGTGTAAGGAAATGGTTCAGTTTCATTCTTCTGCATGTAGCTGTCCAGTTTTCCCAACACCATTTGTTGAAGAGACTGTCTTTTTTCCACTGGATATTCTTTGCTGCCTTGTCTAAAATTAGTTGACCATAGAGTTGAGGGTCCATTTCTGGGCTCTCTATTCTGTTCCATTGATCTATCTGTCTGTTTTTGTGACAGTACCACACTGTCTTAATGATTATAGCTTTGTAATCAAGCTTGAAGTCAGGAATGGTGATGCGTCCAACTTTGGTTTTCTTTTTCAACATTCCTCTGGCTATTCAGGGTCTTTTCTGGTTCCATGTAAATTTTAGGATTATTTGTTTTATTTCTTTGAAATAAATTGATGGTATTTTGTTAGGGATTGCATTAAATGTGTAGATTGCTTTAGGTAGAATAGACATTTTCCAATATTTGTTCTTCTAGTCCATAAGCATGGGATGTTTTTCCATTTCTTGTCCATAAGACTTATGGACTTTCTAGTCCATAAGCATGGGATGTTTTTCCATTTCCATTTCCTCAATTTCTTTCATGAGCACTTTGTAGTTTTCTGAGTACAAATTCTTTGCCTATTTGGTTAGGTTTATTCCTAGGTATCTTATAGTTTTGGTTGCAATTGTAAATGGAATCGACTGCTTAATTTCTCTTTCATCGTTTTTCTATTGGTGTATAGAAATGCAACTGATTTCTGTGCATTAATTTTATATCCTGACACTTGACCGAATTCCTGTATGAGTTCTAGTACTCTTGGACTAGAGTCTTCTGGGTTTTCCACATAAAATATCATATCATCTGCAAAGAGTGAGAGATTGACTCTTCTTTGCCAACTTGGATTCCTTTGATTTCTTTTTCTTGTCTGATTGCTGAGGCTAGGACTTCTAGTACTTTGTTGAATAGCAGTGGAGATAGTGGGCATCCCTGCCGTGTTCCTGATCTCAGGGGAAATGCTGAGAGCTTTTCCCCATTGAGAATGATATTTGCTGTGGGTTTTTCTTAGATGCCCTTGATGATGTTGAGGAATGTACCCCCTATTACTACGCTGTGAAGAGTTTTGATCAAGATGCTATGCTGTACTTTGTCACATGCTTTTTCAGCATCAATTGAGAGTATCCTATGGTTCTTGTTCTTTCTTTTATTAATATATTGTATCACATTGATTGATTGTGGATGTTGAACCAAACTTGCAGCCCAGGAATAAATCCCACTTGGTCATGGTGAATAATCCTTTTAATGTACTGTTGGATCCTATTGGCTAGTATTTTGGTGAGAATTTTTACATCCATATTCATCAAGGATATTGGTGTATAATTCTACTTTGTGATGGGGTCTTTGTCTGGTTTTGGGATCAAGGGGATGCTGGCCTCATAAAATGAGTTTGGAAGTTTCCCTTCCATTTCTATTTTTTGGAACAATTTCTGAAGAATAGGTATTAATTCTTCTTTAAATGTTTGGTAGAATTCTCCTGGGAAGCCGTCTGGCCCTGGGCTTTTGTTTGTTGGGAGATTTTTGATGACTGCTTCAATCTCCTTACTGCTTATGGGTCAGTTCAGGTTTTCTATTTCTTCCTGGTTCAGTTTTGGTAGTTTGTGTCTCTAGGAATGCATCCATTTCTTCAGGATTGTTAAATTAGCTGGCAAATAGTCGCTCATAATGTGTTCTTATAATTGTTTGTATTTCTTTGGTGTTGGTTGTGATTTCTCCTCTTTCATTCATGATTTTATTAATTTGGGTCCTTGCTCTTTTCTTTTTGATAAGTCTGGCCAGGGGTTTATCAATCCTATTAATTCTTTCAAAGAACCAGCTCCTAGTTTTGTTGATTTGTTCTACTGTTTTTTGCTTTTTTATTTCATTGACTTCTGCTCTGATCTTTATGATTTTTCTTCTTCTGCTGGATTTAGACTTTCTTTGCTGTTCTTTTTCTAGCTCCTTAGGTGTAAGGTTAGGTTATTTTTTGAGATCTTTCTTGTTTTTTGAGAAAGGCTTGTATTACTATATACTTTCCTCTCAGGACCACCTTTGCTGTGGCCCAAAGATTTTGAACAGTTGTGTTTTCATTTTCATTTGTTTCTATGAATCTTTTTAATTCTTTAATTTCCCTGTTATCCCATTCATTCTTTGTTAGGATGCTCTTTAGCCTCCATGTATTTGAGTTCTTTCCAACTTTCCCCTTGTGATTGAGTTCTAGTTTTATGACATTGTGGTCTGAAAATATGCAGGGAATTTTCCCAATCTTTTGGTACTGGTTGAGACCTGATTTGTGTCCCAGGATGTGATCTATTCTGGAGAATGTTCCACGTGCACTAGAGAAGAATGTATATTCTGTTGCTTTGGGATGGAATGTTCTGAATATATCTGTGATGTCCGTCTGCTTCAGTGTGTCATTTAGAGCCTCTATTTCCTTGTTGATTTTTTGCTTAGATGATCTGTCCGTTTCAGTGAGGGGGGTATTAAAGTCTGCTACTATTATTGCATTATAGTTGATGTATTTCTTTGACTTTGTTATTAATTGGTTTATATAATTGGCTGCTCCCATGTTAGGGGCATAGACATTTACAATTGTTAGATCTTCTTGTTGGACAGTCCCTTTAAGTATGATATAGTGTCCTTCCTCATCTCTTATTATAGTCTTTGGCTTGAAATCTAATTTATCTGATATAAGGATTGTCATCCCAGCTTTCTTTTGATGTCCATTAGCATGGTAAATTGTTTTCCACCCCCTCACTTTACATCTGGAGGTGTCTTTGGGTCTAAG
>CM053604.1:81361447-81402770 GCA_028646535.1 Procyon lotor
TTTATTTATTTGACAGAGAGAAACACAGCGAGAGAGGGAACACAAGCAGAGGGAATGGTAGCGGGAGAAGCAGGCTTACTGCCGAGCAGGGAGCCCGATGCAGGGCTCGATCCCAGGACCCTGGGATCATGACCTGAGCCGAAGGCAGACGCTTAACGACTGAGCCACCTAGGCGCCCCTATGGGTCTTGTTTTTTATTCCTTCTGATACCCTGTGTCTTTTGATTGGGGCATTTAGCCCATTTACATTCAGGGTAGCTATTGACAGATATGAATTCAGTGCCATTGTATTGCCTCTAAGGTGACTGTTAACTGTATATTGTCTTTGTTTCTTTCTGGTCTATGTTCCTTTTAAGCTCTCTCTTTACTTAGACGACCCCTTTCAATATTTCCTGTAGGGCTGGTTTGGTGTTTGCAAATTCTTTTAATTTTTGTTTGTCCTGGAATCTTTTAACCTCTCCATCTATTTTCAGTGACAGCCTAGCTGGATATAGTATTCTTGGCTGCATATTTTTCTCAGTTAGTGCTCTGAATATAGCATGGCAGTCCTTTCTGGCCTGCTGGGTCTCTGTGGACAGGTCTGCTGCCAATCTAATATTTCTGCCTTTGTATGTTACTGACTTCTTGTCCCGAGCTGCTTTCAGGATTTTTCTCTTTGTCACTAAGACTTGTAAGTTTCACTATAGATGACGGGGTGTAGACCTATTTTTTATTGATTTTGAAGGGGGTTCTCTGTGCCCCCTGGATTTTGATGCTTGTTCTCTTTGCCAGATTAGGGAAATTCTATACAATAATTTTCTCCAATATACCTTCCACCCTTCTCTTTCTTTCTTCTTCTCTGGGATCCCTATTACTCTAATATTGTTGCATCTTATGATATACTTTACATCTCGAATTCTCCCCTTGTGGTTCAGTAGTTGTTTGTCTCTCTTTTCTCAGCTTCTTTATTCTCTCTCATTTGGTCTTCTATATCGCTAATTCTTTCTTCAGCCTTGCTTATCCTAGCAGTGAGAGCCTCCATTTTTTATTGTACTTCATTAATAACTTTTTTGATTTCAGGTTTGTTAGATTTTAGTTCTTTTATTTCTCCAGAAAGGGATTTTCTATTATCTTCCATGCTTTTTTCAAACCCAGCTATCATCTTGATAACTGTCATTTTGAACTCTATTTCTGACATATTACTAATGTCCATATTGACTAGGTCTCTAGCCATCAGTACTAACTCTTGTTCTTTTTTTTGTGGTGACTTTTTCCACTTTGTCATTTTATCAAGATAAGAATAGATGAGTGAGAGAGAAAAAAATACTCTGGAGTTCTGCAGTTTTCACTGATTGATGAACTAAGTCTTGGTTGGATATACTTGCTGATCTTCTGGGGGAGGGGCCCATTCTAGTGATTCTCAAATGTCTTTGCCTGAGGTGGAATTGTACTGCCCTTGCCAGGGGATGGGCCATGCAATTTACTCAGGTTTGCTCTTGGGCGTCTTTGTTCCCTGAGTGCTTTCCATACCACCCTGGAGGCCAGAAATGAAAATAGTGTCCTCCCAGTCTTCGGCCCAGAGGAGCTGAGTGCTTGGGGCCATGGTCCTCAGTATGCCCTCAGAGGAAAGCAGTCAATCACTCCCATCTCCCTTGTCTGCAGCCTGTGCTCTGTGCTCAGCTAGCCCGTGGTAGAGCGTCTCTATCTGCAGCACGCATGGCCCCATCTGGGGTTTCCAATTCCAGCAGGAATTCCAGCAGATTCCTGCTGGGTGCTCCTGCACCTCTCCTCCTGCAGGAGGAAGGAGGGGGTCTTTCTGGAACTGCCTCTTGTGGTGTCCCTGCTTTAAGAGTATTGGCCCGACTGTGCCTCCTATCGCAGTGTATGGTAAGCCCAAGCTGATAGCCCACTGTGCAGCTCCTTCTCTGCTGCTGGCTTCTCCACACGGATACCTGGAAGCTCTGCTGCACTCAGACACCCCCAGTCCCCTTATGACACCATGAGTCCTGAAATCACACTGTTCCCATGAGGGCTAAACCTCCTGCTTAGCCCCTGAAGTTATGTCCTTCAGTGGAACAGACTAAAAGTTCCAATTTCATCCCTCTGCCCACAGTCTCTCTTCCCATCGCTTTGGATTCACTTTTTCCACATGTCCTACCTTTCAGAAAATAGTTGATTATCTGCTCCTGGAATTGCTGTTCTTCCTCTCTTCTCTCTCCTGTTGAGTCTGCCTTAAAATACATTTAAACCGTTAAACATTTACATCCTGGCTTTAACATTATATGAAACTTGGAAAATTCTTTGCTATCTCATCTGATCAATAGATCAAGCAATCCTATTTCAATAACAGGATTTTTCTGGGATTAGATGACATAATGTATTTAAAACACCTTACATGCTTCTGGTACATAATAAATGTATATTCATTTACTCAGTAACCATTTATTGAATGTCTGTTCTTCTACTATATTAATAGGCATGTTGAAAATAAAGATGCCATTATCCTAGCCCTAAAAATGATGATGGTTAGTAATTACAAAAAGGTTAATTTGAGGAATAAATGTTTGTAGTAATTAATCAAAGTCCTTTGTGATTAAAATGAAAGGATGCCACCCGGAAGATATAGCCTCTTCCCAAGGTTTCAGCAATTGACTGAGCACAAACTAACAATCTGCATTTTTAGTATTAGCTCTGAAATACATGAAAGTTTGTATTTGGAAAGATGTTACTTCCTGATACAAATTGTCTCTCTTCTAATCTGGAGGAGAAATATGTTTAAAGAAACTAACTCTAAAGTTCTTTTAGTTTTAATGCAGTATTGTCACAATCGCCAAACAAATAATTGACACTTATAGCTAAATGTAAACACTTGTAAATGACAAGTTTAAGTTATCTGAATTTTAAACAAATATATTGAACTAAGTATACATTTTTTTAAAAGATTTTATTTATTTATTTGACACAGAGAGAGAGAAAATGAGCAGGGGTGGAGGGGCAGATAGAGTGGAAAAAGCAGTCTCCCTTCTGAGTGGGGAACCCAATGCAAGGCTCAACCCCAAGATGCTGAGATCATGATTTGAATCAAAGGCAGATGCTTAGCCCACTGAGTGACCCAGGTGCCCCAAATATACATATTTAAGAGTCTACTAGTTCAATGAAATTTGAAAAGAAAACAAAATATATGAACATTTAGTACACTTGAAGGGTTAATTAAACTACTGTACAAGGGAACTGATTTAATAATTCTGTTGCTGTGTATATTTTGAAGTTCCTTTATTTTGTAAAATTTGAATTTTGGCAAGGATTATATTTAATCTTGAATCTTTGAATTTTAGAATTATAATATTACATATAATAGTAGATATGGTTGTTGTTGTTTTTTTTTTTTTTTAATAGGAATGGAAACCTAAAATGTAAGGGAACTTAGAAATAGAAACTAGATTAAGAAACTAATATTGCAAAATATTAAGTTACTCAACCCAGATCATAAAGGAATATACACTAAATGCTCCCCATGCTTTTTGATCAAAATTTCAGGTGAACTCTTATCTACAGCTTTTCATGTGAACCACTGTTTTTATATGTACTTAAGTGGCAGGAATAAATGGGGACCTTGTTGTTATCAGTGTATTGATCTCCAATGGGTGGCTGCACATAAGCAGTGATGCATTAGATGAGAAACAGGTTGTTTTTCTGCATTAGCTATGAGGTGTCAGGACAGGTAAAACAATGACAGCAATATTAATATATCACCTCCAGGTGACAGTAGAAATAAGAAAGCTATTGATTTTATAACATCTTTAAAATCAGGAATAAATCATTGTCTCATGAAGAAAGAGACATTTATTTATTTAACACCTGGCATTTTACATGATTTATATGTCATTTATATGAATGCATTCTACTTTCCACATTTGAGATTTAAGAGTACAAATAGAGGCTTTCATTTCATGATGATAATGCAAGCAGAGGAATTTTATCGCCCATAATTTTTTAAATATTTAAAGGAAAGAACAAAGGAACATAATAGCAAAGAAAAACAATAGTAATAGATATGCATTATATCTTGAAATTAGGGAAGAATATTGCCCACAGAACTGCCATTTCTAATTATTTCTGTAAGCTATCAGAATTGCATCTAGTGAGTAGTCTATCTGACTAAAAACAAAACACAAAAGACAGGGTATTAAGGTGAAGGACTGTTAGCAAATTCAATAAAATTCAAATAGAAACTTAGAACAATTAAGATCAATTTACATAAAAATATAGACAAATAAGTGTGTTTTGGTGAGGATTCACAAGTAGAGATAAAAATGTCTGTGGCATGTGTAAGATTATTACAAAGTAATTTTTTTTTTTAAAGATTTTATTTATTTGACAGAGAGAAACACAGCTAGAGAGGGAACACAAGCAGAGGGAATGGTAGTGGGGAGAAGCAGGCTTCCTGCAGGCCCCTGGGATCTGACCTGGACCCAAGGCAGACCCTTAATGATTGAGCCACCCAGGAGCCCCTACAGAGTAATATTTAATAGGAGTTTTGGGTTTCTCTACCAAAATAAATGAGTAAATGGAAATGGAGCAAATTCTACAGAGCATAAGAAAATATTACGCCTGAAGTTTTATCTAAACAGATTTTGAGTATGATAACATGCAGAGATGAAAAACAAACAACCAAAAACTCCAGCTGAGGTAAAAATACAAAATCAAAGCTAAAGTGTTTGTTGTTTTTCTTCCTTTTCTTCAGATGTCAGTAATGGACTGTCCAGACTGATCTAGGGTATTCCTAGGCTAAGTGGAGAGAATAGAAAAAAAGATATTTTGCCCATTACCTTTTGTTAGCAACCTCAGGGCCCTAGTCATATTGTTGAACATGGACCCATTTGTGCACTGGCTTTACTCTAACTCTGTCACTTGGAAAATGTTTTATGTTTTCATAGTGTGGCAAAGGTAAAAACATCAGGAACCTATATGAAGATAATTGATCTAGTCATTAATTCAGGGGAATATTTCCATATAAATGTGAGTCTTAAGTAAAACTAGATGAATAAAACTAGTGAGTTAAATCATGAATATAAGCAAGGCATTTAATTTAATGAGAACAGCATGGGCAAATGCTCTGTGACAAGCAGACTTCCTTAAACACAAAGGACATTGTGGTGCAAAATTTTTGCATGTCATAGAACAGAAATTTTCAGAGCCAGGAAAGCCTTCAGGAGAATTTACTGTAACTGCCTAATTTTCCTACCTGGAAAATTGACAAGACAAGAATTTTACCTAGACCACATAGAGAAAACAGAAAAACAACAATAACTACATTCGGGTTTCTTAATTTTAAGTCTAATATTTTTATATCCTCACAAAGGTAAAATTAACAGTTAACCTGTGTTTAGCACAACTATATACACAACTATATACTTCTTAACTGTTTTTCCTTTATAAATTCTAGGACTAAAACTTCTTTATGAAATGTGATCTTATACTATTTTGTTAGAAGGGAAATATTAATTCAATGTATTTTTTAGAAATGCATATTTTTCAGTAAATATCAATAACTAGATGAAAATGAACACCTCTTCTTCCATCTCCTGAACCATAAGGTTTGCTAACTCTACACAGCTGTAGAAATTTAAATAACTGGCATGTGGGGACAGGGTGAAATTTAGCCTTTTCAAGCAGATTTTTTTTTTTTTAGCAATGACATATTGTCTCATCAACACATCTAGGAGCTTCTATTTTTGAAATGCTTCACTTATCACTTGTGGAGTGTTGAAATGGAACCTATTTTTTTTTCCCCAAAGAGAACATTGCTTGCAAAGACAGATTGTCTCATCTGCATTAAGAAACTATCCCTCGTGAACACTCTGTCTATTGAGACAAGCACATGCTTTCTCTCTGCAAAACCTGAATATTTAAAAATGAGAACTTTTACTTTATTCTTGGATTATAATTTTTGTTAGAGGCTAATAATTTAACTGTTTTGGCTTATATTCCTTATGAAATCCAATTGTTGTTCTTAAAATAGGAAAGTCATACTTCTATAAAAAGATAATTTGAGATGGGCAATGTAGAAACAGACTGACAATTGAGAATTTAGGTGAAATTTTCCTGGAGTAGTTAGTGTCCTCTCCTCCTTAGACAAAGCAAAGCAAAGCAAAACAAAACGAAACAAAACAAAACAAAACAAAACACCCACATTCAGGATCTGTGACAGATGAAAGAATTATGTTAAGTTGAAGCTTGTACAAATGGAGAGAAACTGAGGAACTTTGGAACACTCTGGTCAATGGAGTCCCTTCTTGGCATAGAAATGACCTGAAATATAATATAGTTAGAGCAAGCTTGAGCTCTAATGGCAGGAGATCAGGGTCAAACTAGATAAACTCTGACGTCATTCATGACATTGTGAAAGTCACTCTATCACTATTACTCTCAATGTGTGTGTGTGTGTGGTCACACCCTCCCCCCACAGAGGTTTTGAGAGTATTAAATGTGCTTTACACAATTACACATACAGTGTGTTTAACATATATTTCTTGGAAAGGAGTAAAAAATGTGCTTTAGCATACAGTGTGTTTAACATATACTTCTTGGAAAGGAGTAAAATCTCTGTATTGCTTTTTATTTTTTAATTTTTTTAAAGATTTTATTTACTTGAGAGACAAAGAGAACAATGAGCAGGGTGAGGGGCAGAGAGAGAGACAGGCTTTCCACCGAGTGGGGAGCCAGACACAGGGCTAGATCCCAGAACTCTGGGATCATACCTGAGCCGAAGGCATATGGTTAACCAACTGAACCACCCAGGTGCCCCTCTGTATGGCTTTTTAGCAGAAAGGTTTTTTTTTTTTTTTTTTTTTTTTTTTTTTTTTTTTGAGGTATGATATTTATTCTGAAAATACTGAAGTTATAATTAAAAGGTTCAATATATTTTGACCAGATGAACCCCCATGTAATCAGCCGTGTAACCAAATTCAAATAAAAATCACAGACATTCCCAGGACCCTTGTGGTGTGTTGAAATGGAACCAATTTTTCCCTAAAGCCTTTTTTATAACCTCTTGGAGTCACAACCCTTGCAAGCTTAACCACTATCCTGACATCTAACTATCGATTTCTTTAGATTGTGCTTGATTTTGCATAGATATAATTCTAAAATATGTACTCTTTTTTTTGGTCTGGCTTTTTCAACCCAATATTTTCTGACTTGTACTATCAAAGTCATCCAGGAGGGAGAAGAGAGCTAAGGAATAAATAAATCTACCTGTTTCTTTGTCAGTAGTGGAGGAAATCAAATTGATACTTTTTTCTTTAAAACACTATTCAATTGCAGGTAAAAATAAAATGACATTTAGTAAAAGTCATAAAAATTGAATCACGAATTTATGCCATAGCATACTGACTTGAAAATATAAATAGAGCAAATATTCTCAGAGATGTAAAAATTCAGGGAACATAGCACTTAAAATTATTTAAAAAATGAAAATCTACTTGATGATGAAATCTAGCCATCTAGTAGAATGAATATGTAGCTTTAGTAAAATATCAAGTCTCATAGGTAAAGTTATGCCTAAGTAATTGTCTAAAAACAAAAATGTCATGTATACTGTAGGTGCAAAATGATCAATTTGAGAATTAACACTTGGAAATTAGAGGAGACAAGGAGTGTCAATGGAATAATCTCATTCTTTAAATTTAGAAATTAATATAAGTTAAGTAAATTTGTTAAAGTAAATAAATATATATTTATTTTATTAACTCAAAATAATTAACCAGATGACTTAACAATATATAAATATTAAAAATTAGGAGTTAGGCAGAAAAGGGACTTACTTTTACCAACCTATTTATATTGTCTATTTAAAATCACTTAAAAGTTTTTAAAATCTGCATATATTTTTTCTCCTTCCCTGATTTCTATTGGAATGGAGGTTTTTCCATTCATATAATGGATCATTTCATTAATTCCTTTACTGTATTGGAATCATTGGTTATATTTTTATTCTACAAATTATCCTTAAATTTTAAGAAAAATATTTAAATATTCTAACAATTGTGTAGTTACTTTTATAATTAATTAATATTAAAAATAGATCAATTTTAACAGTTTGTGGGTGCCCTATTGTTTCTTCTATCTCAGGTGTTTTCTCAATATTTATGTTTCCTTTTCACCAAAAGATGCAGTTAATATTTTGAGGGTTTTAGAATGATAAATAACATTACAGGTGATAGAGAGTCATATTTAAAACCTGTGTATATGGGCACCTGGGTAGCTCAGTGCATTAAAGCCTTTGCCTTTGGCTCAGGTCATGATCTTAGGGTCCTGGGATGGAGCCTCACATTGGGCCCTCTGCTCAGCATAGAGCCTGCTTCCCCCTCTCTCTCTGCCTGCCTTTCTGCCTACTTGTGATCTCTCTCTCTCTCTCTCTCTGTCTGTCAAATAAATAAATAAAATCTTTAAAAAAATTAAAAATAAAAAAAGTAAAACCTGTGTCTAGAGATGGGCAATGTAGAAACAGACTGACAATTGAGATTGTAGGTGAAATGGCATGATCATTTAGAAGTTCTGTGACCAGGAGGAAAGTGCTTAAAGTCTCTGTACTTTGTTTTCTTTCCATTTGCAAAATTGAGGTAATACTTCAGAGGACCTTAAGCTATCTTCCATGTTTCTTAACTAACTCTTTATCTTTTTGTCTCTCTGTCCTTTGAAATATATGAATTCCCCCAAATTTGTGTATTTGTCTATTTAAATTGCGAGTGTGCTTCATTCACTCTATCTTTGTAATGAGATAGTATATTTTTTAATCTGCAAAATATATAGACATGATGGAGATTTAAGTATAGTTATAAACATAGACATAGACATACATGAATATATATTTATATCTTCCAATGAGTTCTTTTTCATAGATATCTGTTCTTATGTTACTTTTACTTATTTTTATTTCATGAACCTTTTGCTATCTTAGTCATTATCCTTTAGTTGTATTTTTGGTCATCTTAAATGAATTTCTTTTAAAACTTGTTAGATGGAATTAATTAATCTATAATTAATTAATCTAGGTTGAAATTATGTTGTGATTATTTGTATTGTTGGCTTTCATACATTTTTTTTCCTGAGAACTTAATTTATAAGTTCCTGTTTAATCAGAGAAGGTGTTGTTATTTCTCTCTAAAAGTGTTAGGTAGTTGCCTCCTTACAATCACTAACAAAGAATTAGATATTACCAGTTGATGTTTTTGTACCTTTATGATATTAGGATATCATATATCCCATTGCTGAGCTGCTGCTAAGTTACTGTTGTAGTTTGATTCACTTTTTTATTTCTCTTTTCCTTCCCTCTCTTCCTTCTCACCTTCATTGGAGTCAAGTCTTTATTTCAATTTGATAGCTCTCATAGGCTCTTATGGTTCCCTTTCTTTCATTTTTTTTCTTCTTTAGGATTTTTTTTTCCCATTAAATCTTTTGTTCTTCTAATATAAATTTAGTATTTACTTCATAGAAGATGAGGACTAATGCATTGGATATTCTTTAGGGGGACAAGTTATTGTGTCTTGCATCTTCCACTTCTAAGAAAAAAACCGTGATTGGCAGGTGTCTTTGGCTTACGGATGCATGATACATCACACTTGAGACTATCATCCTGGTGCACTTAACAGATCAAGTGAACGAATGCCATTTTTGAATGGATGTTGGAGGAATAGATGGGTCTGTAGCAAGTCCTGGCTATGGTATAAGCAGTCCTAGCCTGTGCCAAGATGATTTGAGATGATCTTACGCTACTAGGGAAATCTATGGTAGATAAGATTGTCTTTCCATCAATTTACACTTATGATTTCATGGAGAACATTTTATGACCAGCTGTTAGAGGACAAAATATAAACCAAGTCTGAGTCATGTGTAGATCAGTTCTGTGTTTATACAAGTTGACAGTCAATTTCTTTTGTGCTACAACCTCACACACTATGGCTTTGAAAGAATGTGATCAAATTAAATTCCTTCAGTTTGTAGCAATGGTAATCCACTGCATGTGGAGGAAGAATTGCTTGAGTTCAGGTTGTACGGGGACTCTTATCTTGTGATGAATGGTGTGGCTCTTTGGGGAGGGCTTGGAAGGAAAAAGATTGATAGATTTTAATGAGGAGGTATGACATACAGAGGCATGATAATGAACCTTGGGAGTGGTCATAAAGTGTTATGTGAGATCTCATTAATGCCAACTAGAAAATATCCCCTTCAGAAGATACACTCAACCACGAAACAAGTCGATTGATCCAGTAGATGTCCAGCAGCCTCTGTATTAAACCACTCTAGTTTTTGCACAATGAATAGATCTCCTTGAATAGTGGCAAATCTCCATAGTCATCGCGGTAGAGATAAGAGCTGTGCATGTGTCCAACACCATAAACTTCTTCTCATCAAGGCCTATTTAGTGACTGCTGCTGAATGTTTAATATATCAAGAGCAGATATCAATGTTGAGCCACAGTAAATATTATCTCTTAAGCACATCAACTAGACCATTGGTGGCAAATTGATTGCATCAAACCCATATAGATGCAAAATAGTTTAATTAGTGTTTACTTAGACTGGAAAATATTCTCAAGATGGTTTTGCTTTTCTGATATCATAGAAAATTGTTATTGGTACCACAATAATAAGCGGTTAGTGAAATAAATATAGGACATAGATTGTCTTTGGAGAAAAATGGTAGGTGATATATTTGAAGAGGTCGTGTGACCACAGAGATGGCTTCTAATGTGTTGGTAATATAGTGGACACAGGTCCATTACTTTTACTATTATTTTAAATGGTATCTACTTTTATACTTTTATATAAATAGCATATAAAAATGATGTTGACTGACCTTAAAAATTAATTAAGGATACACATACACACACTATATGCATATATACTGTGTTCAGTTTCCCTTTAGGACTGAGGTACTCTTTTCATCAGCAGCACTAGTAGAGTAGGTATGTTACTGATGGCTCTCAGTTGGGTGGCTCCCTGACTAGCTCCCCCACAAAAGGGCATGTCTTCTTCCTTGTAAAGGGAGTTCATATTCATTGACTGGTTTATGTGGAGGAAAGAGGAATGGTATGAAGATCTGGTGCTTTTGCTTAAAGCCATCATAGTTCCAGAGTTCCTTGTAGGCTCTACTGCGAATTATTGTAACTAAATCACCATTCAACTTCTCCTTGTACCCAATCTTACTTCTCTTTCCTCAGGAGTTAATCCATAAGGCATTCCCCAATACAATTTCTACATGCAAGTCTTCACCTGAGAGTCAATTTTCCAGAAAATCATCAAGGAAAGAGGGTAAGGCCTAATGTTTATATTAACTGTTCATAAAGACTTAATCAATTGTTACATGAAACATTGTATAACTAATTAGAGATGTTAAATGTGGAATTATTGATAAGTGCAGTTGTAAATATGCCATGATTTTTTTAACAATACAAAAACATCATTTAATATTTCAAATACTTCCCTAAGATTTTGTTTGCAGAACCAAGAAAAGTCTAATATGTTTCAATCAACTGTATAAATTATAGGTATCACAGATAAATTATTAATTCCTAAAGAGTGTTAAAATGCAAGAGAGTTTGGAGGGGAGAAGGGGTGCTAAATAAATCAATGGTGATTTTAATAAACTAGAAGCTTTTAGGTACTAAATCTGTCTGCATCTGATCTGAATTGCAATTACCTGTCAAAAATTCATCCATCATCACAAGCTCCAAACAAACTTTCTTGGCAGCAGATGTTTGAGGAAAGCTATTTCATATGGCAAATTTTTCTTCTGGTTTACAACATCCTCAAGAATGACAGAAATTTCAGGGAACATTTCAGTACAACTCAGCAATAACTTGTTAGGTGGAAAAAAATCATGGTTTACATAGTCTCTATAATGTATAAATACATGCTTTATACATAAATCATGTATTCATAAATGAATGTTTTGATTTCCATTGTCTCTGATATCCATAATCTTTTATTCAAATATTTTAATATTTCCTACGAATACATGAAAATGTATATTTTAACACTGGATTTGAATAAAACATTTTCATTTTATAGTATTTTCCAGGTTAAAACTATTTTAAATTGCATTTGGACAAAATTAATTCACTATATCAGTACTTTGCTGTCACCATTGATAACTTAGTAGGGCTTAGGGGAGGTCCTCTTCAATGACCTTTATAAAAGCAAAATCTAGAGACATTACTGATTAAATAGCAAACTACTATTTTTAACCTTAGCTCCTTTACATTTACCCTTTTAAAAAAAAATCATTTATTTATTTAACAGAGAGAGAGAGATCACAAGTTGGCAGAGAGGCAGACAGAGAGAGAGGGGGGAACTGAGCAGAGAGTCTGATGTGGGTGCTCTATCTTTCCCAGAACCCTGAGATCATGACTTGAGCCGAAGGCAGAGGCTTTAACCCACTGAGCCACCTAGGCGCCCAACATTTACCCTTTTTATAAAAAGAATATGGCCACTTTGAAAATTTTGCTGCCAGAAGTGCATTTCTAATTCAACTTTTATCTAAAAATTTTTTTTACTACAAAAAAAGTTTTTGTTTCTTTTTTAACAACTAAACAAACTACCTGCTACATAGTAGATTTTAATAATTGTTTGTTCTCTGGCATAGCCATACACTGAATGTATGGGTATGTCTTCTATTTTTTTTTTTTTTTTGGCCACTTGATTACTTGTGATCATATATTCCTGATAGTCTGATAATATTTATTGCTTTGTGAGAAAAACCCTAATATTTTTAAAGGAAAACATGGAATAATGACTTTATGACTTTAGGACAAAAAATCATTTTTCTCAGATAAGTCAAAGAAAGAAATATGCATAAACATAAAAAAAACGATAGGCTACATAATTAAAAACTTCTGTTTATCAAATTGCACCATCAAAGAAAACAAATAGACATGCCACAAGTTGGGAGTATATGTTCACAAAACATGTAGAAAGAGCTCCTATAATTAAAAATTAAAGACAACAAAAATTTTTAATAAAACACATCAGAAAAATATTAAATAACATTCATGAAGAATTTGCTAATTATAAATAAACATAAAAAATACTTAAGCTTATTAGTTTTAGAACATTGTAAGTTGAAACTACAATTAAATATTACTACAACCATCATAATCATTCAAATTAAAAAGACTAAAAAGGTGAAATGCTGGCGAGTATAAGGAGTAACTAAAGTGCTCCATTTTTGTTTTTGAGGATGTGAAATTTCACAATCACTCTGGAAAAAGTCTTGCAGTTTTTAAAAATATATATAAAACTAAACACAACACAACACTATGAGCCAGCAACTTTGCTCGTAAGCTTTCATAAAGATAAATAATCATATGCATAGAAAAACAGAAACAAAAATAAAACCGAAACATCGTCATAATATCCCAAAACTAGAGATTGGCTAATTGTCAATCCATAGAGAATGGGTAAATAGAACCTGTGGTATATTTATACAATAGAAACAAACAAAATATGTATTAAGAAACAAAATATGTATTAATCTTTCTTGGTCCTGTAAACAAAACCTTAAATAGGGAAGTACATGTTTTAAGATCAAGTAGAAGTCATCTATGGTAGAAACAGTAAAAACAATGATTGCTTCAAGGGGATTAAATGTGGTAACTGACTGGAAGGGTACATGAGAGAGCTTTCTGAGGTGATACTAATATCACTTTATTGTGTCAGGTGTTCAAGTTACAAAGGCATATGCAAGTGTCAAAACTCTGAATGTGTATCTTTAAGATTTATGCATGACACTATATGTAAATTTTATCTAAAATTCTGTGCAATAATATTAAAATCTAGTTAACAATATGCATGCTAAAATATTTAACAGATGTTTGAAACTTATTTAGAAAAATATCAAAAAAGGAAGATGAAATGGTAAATGATTAGCAGGAACAATAAAAATGTGATAAATACAGTAATGATTAGTAAAAGGTGATTGAGGAGAAACTGATAACAGACATGTGGTAAAGTAATTAACAAAGACAAAAGTTGGTTCCTTAAAAAGATCAATATATTTGATAAACTACTAACAATTCTGAGAGAGAGGTGAGGGAGAAAGAGAGGAACATATGGACTGCTCTATGACAAACATATTTCACAACTTAGGGAATACAGATTTAAGATAAAACAGAAAATTTGAACAGCCTATATTTGCCAAAAAAAACTTAATTCCCTATCAAAATCATTCTCACCAAAATCTACAGACCCAAATAATTTGTCTGATGAATTACTAAAATAAATGATTTAAAAATGTCCCCCTAAAGGAGAAAACACATACACACTACATTCATGAAGTCTGCATTAACTTTGTACAAACACTGGATAAAAGTAGCATATGATTTTTATAGATCAATTATCTTCACCAACATAAGTATAAATTCTTAACAAATTATTGACAAATCAAGTTAAGCAATATGGAAAAAGGATAACATGTCATAGCTAAATGCTATTTTTCCTAAGAACATAAATTTAGATTAACACTAAAATGATATTTAAGGTATTTTGCCGTATGAAAAATATTTTTAAGTAGTATGATTATCTCAATAGGAGAAGATGAATTTGATAAAATTTACCACCTATGCATGATAAAAATTCTAAGCAAATTAAGAAGAAAATGAACTTCTTCAATACAATAAAGTACATTTATTAAAAACCTACAATTATCATTTTGTACAGTGAAATGATAAATGTTTCCCTTACTAAAGTTATCGAATCAAGCAAGTCAGCTCACTATTTCTTTTCAGCATTGTACTGGAGAACAGATATCCATTGCATGAAAACGAGGAAAATAAATGAAAGACATATACATAAATATGGAAGAAGTAAAACTCTTCAGAGATGAAATGATTGCCCACATAAAAATACCCAAGGAATTACAAGAGAAATATTATAACCTAATTAGTGAATTTAGAAATGTTCCAGGTAAAAGGTCAACAACAAACACGCGTTTTATATATATATATATATATGTATATATATATATATATATATACATATATATATATATATATTAGCTTTAAATAATTTAAAATGAAAACATTTTTTCTAAAGCTCTTGATAATAGAATCAGAAAGCATAAGATATTAAGGAACATATTTTGCAAAATATGTTCAAGATTACTAAAACTACAAAACATTGCTAAAAGAAATTAATGAAAACCTAAATAAATGGGAAATTATACCATGTTCATGGATTGGATATTTGACATATTAAGATGTCTATTCTCCCCTAAATGATCAAGGTTTTTGATCACTGAACACTTTTCTTTCTAATGGAAATGAATAATCTTGTTACATTTATATTAAAATTGTATAAGTCCTAGAATTTCTGAAAGTAGCTTCTAAAATAAACATGAAGTTGGAGGATTTATACTGCTGCATGTCAAGACTTCCTACAAAACTGACATGCTATATTTTCATGAGAACTAAAAATTGTTAATGCAAAATAATAGAGTTTAGAAATAATCCCACAAATATAAGGGCAATTGGTTTTGACAAAAATAACCAAAAATTCAGTAGAGAAATTAAATGTTTTTTAATTGTGCTGGAAAAACCAAATACCTATATTGAAAGAAAATTATCCTTTGTGTTGCACCACATACAGATATTAATATGAACAAACTCATAAACCTAATTTAGAGTTTAAAATTATTCAGCTTCTTATTTATCTTCCCTCTATAAGAAAGTAGAGACTTTCTTTATGGCTTCTAATTAGGTACAATTTCTGCAACTGAACCCAGAAAGAAGCAAATTTAAAAATTACAAACTAGATCTTATTTAAATCAAATTTTTGGACAGTAACTTTCATTCATTTTTTGTGGGAATGCAAAATGGTATAACTTTGGAAGACAGTTTGGCAGTTTCCTACAAAACTAAAAATACACTTACAGTTGTGCAGTTGTATCCCAAAAGATCTGACATCCTGTGTCCACACAAAAAACTTGCATGTAAATGTTTATAGCAGCTTTATTTATAATTACCAAAACTTAGAAGTAAACAAGATGCCTTTCAATAGGTGAGTGAAGAAATAAACTGGGGTACATTCAGACAATGGAATATTATTCAGCCCTAAGAAGAAATTAGCTATCAAATGAGGAAATGTCATGGAGGAATGTTATACGTGTTTTGCTAAGTGAAAGAAACCAATTGCAAAGGTTACTTTCTATATAATTCTAGCTATATGACATTCTGGAAATATGTGGAGACTGAGAAGATCATGTTCACCAGGGATATAGTGAAGAAAGAGAAGGGAATGAATAAGTGGATCACAGAGGACTTTTAGGACTGTGAAACTATCAACCAAAATACATAACTTACCTTAAGGTTCACTCTTTGTGCTATATACATTCTATAGATTTGAAAAACTGTTTAATACAAATATCCATCATTGTGGTATTACATAAAATAATGAGGTATCAATGTTAGTGTGGGAATATGATAACATCGTACACTGATGGGGGATGTTGATGGTGAGAGAGGTTTTGTGTGAGATATAGGGAGGGATGTTGGGGGACAAGAGGTATATTACTTTCCAGTTAGTTTTGCTTTGAATCTAAAATTGCTTTAAAAATTAAAGTATATTAATTTAAGAAAATTAAACTTCTCTAATCAAGGACATTACCAAGTAAATGAATAAAGATAGAAAAAAAATGCTGAATATTTGTGAAACACATACCAATAGAAGGGACACATTCAGAATATGTAAAGAATTCCTCCAACTCAAAGTTGGGGGAAAAATAATTAAAAAAAAAAAGCTCAGCATATCTGCAGTGTCTTTTTTCTCCAGAAAGTAATGAAATCCTCAAAGAAAGGTCAAAAGCACAAAGAAGCCATCTTGAACAGACTTCCTCTGACCTAATCTGGGACAATGTGAATATCAAAAAATACAGTGGCAGGGGGCGCCTGGCTGGCTCAGTGGGTTAAAGCCTCTGCCTTTGGCTCAGGTCATGATCTCAGGGTCCTGGGATCGAGCCCCGCATCGGGCTCTCTGCTTGGCGGAGAGCCTGCTTCCTGCTCTCTCTGCCTACTTGTGATCTCTCTCTCTCTCTGTTATCTTTCTGTTAAATAAGTAAATAAAATCTTTAAAAAAAAATACAGTGGCAGAATGGGACTAAAATCCACTGAATTGGGAAAAAAAAAGCCTTAAGTATTTATGTAAACATGTTCATAATAAATAGAGGAAAATCTTTTAAGGGCTAATGCCAACTACTAATCAAAAAATCCTAAAACCAGTGGATGAAAGGTTGATGAGAAGCAATATATTTCCTTAGTTTCAAAATGGACTTCCCAATAGCAGTTATTAATTACAAAGAGGAAAATAATCTCATGACAGTGGGAAAACCCTGAGAATAATACCTTAATTAAATAACTAAACTAAACACCACCAATAATGGTATGAACCAGATATCATTCTTCCTGATATGATTCACCAAGAAAGATGGACAATCTCATTTTTTGTAAAATATGTATAAACTGAATTAGGTATAAAGAGACATTTTTGAAGATTATTGCCAAGATCAGAAAAGAAGAAAGGCTGAGGAAGTGTTTCAGATCAAAGGAGATTACAAATACATAGCAACTAAATGCAATTCATGAACTAAGAATGGATCTTTGGTGAAAAAATTTTTAAAGTTTTATATTTTACTTATGACAGTTAAAATTAAAATGTAGTATAGATTAGATAATATTATACTATTGTTAAATTTTCTGATTTTGATAATTATGCTGTGATAAGTGCATTGCCTATTTGGACCAATATTCTTGTTTTTGAAAACAAAAATGGAACACATATGGAAATATTTGGGTAAATGGGCATATTTCCAACCTATTCTCATGACACTCTTCCCTTTGCTGAGGAGTGCGGTTTGTAAAAATGACTCTGTAAATGGAAATCATGCAAAGCAATCTTAACAATCAATAAGAAAAATTACTAATTTCTGTAACCTGCAAACATTTTTGTCAAAACATTAAAATTCATTTTATTCTCAGTCTAAGAAAATAAACATTAATAAAACTAATGTTTATTTCATACATTACAATTTAAAATATTAGAAAAAATACAGTTAAATCATTTTATATATTTGTATAAAACTTATCAAGAGATAAAAGGTACAATACGGGAAATATAGCCAATGATATTGCAATAGCATTGTATGGTGACAGATGGTATCTATCCTTGCAAGGGACAGAGTTGTGGAATCACTATGTTATACACCTGAAACTAATGTAACATTGTGTGTCAACTATACTTCAATAAAAAAATAAATAAAAATAAAGGCAGGCAATAAAAAAAAAACTTATTAAGAGACAGGTGAACAGCGCTTGCCCTCTTCTCATCATATAACTCACAGCACACACAAGCACCTTTTCATGCCTTAATAGATTGTTATTTTACTTCCTATAAATTAGGATTAAGTTCTAATTTTTTATCCTTTATTCTTCCAACATTGTGTGACTTCCAACATTAATGTGACTTTTTTTTCGAACCAGCATCCCTTCTGGCATATCATCATCTTTTTTCTCATAACAATTTGTCTCATTTGTGTCCATAAGTTTGCCTTCATTAACTTCCCCTGGCTGCTTTTCTAGTCTGTCAAATGTTGTGGAGTCAACATACCATGGTAGGTACTTCTTCTCTAACTCCATTTGTGTTCAATTTGAACTTCACTCTAGCATTACCACGTTTAATTTTTTGTTGCACTTTAGACTTTCAGTTCCCTCTTTTGTTAATTGATATTTATAAAATGTCACATGGTTTATCACTGAGAAATAAGAAAGTAACAAACTACACACTTTTCTGTTTGTGAATCAACTGAATAACAGATCCACAGCCACAAATACAGTCAGACTTGAAAGAAATGACATGATTGGTCACTGATCATGACATGCATGCATTATTTACCTCATGTGGACCGGAGAAATAGCAGAAGAGTTTATATTTTGCACAATTACACAAAGTTGGTATCCCACCATCACCGTTGTTCTGAATTGCATTGGGGACATATTTGCTATGAAAAATAAATATTATGTTGTTCAGAGATGCTTGATTTGATTTTGTTCTCGTTTCTCAGGACTGAATTCACAAACTTATTTGGCTCAAGTAATGATAATTCAAATCATATATATACATATACGTGTGTGTATATATTCTAAATTACCAGGTTACTGGGCTTGTCTTCATTGAGGATTGTTTTATACTGACATATAGATATATTATATCCTGAGGTTATGCAAATAGCAATCCTTCATTAAAACATCAAAACTAAAAATTGCAAGAAGAGGTGAAAAGCATGGAAAGTTGAGGTTTTAGTAGAGATCCCAAATGCAATTAAAGATAGCTTGGGGCACCTGGGTGGCTCAGTGGGTTAAAGCCTCTGTCTTCGGCTCAGGTCATGATCTCAGGGTCCTGGGATCGAGCCCCGCATGGGGCTCTCTCTGCTCAGTGGGGAGCCTGCTTCCCCCTCTCTCTACCTGCCTCTCTGCCTACTTGTGAGCTCTCTCTCTCTGTCAAATAAATAAATAAAATCTTAAAAAAAAGATGTCATTAGCAAAATGCTAAAATAATATATCAGTCACTCAAAATGTAATATTGATTGTCAATGTTACCTTTCTCCTTAGCAAAATAGATTAGATGTTTAAGATGTTTTCCATTTTCTTAATATTTCCTAGGAAAAAAGAAAGAATTTTTGATATTTATCAGTTGTATTGCCTTTTTGTTCCAAAATTGGCTTGTTCCAACTTCTTCCAAAGTTGCTTCTCAACTTGAGCACATTTTCTATTTTTCTTTCATTTCTTTGATCCAAGTATCCAGCAGTACAAACTGAGACATCAACCAGAATCATATTTTCATGAATAGAATCTGTTGATAAGCCTCATATAAATATATGTATGTAGTGGTATTAATTTTACCTAATAGTTTTTATTTCATCTTCCACTTATATTATTTATAATTAAAAGCTCTAAACATTTTTGTACATAAATAATTAAATTAACTTGAACTTAGTACAAATTGTAAACATCTCAATCATCTATAAACATTTTAACTTGTCCAATTGCTCATTTATGTTTTTCTTTTCTATTTTCGTTTAGGAAATTGTTTTGTAATAAAAACTGTTAAAACAGAAAAGAACAGGTGTGTAAAAAGGAACATATACTCTTGTAACAACTTAGGAAGTGAGGTATATGCCAAGGACACTGGTTTTCTAGCCAGATTTCCAGCTGTGAGAATGGCTGTATAGCTTGTAGCTAAATATCCCTTTTACAGAAATCAGATGAAGGGATCTGTCTTGTCAATATTTTGGTCCTCTGGGAAGAGAATTGGCATTCAGTGGCTGATAGGAGCAAGAGAGTGTCAAAAGGACAGAGACTCTTGCTTCTAATTTATGTAGCTTTGGAAGGATCACCCCAACTCCAAGGCTCTAATAGAATTGTCTAAGAGCACAGTTGTGACTGCTGTGTAGTTTGATTTCTTCCTCACCAATCCTGCTTCCCTCAGGTGTTGTTCCACAGAACATGTCATAATTAAACCATCTAAACACAAATCTCATTCTCAGAATCTGTTTTTGAGTGACCCAATCCAAAGTGAATAAGGGTTAGGTCCCTAAGAGACAACTTAACTAGTATAACTGTGTTCAGGCATTCCTTAAAACTCCTTGATGTTTAAGGCTGATGTCCAACATTCTCTACAATAAATATCGAGACTATGAAATACATCAGAGTGATGTAGCATGAAGATGGGAGAAGCTATCTTAAAGCAACAATCCATAAAATTTTTTTCTTAAACAAAATCACCTGGAGAGCATGATCAACCTCAATTTGTAGGAATTCACTTCCAGAATTTCAGATTCAAATGATCTGTGGTGAGAGCAAATATTTTGCATTTCTAACAAGTTCTCAGGTGATGCTAATGCTGCCATTTGGGGAACCACACACTTTGAAAAACACTTCTTTAGAGAGAGAAACAGTGGTGTATTAAGAGGAAAGAGGAATGATAGGTTTGATATTTGCATGACAAATAGTTACTTGCCAAACCCAGATACACTGGATGTGATAATGAGAGAGTTCTATCTGAATAGAAACCCTGTACCAATTTAATAAACTGATGTGTCATATTTGAGTAAGAAACTCTAAACGTAGATAAGGAAATGCAATAAAAATGTGTCATAATGATATTTTAGATATAGATTCACCATTAAACTGGAATAATATATCACAGGAATAGGAAGAGTCCAATAAGGAATACAAATTGAAACAAATATTTAAATATTTGGGCATCAGTAAATATATAGATACTGGGTGATTAAAACATACACGAGACAAAAATGTAAGTGCTCTTCTCAAAAGTAAAAAAAAATGCCTCAAACTTTTCCTTATAACATCTCAGTAGTACGAACTAGGTACCTAAAACCTGGAATAAACTAACGTACACCTTATAGATTTTAATTTGGTGAAATACCCTTGTACTATTCATTAAGTCACATACTAGTGTTATATACTATTATGAAAATGGGATACATTTAATGATAAATCAATAGAAAGGAGCCTTATAAAATATATATTTTAAAAAATAATGATAATTGTACTTGATAGAATCTATCTATCTATCCATCTACCATCTATCTATCTAAATTCCAATAGTCAATATTCAACAACCATGAAATAACAAAATGCATGGGCAGGACAAAATATCCCACATTGTGCAAAGTAATAGGATAAAATGCAAATTTTGTAAGTAAGGACTTTATTAAGGGAAAATTTGAAACAATATGTTTCTTTTAGTTTCTAAAGGCAAGGACATGGAAGATGAAATCCATAAGGATATTACTGAAGTTGAAGATGAGTGTCTAATACAAAGAAAAAGGAGGAAGAAATATAATATACAGTACTGTTTATTCTGCATTATAGCTACATAGACATGCATATAGATGTCTACACACTTTTAGTACAGAATAGAGTTAATTCTAGTAGTTTTGTATCTATCTGTATTAATGTGTTTGCCTTCAATTTACCACCATATCAAATATAGAATAAAGGTTTCATAGATACTTGATTCAAAGCATTTTATCTAGCCTAACTGAAGCATTTGGAAACACATTCACTGTATATACTTTTTAAAATATTGTAAGAAAAATTTTATATCATATGAAATTGTTACAACTTAATAACACATCAGACTATAATATATATATATATATATATGCATGCATGTGTGTATACACACACAAATATCTAATAGGCTTAATTTTACCAAAACCATTGTAAATAGTTACTATTGGAAATTTCCATAGAATCAAGGCATAAGGGACTTTCTATGAAATTATAAAGTTCTCTAAAACCACATTTTTTCCAAGGTTGGGGCAGAGAAAAAGACAAAGAAACCATATTGCAATATGTGTTCAGAAGAATCCCTCTGTGAAGATTCATAATTTCTAACAGCAGATAAAGAAAAAGTTACTATGCTGTCAGGATACGTGACCATAATTATCATCGGAGATAGGGTTGTTGTCACATAATAGTGGCAGATTTAATTTATCAGTGAATGTTGCGTTCATATTTTCTTCATGTAGAACCATTTATCTTAAGAGTTGGTGCCCAATATAACAGATAGATTAAAGTAAGAAACTGGATTAAATGCTTCCACTACATCAAAGAACACCATTTGTGGGAAACTGGCCAAGAGTAATACCATCAATAAACTACCTCACAAAACATTATATTGATTCTTTTGAAATAAAACTTTCAAGGAAGAATATATGACAAGCCATGATATGAAATATCACAGAAAATTGTTATTCTTTGAAATACTATAAAATATTAATAAGATAAACTTTTGCAAAATGTATGGGAAGATGCCAAGAGTAGGTTTTGAAACATGATAAATGGGTTCATGTGTTATGAGAAAAGGTTTCAAAAAATCATAGTCATTAGTTATTCAATAAACATAATGTCAGACATTGCTGTAGGTACCATGGATGTATTGACAAATAAAACAAAAAAGCATGTTATCTTGCATCTAGTTGGAGAATACAACTGCACCCAAGAGCAGACATATACAAACAATTGTTTATTATATTAATCATATACAAATGATTAATATTTGTAATTGTTTTGAAGAAGAAATTACTATAAACCAATACTCACAATCTCATTTAAAAACAAAATAAAATCAAAAGAAAAAACCATCTGCTGTTATGGGAATATAGCTTAAAATAAGCACTGTGATGTAGTTTATATTTAAAACATTGAGTGAATGACAACAGTGAACACAAAAAGGAAAAATAAGGAAGAGTTATACAAAATATTTAAAAAATAATATCAAAGGATATGTTGAAGAACAACAAATAACATCTATCAATCTAAGAACGTTTATGAATTTAGAAGAAATAATTATATGGCAAAGCAGTGATAATATACTAATATATTCTAATAAAATTGCAAGATAAAGGTTTTTTTTAAACAAAAGAACAAAGAAAGTGCATATTCTCAAAGAGCAGCAATGAAGGAGCCATTAAAAATCCCATACAACCTCATAAAAGTTTTTACAAGCATTTTAAAATGTTTACTATAGGTATAGATATTCAAGAAATATTATCAATATTTATTTTGGAAAAATAAATCTTTGTTTCTTTTTTAAAGTATTTTAGTAAAACTACCTGAAATAGTAAAAATATGGAAGTCTGTTAATAAATATATATCCTATTAGAATAGGAAAAAAGATTAAAAATATGATAGGAAATCAAAAGAAAGATTGAGAACAGTATTCCAAAAATTATGACAATTATTTTGCCTAATAAGAAAGCTTTTAAATAAAGAGTGTATAAACTGTTTTAAAAAGTTCATAGTGGTTGAGAATAGGTTTGGGGGGAAATGAGTGAAAGCCTACTTGGAGTTTCTTAATATTTGTATTAAAGTGAAAGAGTAGGAGTGCCTGGGTGGCTAAATCAGTTGGGTGTCTGCCTCTGGTTTCCACAGGGGTCGTGATATCGTGGGTAGTGGAATCAGCAGGGTATGGGGCTCTGCACTCAGCAAGGAGTCTGATTAAAAGATTCCCTCCATCTTCCCTTCCTCCCCCTCGCACATGGGTATGCTCTCTCTCTCTCTAATAAATAAATCTTTAAAAAAGTGAAAGAGTATAAATTGAAGTATGTATTTTTCTCTAGTAATAGAGATTGCATTTAACAATGTAGATGATAATTAAATTGTGAAGAAATAATTAATGTAAAGAGAAATCTGAAATACTAATGCTAATTCTATTATTTAAAAATTACATTCAAGCTTGTGCAAATGATTAAGAATATATGTTGCATGTATTTTAACTCAGCCCCACAAATGTTTGATTAAATTTGATTTAATTTATCCTCTTAATGAGGCATTTATAATGAATACTCTATGCTCAAGTTTCAAATTAAATTTCCCTCATTGTTCACTTTTGTAATGTTAGAAATATTTACAAATTATTTTGATATTTCTGTGAAGTCAAAAAATTCTTATACTACATTCAGGCTCTGAAATATTCACAAAATAAATTGATTCTATACTAAGTTACATGTTATGTTATGGTTATGATATCCTGATGATTTTCTCTAGGGAATCTATATTTTATCATGTTTCTACCAGTTGAAATTTAGTAATGAATTATTTTACTTCAATAGGAAGATCGAAATCTAACGTGTCATCAGTAACATTTTGTCTCTATAATTAAAATTCTAGAAATCATTTTTATATAACAAATTTAAAGTTCAAGCAAAATTTTCTAACTCCTTTTGTGAGGAAAAACCTACAGAATTTTCCTTTACTAATTTTTTAAAAAAGATTTTTTAATTATTTTTTTAAAGATTTTATTTATTTGAGAGAGAGAGAGAGCACAGGTAGGCAGAGAGGCAGGCAGAGAGAGAAGGGGAAGCAGGCTCCCTGCTGAGCAGAGAGCCCAATGCAGGGCTCAATCCCAGGACCCTGAGTTCATGACCTGAGCCCAAGGCAGAAGCTTAACCCATTGAGCCACCCGGGCGCCCCCAGAATTTTCCTTTAAATAATGTTTATTTCTTACATACCACAGATTGAACTAGCTGTCCTTTTTTGTAGTGGTTGAATTAGGGGCAGATAAACAGAAGGTACATTTACATATAGAAAAAAAGAAATGTTCAGAGAGATTTAATTGATAGAGCAAGTAGTCTGTGCATTAGGAATCAAACTGTAACTGACAATTTGAAAACATGTTGAGGTAAACATTTTATAAATGTTTTCTGGGGGTCCCCTGGGTGGTTCAGTGGGTTAATGCCTCTGCCTTCAGCTCAGGTCATGATCTCAGGGTCCTGGGATCAAGGCCGGCATCAGGCTCTCTGCTCAGCAGGGAGCCTGCCATTCCCCTTCTCTCTCTGCCTGCCTCTCTGCCTACTTGTGATCTCTCTCTCTGTCAAATAAATAAATAAAATCTTTAAAAAAATGTTTTCTGGGTTCACTATTCTTATGTATCATAAAGTCTATGCTAAACATCATAGGTGCCAATGCTTCTTCCAGATTGTTTATTCTTACTGATAAATAAAATATATTGACTTGATTTTTATTTTATTGCAGAGTCTAGCTCCAGCCGGGGTGGGTCTCAGGAAGGAAAGGGTGGCATTGGTGAGTGAGGAGTCGCAGACACACAATCAAGGTGCAAGCATCTCCTCCTGAGGATCTCAGGGGACCTTTATTTATACCTCAAGATTTTACATTGTTTCCCATACGTTCTTTGTTTACAGCTCAATGAGTCTGACTTAGAACATACCAATTATAGATATAGATCTTTCCCTTTCAGTTTCTTCTCTGCATTCAATAGTTTGACCTTTATAAGTTTCCATTTTGTGCTCACTATTGGGTACAAGCAGTGTAAGAGGTGATCGACAGTTATAATAGAAACATAAAGTATATGAGGTGTTAGACAAAGAGAGGGTTGGTGGTTTTATATAATCTTTAAACAATCTGATCAAAGTTTAACCTTATATCAATTACTCAACTATTTTTCATGAAGATAAATAATCAGCCTCTACTAGCATGCAATAATAACATTTGATTCTTGTAGAGTATTTATTCCAATGCTTGATTTCCTCTAAGCAAACTCTCCTGGGGATAGAGCACCAAGGCGGTGAACTTCTCTTTGTTCTTCCCCAGAGGGACACAGAAAATGCTCTAACCATTTTTCCATTACTCTTAAAACATTTATTTATATCCTCAGCATAAATACCTGCGTGATCATAAATGCCTTGTAAGGTATGGGAGGGGTGCTTGGTCTCATTGTTCCTAGTCCTCATTGATGTTAGCATAAAGATTATTTCCCTTAAGCCCATAGATTAAGCCCACAATTACAAGAAATGCCATAAATAGAATGAAAGGAAGTAGCAGGGACCAGCTCTGGATTCTCCTGACTTTTCAGGATTGTCCCTCATGCCCGGACTTTGTATGAGTAGCTTGGTCCGTGCCACTTTATATTTTATTACGGTATACCATTGGATGTTCTTCTCAGACCATCATGACTAAAAATTTAGTTATGTACTTGAAAAATTTTATCTATTTGAAAACATGGTTATAATTTTAAATTTAAAGCAATTTGCCTGAAAATGAAAGGCAACTTGTGTCTTTTCCTTGTATAAAAGAAAACCATTATTCAAGGGTTTGATTATATTTTCCATGCATTTCTTTTTTTTAAAAATAATAGCTCCATATAACAATGATATATCTTTTTAAAAAACAGGTTGCCAAGTAATCCAAATATTCCAAATGGAGTGATAGAGAAGAAGATATACAATGTAGATATTAACCAGTCTTATACATTACTATATATGCTAGTTAGCAAAATGACTGAATCATCTGAAAAAATATACTATTACATTATATATTTCAACATTATGATCCTCATGAATTTACTCTTTTATATGACACATTTAATTTTTATTATGTATTAAATGCATAAATAAATTGATTACATAACAGCTAAAATTCTGGTTCCATGAAACTCAGAGCATAATGCCAACATACCTGTAAATAAAATAGTCATAAAAGAAATACAAGTAACCAATTTTTATAACTACTTTCAAAGAAAAGTACAAGTTACTAAGAGAAATTATACTGGGAGGAGTTAAAGTACTTGTGAAGTGTCAAATAAGAATTTAGAAAGTTATGGTGTAAATCTAATACAGTAAAATATTGGAAGCACAATGTGACATGGCCAAGTGGTTACATCAAGCATGTAATTTGGTTTAATATGTGAAAACTAATTAATGCAATTCAACATATTAAAAGATTGTGAAAAGTTAGATTATTACAATAATTTTATAAATATTATTGGATACAGTTTACTACCTATTCATGCTGAAAACTCTTAACAGACTTGAATAAAATCGAACTTCAAGCTGATAAAGGAGATGTACAAAACATTTAAGGTTAATATCATAATAATAGCTTGAATGTTTCCACTGTGAATTCAGGAAAAGTAAAAAAAAAAAGAAAATCACTCTTACCAGTGCTATCCATTATTTTATTGAAAAACTAGCCAGTACAGTAATATATGCAAAAGTAGTACCCTTATGAAGAATTGGAGTAAACAAAACAAAATAAAACAAAACAAAAACTATTTTCTAGGCAGACATTAAAATTCTTTATATGGAAAATCTAAAACCCCATAAAAAAGGTACTAGAAATTATGGAATGTAACAAGATTGCAGAATACTAAATAAACATAAAGGAAAATAATTATATTACCATAGTATAACTAAATTGATGAGAATTAAAATTTAAAAGAAAACTTTCAATTTACTATATCATCCCAAAGCATAAAATAATTAAAGACACATAAAATACAGGGATGACCTTTACGATGAAAAGTCCATATATTTAGTCTATATTTAGTGCCTAAATATAAATGAAATAGACAAAACTCTGAGCTAAATCAATAAAAAACAAAATAAGACTTGAATAAATAAAATTAGAAATAAAAGAGGAGACATTACAAGTGATAACATAAAAAATACAAAAGATCGATAGAGACTACTGGGAAAAACTGTATGCCAAAGAAATTACATAACCTAAGAGAAATGGGCAAATTTTTAGAAACACACAACCTAACAAGACTGAATTATGAAGAAATAGAAAATTTGAACAAAACAACTACTAATAAGGAGCTTGGATCAGTAATCAGAAAGTTTCCAACAAGGAAAAGATTGGAACCAGATGGCATCACTGGCATCTACCAAATATTTAAGGAATTAATACTAATTCTTGTCAAACTCTTCCAAGAAATAGGAGAGGAAAGAACACATCCAAACACATGGATTAAAGAAACAATATTTAAAAAAAAAAACAAAAAAAACGATATTATTAAAATGTCCAAACTACCCAAAGCAATCCACATATTCAATGCAATCACTATCAACATTCCAATGGCATTTTTCACAGAAATAGAATAAAAAAACATAAAACTAATAAGGAACTATAAAGACTCCAAATAGCCAAAGTAATCCTGAGATAAAAGAACAATATAGGAAGCATCACATTTCCTGATTTTAAACTATTATAGAACTATGATAATCAAAACATATGGTACTGACATAAAAACAGACAACAAAATAGAAAGCCCAGAAATATACATATATATTATATAATATATAATTATATATTATATATTATACAATAATATATATTATTAAATTATTAAATATATATTTAATTAATTTAAGCCAGAGTAGGTGAGAATATACAATGGGGAAAAACAGTCTCTTCAATAAATGGTGTTGGGAAAACTGGGTAGTAACTTGAAAAAGAATGAAACTGGACCACTCTCTTACACCTTACGCAAAAATTGACTTGAAATGGATTAAAGACTTGAATACAACACATGAAGCCATAAAAGTCCTAGAAGAAAACATAGGGGATAAGCTCTTTGACATAGGTTTTGGTGATAATTTTTTGAATTAGACACTAAAAGCAAACTCAAAAAAAGCAAAAATAATCATGTGGGCTCACATCAAACTAAAAATTCTGCACAGTGAAAGAAACCATCAACAAAATGAAGAGGAATCCTACTAAACAGGAGAAAATATGTACAAATAACATATGTGCTAAGGGTTAATATACAAAATCTATAAAGAACTCATAAGTCTACAATAAAAAAGTACAATTAAAAATGGACAGAGGATCTAAATGGACATTGTCCCAAAGAAGACATCCAGATGGCCAACAGGTATATGAAAATGTGCTCAATTATCAGAGAAACGAACTAATTATTAGAGAAATGCAAATCAGATATTACCTCATGTCTGTTAGAATAGCTATTACCAAAAAGACAAGAAATATTAAGAGTTTGTGAGAATGAAGAGAAAAGGAACCCTTGTACAGCCTGTGTGGAAAAAAACATGATATTCAAAAATTCAAAAATTTTTGAATTTTTTGAAAAAATTCAAAAATTCAAAAAAACATTCAAAAATTTAAAAATAGAAGGACTCTTGAGTGGCTCAGTTGGTTAAGCATCTGCCTTTGGCTCAGGTCATGATCTCAGGGTTCTGGGATCAAGCCCAGCATCTGGCTCCCTGTTCATTGGAGAGTCTTCTTCTCCCTCTGCACCTCCACCCTCCCATTCATGTTCTCTCTCTCTCTCAAATAAATAAAATCTTAAAAAAATATTAAATAGAGAATTACGGTATGACCCAGCAATTCCATTTCTCACTATCCAAAGAAGTCAAAATTACTAATTCAAAAAGATATATTACCCCATGTTCATTGCAGCATTATTTACAACAGCCAAGATATGAAGAAAACCTAAATGTCCCATCAGTGGACCAATAGTTAAAGAAAATGTAGTATATATAGATGTACCTACATATACACATTATATATAACACACAAGCAATGGAATATTAAAATATTTCCTTCATAACAGAGAAGGAAATCCTGCCATCTACCACAACATGAATAGTCCTTGAAGCATTTTGCTGGTGAAGTAAATCAGACAAACACAAATATTGGATGATCTCATTATACCTGGAGTAAAAGAAAAACTGAAAATAACTCACAGATGCAGAGAACAGATTGGTGGTTGCCTAAGGGTGAAGGAGTGGGCAAAATAGGTGAAATGGTCAAAAGGTACAAATTTCCAGGATAAAATAAATAAGTCTTGGAGATGTAATATACAACATCGAGACTTTATTTAATGTTATTGTATTGTATATTTGAAAGTTGGTAAAAGAGTAAGTCTAAAAGTTCTCCTCACACACACAAATGTAACTTAGTGATGGATATTAACTTGACTTACTATGATGATTAGCTTGTAATATATACATATATTGAACCATTATGTTGTACATCTAAAACTAACTTGTTTTCATGTCAATTATATATCAATAAAATAAGTAAATACAAAACAAATAAATATAGTACACATGTATACATGAATTGATAATAATTCAGTATTTGCTTTGATGTGAAATAACTTTGTCAACTACAGTAAACTGTACAGTTTTTGTTATTGTTGTGAGTCTTACACTATTCACTTACTTCTGAAGTTATTTAAACCTGTGGGTTTTTTTCTTACTTTCTTCAGTGAGATCATTTTACACATTCCTAATGTGATTAGATTTATTTATTTATTTTTTTTACAATGTGTATTCCATCCTGGGATGTCCCAACCTCTTGTTTATTTATTTTTTTAAATTTGTATATTATAGGTTTACTCTGTGCTGGAAATTTTTATGAGTTTGAAAAACATAGTGTCATATATCTGCTCTTAGAGTACCACACAGGATAGTTTCACCTTCCTGAAATCTGCTTTATGATAGACCTATTCAATTTAATATAATCCCCAAACCTCTGACAACTATTGATCTGTTTATCATCTCTATACGCTTGCTTTTCTAGAGTATCATGTAAATAGCACACAAAATGTAGCATTTTGAAGTAGCTTTCTTCATTTAGCAATATAGATTTAAATTTCATCAATGTTTTTTGCATTATTTGATAGCTCATTCATTATATGAGTGAATAGTATTCCAGTGTATGGCTATTTGATACTTCGCTTATCCATTCACCTTTGGAAGGACATTTTGATTACTTGAAATTTTTGGTGATTATGAATAAAGATGCTATAAATATTCACATGAAGATTTTTGAATGGACCTATGCTTTCATTTCATTTGGTAAATACCTAGAAGAGTGACTGCTGAACCAAATTGTAAGACTATATATGGTTTTGTAAGAAAATACCAAATTCCAAATTTATATACCATTTTTATATCCCCATACACAATGAATGAGATTCTGTTGCTCCACATTCTCTTAAGCATTCGGTATCATTAGGTTTTAGATTTTAGCCAGCTTAATAAATATGCAGTCGATTTCTTCCTTCCTTCCTTCCTTCCTTCCTTCCTTCCTTCCTTCCTTCCTTCCTTCCTTCCTTCCTTCCTTCCTTCCTATTTTTCTTTCTTTTCTTTCTTTATAAGTGCATTGTAATTAATTTATTTTGACATTTATAAAACAGCTGATGATCCAAAACAGCTGATGATTAAAAACAGAGAAAATACATTTTGAAGTGTGATAAGCTTAACTCATCGCTTAAGAAATAAATACATTTTATGGGAGTGATTCATTAGTTTTCAAGTCTACAGACTTAGGTCCATGCCAAAATACTGAATTTTTGGCATTTCATCTAATGACAGATGATATTGACTAGTTTTTTCATATGCTTATTACAATCCCCACATATTCTTTGGTAGGTTGCCTGTTCAGATCTCTTGTTGCTTTTTTTGTTTTTTTAATTGAATTGTTTGTTTTCTTATTGTCAAGTTTGAAGAACTATTTATATATTTTGGAAACAAGTCCTTTATCAAATATGTTTTGCAAATATTTTCTCTCACTTTCTTTTTATTCCCTTAACAATGTCTTTAACAGAACACAAACATTTAATTTAGTGAATTCAACTTATTGTTTTCATTGATCATGCTTTGAGTATTGTGTCTAAATACCTCATCATCTACCCCAAAGTCAACAAAGATTTTTTTTCTACATTTTCTTTCAGAACCTTTATAGTTTTGCACTTTACATTAAGGCTTATGATTTATTTGAGTTTGTTTTGTGTAAGGTTCAAGGTCTTTGAATACTTTTATCGCTTTTATTGTATGTAGTCATGCACCATTTGAAAAATACCTATTTTTTCTCTGCTTACTTGATTTTAGGGCTTTGCCAAGTATCAGTTAACTATATTTGTGTGGGTCTGTCTCTGGGCTCTCAATTCTATTCCATTGATCCATCTGTTTATTCTTTCACTGACATTGGGCTTTATGAAAGGAAGTTTATTTTGTTAATATTTTAATTTCACACAACAATATTTTGAGACTTCATAATTTAAGTTGGAGAGGATTCTTTCTCTTTTTCTATTTCCAGTATGATTTTGTGTATCCTTGGGAATGTTTTATTCCTTATAAGTGTGGTCAAACTTACAAAATTATCTTGGCCTAGTGTTTTTACAGGGAAATTAGTTAGATACTATGTCACTAGTTTTAAAGATGAAGGATTACTTAAGGATTAATTTTCTTTATTTACTACAGAATATTACCAAATTCATACTCTTCTTTGAATTTGAGTTTGCAATGATACAGTTTCAGAATTTGGTCCTTATATTAGTTTTCTAGGGCTGCCATAACAAAATACCAAATCTGAGTATTAAATAATAGAAATTTACTGTCTGATAGTTCTGGAGGTTAGATGTCTAAGATTAGAATGTGAGCAGTGTCATTTCCTTCTGAGGGCTGTGCAAAGAAATCTGTTACATGGCTTCTGGTGGTTTGTTGGCAATCTGAAATTGTTGACTTATAGGTATATCATGTATCACCTTAATCTCTGCCTTTATGTTCTGTGTTTGTCTCTAAATTTCCCCCTTTTATAAGGACATTAACTATATTGGATTGGGGTTCTCCCTACTCCAGTATGACCTTGTTTTAATTAATTACATCTGAGATGAACCTATTCCCAAACAAGATCATATTTCAAGGTACTGGGGGAAGGACTTCAGCATATGAATTGTGTGTGTGTGTGTGTGTGTGTGTGTGTGTGTGGACACAATTCAAATCATAATAGTCCTTTTCATACATTTCCATTTTTTGAGTAAAAGTTGTTGCTATTTTTCTTCTCTCCTTTTTAATTGAGGTGTAATTGACACATAACATTGTGTTAATTTCTGGTATACAATGTAAAGATTTGATGTTTGTATTTTTGTGAAATATTCACCACCATAAGTCAAGTTAATATCCCTGACAATTTTTGTTGTTGTTGTTGTTAGTTTTTAAACCACTACTTGACTCACACAGAAAACTGGTGTGATATGCCTTGTGGCTTAAGTTTTGGTGTGCTTTTCAAAATCCAGGCATATATTTTACCTGGATTTTTAACATCCAAATGAAAATTCCCTATCTTTTAAATTGAGTGCCTTTTAAAGTTATGTTTTTTGTGATTGATTTTTTTAACCACTTTTGATTGACTTTCTATTTATGATTTATCTGTAGTTTATTTTCTTTTCTTAGCTATGTTAATGTTGCAAGGTTGACTTTGTTTTCTCCCAATCTTTGCTATATGAATTTGAGATCTGTATCAATTTCTTTGTTATTTTAGTGAATATTCTTCATCTTTTAAAATGCATAAAAATTTCAGAAGTCGAAAGTTATTATCTTGACCTGTCTCATGAAAATATGAATCATCTAAATAATCATTTGCCACAAAATTACTATTGCTATTGCCTACTATTTTATTTTCCTTATTCTTAATTTCATGCAAATAAACACTAATGTGGTCATCATTTTTTTATAAATTATTGTTTTTTTCTCAACATTTTGTTTCAAACACTTTCTTCAGTGTTCTTTATTTCAAAGATCTCTTTTATGGGATTTTTTTTTCTTCCTAAAATATTTGCCTTATTAATTTATGGAATGCATGTTGGTTGGTGATAATTTTCATTTTATTATTATGTGAAAATGTTAACTTGTCACTAATCCTGAAAGATGAGCTTAATAACGCCTTCGATAGATCTCCATACCGTATTCCCTGAAAACTATGAATACATTAGTTTACCTGCCAAAGGAAAGTAAGCTTGTAGGTGAAATCAATTTTGCTAACCAGCTGACCTTAAATTAGGGACAGCGATTTGATTTTCCAGGTAGGCCCAATGTAATCACAAGGGTCTTTCTAAGAGAAGGAGGGAGAAGAAGGGGACAGTTAAAGAGTTGTAAAGATGTAAGAAGAGTTAGATACTATGTCACTGGCTTTAATGATGAAGGGAAATGTGGCATGAGCCAAAGAACACAAGAGGCTTCTAGAAGTTGGAAAAAGCAATGCAACAGATTCTTCCTTGAGTCTACAGAAAGAAGTATAAGGACTATAGTCTGCAGTCCCCTGCAGACTTTGGATGTCAGATCCAAGAAGCCCTGTTGCACTTCTGAACTACAGACCTGTAAGAAAATTAATTTGTGTTACTTAGCTACTGCATTTGTGGTAAGTTGTCACAGCAGCAGTAGAAAATCAATACAAATATTTTGTCCTGATATAAAACCTTAACTTGACAAATACTTTCTCTTTGTTCATTGAATATAGTTCTTTCCTTGAATATAGATAGTAAGACTACTATTCAGATCAGAAGTGCATTTGCTCTAGCTGATTTTAGATTTTCACTTTGTCTTTACAGTCAGCCCCCCCCCCCCAATTCCTTCCCTCCCTCCTACCCACTGTTTTTCTTTTAGTTGTACTTTCTTTTTCTCTGGTTCATTTGTTTAATTAGCTTTAAAAAAATGCTTAACCACTAACTCAAATAGTTCCTCTACCTTATTTTCAGTATATTTTTTCTAGGAACACCCTTAGACATTTGTAAGAACTCATTCTTTTCTCCATATCACCTTATACTTCCCTATTTTCATGTTTTTCTCTCTGTAAAGAATTCTGCTTCATTGTGTCAGGTTCAAGTTTCCTAATTCTTTTGGAAACTTTTATTTCATAGATACAATTCATAGAAAATTTGAGGTGGGGTAGTTTGATAAATCTTTATTTGAGATAAATCTTTATTCAGATATTTGCCTCTGCTACCTCTTTGGAGCCTAGTAGTAATGGCAACCTGATGGGCCTCCAGGTGCTTTTAACTTTCCCTGGCTTAACTGGGGAAATATGATATAGTTTTCTCACTGTTCCTGGCAGTGTGCTTTGTGTTTGTGTGTTCTATTTGTCTATTTGCTGGTTTCTTTTGCTTCTCTTGGCTCAGGATGTGTCTGTGTGTAGATATATATATATATATATATATCAAATTCTATTTGTTTTGTAGTCACAGTTCACTGTGCTTTATATAAATCTTACAATATTTAAATAAAGAGTATTTACATTCAGAAAGTGGTTACATTTTAGCAGGAGGTTAGCTGTGAATAAATTTGAGAGACAAAAACAAAATACTTAAAAAGATATAACTTATTTTTAAGAAAACTTTCATTCTTACTGAACTTTTAATAGATCTCAGATTTTCTTTCCATTTTTATCTAAGAACTATTAGTAATTCAAACAGAAATAGAACTACACCTTGCCCTCAATGATCCTCCAAAATATGTAAGCAAAATTATATTATAAACTTATGTTTTAAGCAAATTTGGCATTATGGTGTTACATCAAAGGCAATAAGTCAGTGTTGTGAACATTGTAGAAAAACATTTCTGAGTTTAAAAAAATTCTAAATATCCTATATAGTGATTATTTCTTTATTTAAGTGATTTCATAAGTATTTTTTTTAAATATTTTATTTATTTATTTGACAGAGAGAGAGAAAGAGATCACAGGTAAGCAGAGAGGCAGGCAGAGAGAGTGGAAGTAGGCTCCCCGCTGAGCAGAAAGCCCATTGCAGAGCTCATTCCCAGGACTCTGAGATCATGAACTGAGAGCCAAAGGCAGAGGCTTTAACCTACTGAGCCACCCAGGCACCCTGTGAGTATTTAGGAATGATGTACATATCGATCTTATTTAAGGAAGAAAAGCAAAATGGGGAAATATCTAGTCCTAAAGGGACTTAATCATTAATATAAAAGATTGTATCTCCTCTGTTTGGCATCCACGTAATACATGTATAACAAACTATGAAAATTCCCACCATTTTAAATATGGTGAATGTGGAAACGTTAATTTTATTTGCTTACGTTTGATTTTTTTGGATGGGAGAAGCGTAGGCTTGGTCTTGTCTCTTGCCTGTTTGAATATTGGAACTTTGAGCCTTTCTGCCCTTACAAAAAACACATTAAAATTATTTTGACTAAGGGTATATTGTGAAATAAAAACAGGATTTTATTTTACTTGGTGAAAAGATAAAGAGGGTATTGTCAGAAAAATAATGGGAATTACCAGTTAGGGCCCAAGCCTGACACCTAATTCTTGAAAACTGAGTCAATAAAGGAGTGTGTAAACTTGGAAAATGAACAGAAAACATGATGAATTGAATCCAGACCAATAAGACTGCATTTGTATGAAAGAACCCCATTTCTTCTCATTGGCATAAGGAATGCCTTAGGGCTCTTTTCATCAACATATACCATTCCTTAGTCACCTATCATGTCATGGGACAAACTGTGCCTTCCATTTACAGAGTTGAAATTCTGGTTAGAGATGGAATTTCTGAGAAAATAGAAGTATTTTAAAAGTATCAATTTACTAACATTTGTTTTATGCTATTTATGTGGAAAATTAAATAATGGATTGGACAAGAATTGAGAATTATAAAAATTTTTAAAATACTATATCTATTATTTTCCATATTGATAATTATAGCATTTATTCTATATGTTCATTAATAAAGTTATTAATTATTAATATTATTAATTATTAATAAATTATTAATTATTTAACTTTTTTGTTTTAAACTAAAAAATAAACTTATTTATTTACTAATTAATAATTATTAATAAAGTTATTAATTATTAATAAAGTTAATAATTCTTTAATAATTATATATTAATTATGTTAATTATCCCATATGTTAATTTATTCCATATGTAAAGATATGTGTATTCTGTTTCTTGGTTTTAATGATTCAATGAATTGATTCATATAAATGAAGTCATGCGTATAGTAAGTGGTCAATAAATTTTGGTGTTGCTATATTATTAGGCTCCTACATCAAATAGTCTCAGATTTTAGCTTGCACACTTACTTTTTGAGGAACAAATATAAATCTTGTATAGCTCTGTCAAAGAAAAAATGCAGCCAAAAAGACTACTCAAGACCATTGCAGTAGGGGAGAGAGACTGAACTTTGATGAAGCAAAGCTTTTAAAGCTGTGCTGAATTAAATGAGGAACACTGGAACATGTTAGGAGAGGTTGGTCAATATGATTAGGCCATTTGTATTTGCTAATTGTCACTGTTTACAGTTAGGCTCCACAGAGATTGGGAGATTAGGGCACTATCTCCTTTGATTATTACATTTCAGAGGAACAGCTCCCAGATCCTTGAGAAAGACATTCCCTTATTTATTAAAACTAGCAAAGGCAAGAGAAGATTTACATCCAAAAGGAGCAGAAAAGTAATTTACAGTTAAAATTTTCTAAAGTAAATGCTTTGAGAAAAGGGGGGCCAGGGGCCTATCATCGGGAGAAATCTGTCTGTGGTTTACTATAGCTGAAAGCAACGCTGAGGCTGTCTTGGGCAGCCCAGTGTAGAAAATGCCATAGAGTACGGGGAGGGAGGGTGCTAAGGGGGTAAGGGGGTAGCTGTTTCTTCTGAAATAGTTTAAAACAAACAAACAAAAAAAGACTTGTCTTTATGCTAATTGAGATTGAAATAGATTGGAATTTAAAAATAACTTCTGAATGTAATCAAATAATTTTAAAAGTGGCCAAGTATTTGCTCTAGGTAAAAACAAAGTAATAATAATAAAAAAAAAAGTTTGCCAAATGAAAAAATTTTTTGAGAACTTAAAGATATTCTTTATCTGTGTTTATTTTAAAAGTACTTAAAAGTAAAGAACATGAGTCTTTTGTACTCCCTTATTTTTATTATTAAAAAATATCAGTGATAAGAGAAAAACGGCCCAGGAGTCAGTGAAAAATAAATAGAGCAAATACCGAAGATAAAGCAAGGATTTTTATGAACGCTGGTGGGCAGAGAAAGTATGGCTTTGAAGCATATTCTATGTTCATCTAATGGGCGAAGCTTAATGGAATGATTGCTTAATGTTTATCTAGAGCAATGTGAAAATGTTGCAGTAATGAGCTATCTTAAAGTATTTTAGTGACAATCTAAGGAGCTATGCTGATATCTTTAATAGATTTGAAGCAATTAAACACAGAATAACACTATGTTAAAAGTGATCTGAAAATCCATGAGGCATATCCTCAGTAAAACAATCATCAAGCCAGATTTCTTCAATTGCAGATGACTGAATGTCAAAATGAAAGGTCACACTATACTAGATTTTAAATTTAAAAATACAACCTTCCTTGGAAAGCACATATATTGAAGTCAGGAAGGCAAAAATAATTCTAATTTCACTCAGAAATAGATAAACGTGGCCATTCAAGCCTTCGAATGAGTTATTTAGCATAGGGATCATTGTTTTCATATCATAATGGCTTAACATATGATAAATATTATATATTTGTGCTTTTTTAAGATGAATGAGATTAAGCAAAAAATAAAAACACTAACAAATGAGAATATAGTAGCAGCAAATATTTCCACATTTAATCTCTCTTGTATTTGTTACTACATTTAATGGGAATATGAGTAAAATTAGATTTTTATTTTGTAATATTTCCACTAAAATGGGATAAAATATTATCTATAATCAGTAACAAATGTCAAATAATAGAGACTAAAAGATATCTCATGCGTGGATTGGAATAGAGAGTTTATTTATCTTTTTCAAGAAGTCATTTTGGAAGTCAGAAGACACTTAAGATGGCCCCTTGCACTATTTCCCAAATCTTACTTGGTAACCAGTACTATTAAAGAGGGAACTATATATAAATTTCTCAGCAGAAACAAAAGTGTGTCATAGATACTTATCTGGGCAATTGACTACAACCATGTTTGTTTAAAACAAAAACAACTTTTTTCTAAAACTTTTTAAAATAAGTAGATAATTAAACATTAAAAAAAAATCTTTCCACTACTGGATTCTTTTATGGAGTATTGTTCTTATGGAATATAAGACCTGAGAAGAGATTACAGGATAGTGTAAGTTAAAGGTATTCCATACCCAAGAGTATACATTTTAAAGCAGGAATCAAATACCCTATATTTATGATAAACATAATTTTGACTGTCTCTGTACAAATGATATATTTAAAAAGGACAATTATTCTATTCTGATCTATTTCAAAAATACCACTTTGAGGACTAAAAGGATTACGTTTGAGTATTATTCTTTATCCTTCTCACAGTCTTTTTCATGAGCACACATACTAAATACGCTACTTCAGTCACTTAAAGGTATTCATTGCCATGCACGTATTTCATATGCAGAATAATATAACCTTAATTAGTTAATTTTTGACATAGCTATTGTACTCCACCCTCAAAGAAAGGAAATGGAAGAGTTGAAAAATCTACCAAGTCAATGTTATTTCCAAAAGTAACTATCCTGAGTGATTATGACTGTTCAAGGATGTTAAAGGATAGAAATGAACAATTTAAAACAAAAACAGTTCATACACTTGGAATAATGATTCCAAGTTATTGGACTTCCTGACTCACTGCCAGGAACAAGTAATTTTCATAGTGAGTTATATGACAATTCCAAACATTGTTTTCAATATTTAATGTTTCTTTTGCAAAATATTTTTCATTATAGAGCAAATTTACATTAGGCTATATATTTCTAAAGAATGCTCAGTTTATCTTATGGGTAGAAGAGTTATTAAATTATTAATGTAAAATACTGTTACAGAAATATTAACGATCACAATAATCACAGCTATTTACACAATGTTTTAATTAAAGTGATTTTACAGGTTATCTTGATTTAATTTAAGAATAATTGTTGGGATATTAGGTATACAAATATTCACAGGAATATGTGTATAGTTTCATGTTATACTTACTGTTTTTTTGTTTTATGCAGGTATAGTCTCTCTCCTATTCTTCAGCTAATTCTCCTTATTCCTATCCCCAGTAAATCCTTTTTAATTATTTTTTGAGATATAATTGGCATATAACTTTGTAAGTGTAAAGTGTACAGTATATTTTTACTTATATGATTGCTATTGTAGCATTAGCTAACACCCCTATTGTGTCACATAGTTATTATTTCTTTTAGTGATGAGAACACTTAAGATCTAGTTTTCTTTGCAAGCTTACTGTTTATGATACAATTTTGTTGTCTATAATCACAGTACTGTGTATTCTATCAGCAATCTAACTTATCTACTAGTTCCAAGTATGTGTCTTAAACATCCCTCCCATTCCCCCACCTCCCAGCCCCTGGTAATCACCGTAACACTCAGTTTTGTCAAGTTTAGGTTTTTTAGGGTCCATATATGAGAGAGGTCATACAGTATTTATCTTTCTCTGTTTGACATATCTTTTAAATTTTTTTAAAAAATTTTTATTTTTGTTTGACATATCTTACTTATCTCACTTCTCTGTTAGACATATCTCACTTGTGACATGAATGGTCCTCAGGGTCCATTCATGTCACAAATGGCAGAATTCCCTTATTTCTCATGGCTGAATTGTATTCCACTCATCTTTTCATCTTCTTTATCCATTCAGGGACATAGGTTGTTACTATATTATGGTTACTGTGAATGATGCTGCAATAAACATGAGAGTGCATATACTTCTTCAATAGCCTGTTTTCATTTTGTTTGGATATATACTTAGAAGGGCATTACTGATCATATGGTATTTCTATTTTAAACTTTTTGAAGAATCTCCATACTGTTCTACATTGTGGTTGAACCTGTTTACAACACCAGTAACAGTGCAAAAGAGTTCCCTTTTTTTCAAATCTTTGCCAAAACTTCTTGTCTCCTGTCTTCTTCATGATAGTAATTCTTATTGATGTGAGGTGATACTCATTGTAGTTTTTATTTGTATTTGCATTTACCTGATAATTTGTGGAGTTGTGTATCTTTTTATGTACCTATTGGCCATTTGTATATCTTTTTTGGGAAAAAAAAAAGTTCCTCTGCTCATTTTTTTTTATTAATTTTTATTAACATATAATATATTATTTGCCCAGGGTACATGTCTGTGAATCTTCGGCATTTCACAGCACTTAACAGCACATACCCTCCCCAATGTCCACAACCCAGCCACCCTATCCC
>CM053604.1:81403270-81442856 GCA_028646535.1 Procyon lotor
AGGAAGGGATGCTGTACTTTGTCAAATGCTTTTTCAGCATCAATTGAGAGTATCATATGGTTCTTGTTCTTTCTTGTATTAATGTATTGGATCACATTGATTGATTTGCGGATGTTGAACCAACCTTGCATCCCAGGAATAAATCCCACTTGATCGTGATGAATAATCCTTTTAATGTACTGTTGGATCCTATTGGCTTTCCGTACCGCCCTGGAGGCCGGGAATGAAAATGTCGGCCTCCCTGTCTCCGGCCCAGAGGAGCCGTGTGGGCGCCCCGATCCTCCACACACCCTCAGAGGAAAGCCCTTATCACTCCTGTCTCCCTTGTCCGTGGTCCGTGCTCTGTGCTCAGCTGGCCCGTGGTGGAGCGCCTGTCTGTGGCACGCAGCCCCGACTGGAGTCCCCTAACCAGCAGATTCCTGCTGCGCGCTCTCACAGCGCTCCTCCCAGAGGAGGAAGGAGGGGGGTGTCTCTGGAGCTTCCTCCTGCGGGATCCCCGCTTGAGGTACGGCAGCCCTATATGGACTATATGTCTCAGTTCCTATAGTCCAAGGTAGGCCTATGTGGCGTTGCACAGCTCCTTCTCTGCCGCCGGCTTCTCCGCCCCAATACCTGGGAGCTCTGCCACACTGGGGCTCCCCTGGTCCCTCAGTGACCCCACGGGTCCCAAAACCACACTGTTTCACGAGGGCTGAACCCCCGGTTCGCCTCTGGAGCGATGTCCCTCAGCGGAGCAGACTAGAAGTTCTGGATTTTGTGGTCCGCGGCTCTGTGGCTGCTGGGAGCCGGCCCCTCCCCCCGGGGTCTCTCTTCCCGTCACTTTAAATTCACTTTTTCCACACGTCCTACCTTTCTGAAAGTGGTCGATTTTCTGCTCCTAGAATTGTTGTTCTTATTCTCTTCTCTCTGCTGTTGCGTTTGCCGGCTTTCAGAGTGATTTCCTCCTCTTTAGCTGGACTTCTGATTCCCAGGACTCTCTGTGCCTCCTACACCTCCGCCATCTTGCCTTCTCCTCCTCTGCTCACTTTTAAAAACAAGTTGTCTTTATTGAGTTGTAGGAGTTCTTTAAAGATAATAACCCTTTAATACATAATATGCAGATATCTTCTTCCATTTCATATGTTGCTTTTTCATCTTCTTAATCTTTTCTTTTGCAGTGCAAAGGTTTTTAGTTTGATGCAGTTCCATTTTTGTTGTTTCTGTTTTTGGTGTCAAAACCAAAAAAACCATCATCAAGGTCAATGTTGAGGAGATTCTTTCTTATGTTTTCTTACAGAGTTTTGTGGTATAAGGTCTTAAGATTAATTTTTATACATTTCTAGTTAATATTTGTAAGTGGTATAAGATGGGAGTCCAATTTCATTTTTCTGCATGTGGCTCTTCAATTTTCTCAACATCATTTGCTGAAACTATCATTTCCCAGGTGGAGGTTCTTGGCTCCTTTATCAAATATTAGGTGACAGCATATGTGGGAGTTTTATTCTGAGATCTCTATTTTATTGGTCTGTGTGTCTTTTATACCTTCTTTTATGTCTTTTATGCCACAAAGTGTACCAGTATACTGTTTTAATTACTATAGCTTTATAGTACAGTTTGAAATAAGGAAGTGTGATGCTTCTGATTTTGTTCTTCTTTCTCATGATCGTTTTGACTATTTTGAGTCTTTTGTGTTTCCATACAAATTTTAGAATTTTTTTCTATTTCTGTTAAAAATGACATTGGAATTTTGATAATAATTGTATTAAACCTGTAGGTGGTTTTGAGTAGTATAAACTTTTAAAAGATATTAACTCTGTCAATCCATGAATCTAGGATGTTCTTCCAATTGTTTGTCTTCAATTTCTTTCAAAGTTTTGTAGTTTTCATTGTACAGATTCTTGGCTTAGTTAAGTTTATTCACAGACACCTTATTGTTTTTGATACTATTTTGAATGGGATAGGTTTTTTTTTCAGATATTTTCTTGACAGTGTATAGAAATTAAACTGATTTCTGTGTTTTGATTTAATATAATGAAACTTCACTATTGATTAGATTCAATAGTTTTTAATTTTTTATTTATTTTTCATTTTTTAATTTTTTAGATTCAATAGTTTTTAATTGAGTCCTTGGGAGGGTCAATACGCAAGATCATATCATTTGAAAAAATACTATTTTACTTTTTTTCTAATTTGGATATCTTTTATTTCTTTGGCCTGCCTGATTTTTGTAGCTAGGACTCCAGTACTATGTCAAATAAAAATAGTGAGAGTGTGCATCCCTGTCTTCCTGATTTTATAGCCAAAGCTTTCAATTTTTCTCTATGAGTATAATGTTAGCTGTAGATTTGTCATATATGACCTGTTTTATGTTGAGGTATGTTCTCTCTGTGCCCAATCTGTTGTGTTTTTATTGTAAAAGGATGTTGAATTTTATCATATGCAGAAAAATCATCTATTGTGATGCTCATGTATTTTAGTGTGTGTGTGTGTTGAACCATTCTTGCATCTCAGATATGGATAAATCCCACTTGATCATGCTGTGTGATCCTTTTAATGAGTTCTTGAATTTGATTTGCTAATATCATGTTGAGAATATTTGCTTCTATGTTCATCAAGGATATTGGCCTGTAATTTTTCTGGTAGTGTCCTTATCTGGTTTTGGTAACAGTATAATGCTGGCCTCATAAAGTGAATTTGGAAGGGTTCCCGCTTCTTCAAGTGTTTTGGAAGTGCTTGAAAAGGATTGGTGTTCTTTGAATTTTTGAGAGATTTCACCAATGAAACCATCTGGTCCTAGACTTTGGTTGAGGACATTTTTATGACTGATTCAAAGTCCTTAATATGAATTGGTCTGATAGACTTTGTGTTTCTTCCTGGATCAGTCTTAGTAGGTTGTATGATTCCAAGAAATTACCCATTTCTTCTAGATTATAGAATTTCTTTTTATTTTTCGGTAGTGTCAATTCTTATTTCTCCTCTTTCATTTCTGATTTGAGTCTTTATTTTTTTAGTGTTTTTGCCATTTTCAATCTTTTTTTGAAAAACTAGTTGTTTGTTTTGTTGATCTTTTTCTATTACTTTTCTGATCTTGATTTCACTTACTTCTGTCTTTATTTATGCTAACTTTGGGCTTAATTTGTTTTTGTTTTTCTTCTAGTTTCTTGAGATTTAGTTAAGTTCTTTGAGATTTTAAAAATTTAATATGTGTACCAATAGCTATAAATTTCTCTCTCAAATCTGTTTTCTGCAGGATCCCATAGGTTTTAGTATGCTGTGATTCCATTTTCATTGATTTCAAGATCATCTTTGATTCTCTTTTCCTTTCTTTCTTGATCTATTGGTTGCTCAGGAGTATGTTATTTAGTTTCCACGTGTTTGTAGGCATTCCAGTTTTCCTCATGTTGTTGGTTTCTAGTTTGATACCACTGTGGTCAGAAAAGATACTAGGTGCTACTTGAATCTCCTTAAATTTTCTAAGACTTGTTTAGTGTCCTATAACTTGATCTATATTTTAGACTATTCCATGTTTTCTTCAGAAGAAGGCATATTCTGACTGTAGATAAGGGAACTGGAATATAACTAATTTAAGCAATATAGTCACACAGCTAGTGGATGGTCAGGATGATTTTATGCTCGCATAAAGAAAGCCAAAATATAAAATGTTGACAGTCTTTACATAATGCATAATATATTAATATATATTATGAGCAAATAAGAAATTCCTACCACACAGTGTTCCAAATGAGAGGGAAAAAAATGTGTCATAGTCAGTCATAGATATAAAAAACTGAAGCCAATCACTTATAAGGAAGAAAAACAGTGATGAGGTTATGTTTACATGCTTGGAAACTCTTTGACAAAAAGAATCTTAAGCTTTTCATACTGCTCCCGAAGGTAACTTCTATTTGAAACCTGAGAACAATAAAATGGGCTATTTCTGTTTATAATTTATGTCATGTGGCATAGAAACAGATTGTCTTGAATGGGCCTTATGACTAATATTTGTCTTTTGCTTATTTGTGTTTTCAATTTTTATTTTTTATTTTATTTTTATTTTTTAATACTTTATTTATTTATTTGACAGAGAGAGAGAGAGATCATAAGTAGGCAGAAAGAGAGGGGAAAGCAGCGTCCCCATGAGCAGAGAGCCCGATGTGGGGCTCGATCCCAGGACTCTGAGATCATGACTGAGCTGAAGGCAGAGGCTTTAACCCATTGAGCCACCCAGGCACCCCTGCATTTTCAACTTTTAAACTTTCAAAAAGATTATACTTGGCAGAGGATTAATCTAACTAAGTTAATATAGTCAGCTTCCTCTGATAATTATAGTTGTGTCTTTTGGGTATTGCTGGTGATTTTGGTTTTCTTTTTGCTCATTAGATAAGAGAGCATATGACATGCCAATATCTACAGAAAATCCCACTTTCAGTCTCCTACCATGCCCCTCCACACACCCATTGACTTAAAAATAGATAGAATTTTGATCATGCCTCCAATTCCAGAACCAAGGAAAAAAAAATCATATGATCATGTAATTCCTGAATCATGTCCTCCTATGTGGCTTCATGGATGACTTGGTGAAAAGTGAAAGAGAACACATTTAGCACAGGTTGCCATTTTAAACCTGATATAGCAATTTTGAGTATAATTATTATATAGGACAGAATAAAAGTAGGACATAATTGCTGAAATAATGAGAACTGTGTAGTTCTTAAAAGCTAAGCCATATATTTTGGACCTTGAAATACCAAAATCACGAAGAATCAGCTATCTTATTAGATAGCCAAAGGCAAATTAATTTAAAATGCAAAGCTTTCATTTTATCCACGTACTTTATTAAATAGGGGATGAAACATCAAAATCACCTTGAAGTAAAAATCAAAGGGGAAATAGAGGTAATTAAATCTGAAAGTTAAAAATATAATCTTTAAAATTTGCTAGAGGGATTCTTAAATAATATAGATTAAATATTTTAAAATATTTTAAAGTATATATTTTTTTATTTTTAAAGATTTTATTTATTTATTTGACAGAGAGAGAGATCACAAGTAAGCAGAGAGGCAGGCAGAGGGAGAGGGGGAAGCAGGTTCCCTGCTGAGCAGAGAGCCCGATGCGGGGCTAGATCTCAGGACACTGAGATCAGGACCTGAGCCGAAGGCAGAGGCTTTAACCCACTGAGCCACCCAGGTGCCCCTAAAGTATATATTTTTTAAAAAGATTTTATTTATTTGTTGGAGAGAGAAAGACAGTGATAGCTAAAGACCAGGAGCAGGGAGGAGAGAGAGAAGTAGGCTTCCTGCTGAGTAAGGAGCTGGATCTCAGGACATCAGGACCTGAGCTGAAGGCAAATGCTTACTTGACTAAGCCACCCAGATGCCCCTAAAATATTTTATATTTTAAAAGTAATATATTGAAAACATATATGTAATTTTGGTGACAATTTTTAAGATATTTACCAAGTATTTGAAGATACAAAATTATATAGAGCCAATTAAAATGTATTGAAGAGGATAATAAAGGACTATTTCAGATATGTATCAACATATACTTGAAGCTAAATAATTTTTAAAACTCCATATCATATGATAATTGACTATCTCTTCTTGATTTATTTCACTCAGCATAATCTCCTCTAGTCTCATCCATGTTGATGCAAAAGTTGGATATTAATCCTTTCTGATGGCTGAGTAATATTCCATTGTATATATGGACCACATCTTATTTAACAATTCGTCTGCTGAAGGGCATCTTGGCTCTTTCCACAGTTTGGCTATTATGGACATTGCTGTTATAAACATTGGGGTACATATGACCCTTCTTTTCACTACATCTGTATCTCTGGGGTATATACACAGTAGTGTAATTGCTGGGTCATAAGGTAGCTTTATTTTAATTTTTTGAGGAACTTCCACAATGTTTTCCAAAGTGGCTGTACCAACTTGCATTCCTACCAGCAGTGTAAGAGGGTTCCCTTTTCTCCACATCCTCTCCAACATTTGTTTTTTCTTGCCGTTTTAACTGTTTAAGGTGCTATCTCAATATGGTTTTGATTTGAATTTCCCTGATGGCTAATGATGATGAACATTTTTTCATGTGTCTGTTAGCCATTTGTATGTTTTCATTGGAGAATTGTCTGTTCATCTATTCTGTAGATTTTTTTGACTTGATTATCTATTTTTTTGGGTGTGAGTTTGAGAAGTTCTTTATTGATCTTGGATATCAGCTCTTTGTCTGTAGTGTCATTTGCAAATATTTTCTCCTGTTCCGTGGGTTGCCTCTTAGTTTTGTTAATTGTTTCCTTTGCTGGGGAGAAGCTTTTTATATTGAAAAATTCCCAAAGGCTCATTTTCACTTTTGTTTTCCTTGCCTTTGGAGACGTGTCTTGAAAGAAGTTGCTGTGGCCAATGTAACCTCAAAGAGGTTACTGCCTATGTTCTCTTCTAGGATTTTGATGGGTTCCTGTATCACATTGAGGTCTTTCATCTATTTTGAGTTTATATTTTTGTATGGTGTAAGAGAATGGTCGAGTTTCATTCTTCTGTTTATAGCTGTCCCATTTTCCCAGCACCATTTATTGAAGGGACTGTCTTTTTTCCACTGGATATTTTTTCCTGCTTTGTTGAAGATTATTTGACCATAGAGTTGAGGGTCCATATCTGGGCTCTCTATTCTGTTCCATTGGTCTATGTGTTTGTTTTTGTTCCAGTATCATGCGGTCTTGGTGATCACAGCTTTGTAATAAAGCTTGAAATCAGGCAACATGATGCCCCGAGGTTTGTTTTTATTCTTTAACATTTCCTTGGTGATTCAGGGTCTTTTCTGGTTCCATACAAATTTTAAGGTTGTTTGCTCTAGCACTTTGAAAAATGCCGATGGTATTTTGATTGAGATGGCATTGAAAGTATAGATTGCTCTGGGCAGCATAGACATTTTAACGTTTATTCTTCTGATCCATAAGCATGGAATGTTTTTTCCATCTTTTTGTGTTTTCTTCAATTTCTTTCATGAGTGTTCTGTAGTTCTTCAAGTATAGATCTTTATCTCTTTGGTTAGGTTTATTCCAAGGTGTCTTATGGTATTTTGGTGCTATTGTAAATGGAATCGATTCTCTAATTTCTCTTTCTACAGTTTCATTGCTAGTGTGTAAGAAAGGAACTGATTTCTGTGCATTGATTTTGTATCCTGCCTTATTACTGAATTGCTGTATGAGTTCTAGTAATTCAGGGGTGGAATCTTCTGGGTTTTCCACATAAAGTATCATGTCATCTGTGTAAAGAGAAAGTTTGACTTCTTCTTTGCCAATTCGAATAACTTTTATTTCTTTTTGTTGACTGATTGCTGTTGCTAGCTCTGGTACTTGCAGCAGGTTTTTCATAAATGGATTTTATGAAGTTGAGGAATGTTCCCTCTATCCCTATACTTTGAAGAATTTTAATCAGGAAAGGATGCTGTAATTTGTCAAATGCTTTTTCTGCACCAATTGAGAACACCATGTGGTTCTTCTCTCTTATTTTATTAATTTGTTCTATCCCATTGATTGATTTGTGAATGTTGAACCACACTTGGATCCCAGGGATAAATCCACCTGGTCATGGTGGATAATCTTTTCAATGTACTATTGGATACTATAAGCTAAGATCTTGTTAAGAATCTTGGCAGCCATATTCATCAGGGATATTTCTCTTAAATTCTCCTTTTTGTCAGGGTCTTTGACTGGTTTGGGGATCAAGTAATGCTGGCTTCATAGAAAGAGTCTGGAAGTTTTCTTTCTGTTTTCATTTTTTGAAACAGCCTCAGGAGAATAGGTATTATTAGATAGTATTTGGTAGAATTCCCCAAGGGAATCCATCTGGCATGGGACTCATTTTTTTGGGGGAGATTTTTGTTCACTGCTTCAACCTCATTACTAGTTATTGGTCTATTCAGGTTGTCAATTTTTTTCTGTTTCAGTCTTAGAAGTTTATAGGTTTCCAGGAATGCATCTATTTCTTCTAGGTTGCTTAACTTATTGGCATTTAGCTATTAATAGTTTCTGATGATTGTTTCTGTTTCCTCGGTGTTAGTCATGATCTCTCTCCTTTTAGTACATTTAGTACATTTTTTAGTACATTAATTTGTGTCCTTTCTCTTTTCTTTTGTCAGTGGTTTATCAATCTTATTAATTCCTTCAAAGAACAAGCTTCTGGTTTCATTGATGTGCTCTACTATATCTCTGGTTTCTAATCCATTGATCTCTGCTTTAATCTTAATTATTTCTCTTCTCGTGTGTGGGGTAGGCTTAATTTGTTGTTGATTCTCCAGTTCTTAATGTGTAAAGAGAGTTCGTGCATTCAGAATTTTTCTATTTTTTTTGAGTAAGGCTAGAATGGCTATGTATTTCCCCCTTAGGACCACCTTTGCCTTATCCCATAGGTTTTGGACCAATGTGTCTTTATTCTCATTGGTTTCTATAAGTTGTTTAAGTTCTTTGATTTCCTGGTTGATCCAGACATTCTTGAGCAGGATGGTCTTTAGCTTCCAAGTGTTTGAATGTCTTCAAAAATTTTTCTTGTGATTGAGTTCCAGTTTCAAAGCACTGTGGTTTGAGACTATGCAAGGAATAATCTCAATCTTTCGGTATTGGTTGAGACCTAACTTGTGATCAAGTATGTGGTCTATTTTGGAGAAAGTTCCATGTGCACTCAAGAAGAATGAGTATTCTGTTGTTTTAGTGTAGAATGTTCTGTATATACCTATGAGGTCCATCTGGTTCAATGTTTCATTCAAAGCTCTTGTTTCTTTGTTGATTTCCTGCTTAGATGATCTGTCTGTTGCTGAGAGTGGTGTGTTAAGGTCCCGTACAATTAGCATATTCTTATCAATATGTCTCTTTATAAAAGTTGATATTTCTTTCTTTTTTTTTTTTAAAGATCTTATTTATTTGACAGAAAGAAACACAGCGAGAGAGGGAACACAAGCAGAGGGAATGGTAGCAGGAGAAGCAGGCTTCCTGCTGAGCAGGGAGCCCGATGCAGGGCTCAATCCCAGGACGCTAGGATCATGACCTGAGCTGAAGGCAGACGCTTAATGACTGAGCCACCCAGGCACCCCAAAAGTTGATATTTCAGTTGAGAGGCAAGTTCTAAAAATGCAGTTGATAAACAGTAAAGATTGACATCTGAATATTTTCTTTTTTTAAAAAAATAGTTTATTTATTTATTTGACCGAAAGAGAAAGAAAGTACAAGTAAGAGGAACAATAGAAGGAGAGAGAGAAGCTGGCTCCCCACTAAGCAGGGACCACCATGAAGATCTTGATCCCAGGACCCAGAGATCATAACCTCAGGTGAAGGCAGATCCTTAACCTACTGAGTCACCCAGGTGCCCCCTGATATCTGAATATTTTCTTTGGAAAAAAGTCTATTTAGGTTCTTTGACCATTTTTTAATGGAATTATTTTGTGTACATATGTTTTCATTTTTGCTTTGCTATTGAGTTGTAGGCATTCCTTTATATATTTTTTTTATCAGATATGAGCTTTGCAAAAATTTTCTCCCATTTTATAGGTTGCCTTTTAATTTTCTTGATATCTTTTACTGTGCTAAAGCTTTTTAGATGTCATTTGTTTGTTTCACTTTTGTTGCTTGTGCTTTTGGTGTCATTTCCAAAAAAAAAAAAAAAATTGCAGCCAAGAACAATGTTGAGGAGCTTTTCCCTACTTTAGGTATTTTATGGCTTCAGGTCTTATATTTAATTATAATGTAGTCTGGTGGAACTCTTTTTTTTTTTTTAAATAAAGATTTTATTTATTTATTTGACAGAGAGAGAGATTACAAGTAGGCAGAGAGGCAGGCAGAGAGAGAGGAGGAAGCAGGATTCCTGCTGAGCAGAGAACCTGATGTGGGGCTTGATCCCAGGACCCTGAGATCATGACCTAAGCCAAAGACAGAGGCTTTAACCCACTGAGCCACCCAGGCGCCCTGGTGTAGCTCTTTTTAGGTTCAACTTGTTCGACTTGTTTGGTTTCTTTTGAGCCTCATGAATCTGGACATTCATTTCTCTACTCAAGATTAGGAAATTTTCAACTATTACCTTAATAAAACTTTCTATCCCTTTTCTTTCTGGGATTTCTATGTGTATATCATTTCACTATAGGTGTCCCATAAATTCCAAAAGCTTTTTTCACTCCCATTTTTTTTTCATTCTTGTTCCTGTGACTGGGTAATTTCAAATGACCTTTTTCCTAGTTCATTGATTTTTCTTCTGTTCAGTCAGAACTGTTGAAACTCTCTATTGATTCTTTGGCTTAGTCATATTCTTCAGCTCTAAGACTTATTTATTTTTATTTCTATTTGTTTTTTTGAACTCAATTTTTAATGCACAGTTTTACTAATTTTTAGTTGTCTGTTTCTTCTATTTCCCTGAAATTCATAAAGATTATTCTGAATTCTTTGTTAGGTACTTAATAGATTTCCATTTCCGCAGGGTTATTGGAACTTTATTAGTTTCTTTTGGTAATGTTATATTTATCTGATTCTTTGTAAACTTTGATTCTTTTCATTGTTTGCACATGTGAGAAAGTTGTCTCTTCTTGCAGACTTTATAGGTTCACTTGGACAGGGAAAGACCCAAAAGACCCTCACCAGTCAATTCACTTAAGGGGTACTGAATGGGTTAGCTGATAGATTCCATGAGCAAGTAGAGTCTGCTATTGAGATTCCTACTTGAGTAAAGCTACTGCCCATATTCTTAGGTCATGGGGTTGCCATTGGTTGGACAGAGTGTCAAGTGGAATTACCAGATGGACTTCCTGATCAGGTAGGGCAGCTGGCTGTGGTCTGCAGCCAGGTGGAGAAACTAGCTGGACTCTGCAATCATTTCTGACCAAGTGACTTTGCAGGCTGTGTTCCCTAATTGGGAGGTAACACTGATTGGAATCTATGATTTGGAAAGGGCATGGGCTGGACTCTGCAATCACTCCTTGTTCAACAGTGTCTCAAGCTTTGGTCCCTGACCATATGATGCCACTGACTGGATTATGTGTTCAGGTGGGGCCACAGGCAGATCTCTTCAGGTTAAACTGAAGGCTGGACTCTAAAGTTGGGTTGAGGCTATAGATTCACGATCAGGCAGGTCTTTTGCTGTGTTACACAGTTAGGCAAGGTCACTGGCTGAGATCTTTGGTTGGAAGGACCTCTATATTTGTTCTACAGTTGTGTGGGGTAGATACTGTTCTCCATTGTCAACTGGGTTGTTGTTTGGTCTACCTGCCTGAGCAAGGCTACAGACTATATTCAGCAATTGAGCAGGGCTGTAGGCTTGGATCCACTGACTTGAATCCACTGGACTATAATAGGTTGGCTTATATCTGTGATGAGGCAATTGCTTGACAGTGTCTGGATGGTTTAAAATAGCCTCACCTTCATACCTGGGGACTCATCTCTGACAGTTGGGTTTATAGGGAGACCTATCTATACAAGATTTCATATTGTCCAACAGGCCTTCCCCGGCTTATTCATATGCTGGTAGAAGGGTATAGAATAGGAAAGAAGAACAAGCCCCAGAGTATATGAATTTGTCACAACTCTGCTAGCATCATAATTGCTAAGGACTGTGAGACAAAGTAAATCAAAAGGACAAAACCAAATTCAAGAGTTTCCCCAAAAAATTATTTTCTTAATCATATTTATAAGAATCTGCAAACCTTTCTTTTCCTCTTCTATTAATGATGGGACTTTGAAGATAATTGATAATGGTAAGTCTGAATGACTGGATAAAATTTGCTGTGAATGATTTTCTACTCTCTCAATTTCCAAATCAGTAGACTGTAGAGGTACATGTACAATTATTTCAAACTCTTACCATATCTTCTAAGAGTCATATCTAAACTTTTGTTACATTGAACACAGTCACAATATTATGAAACTTCAAGTGGCAGTCATATCAGAGGAGATAGTGCATGGTGAACTACTTTGACAGAATGTAAATGGGATTTCCACACCATGATCTAGATTCTACATCTCATCTGTGTCACTGCATTTAGAGCATTAATAAAGCTTGTAGTCAAAAACATTCAACAGATGAAATAAATCAATGCATTTGAATAGCTAATATGAATCATCTAAACTAGATGCATACAGAAATTGCCAAACAAGGAAAAATCTAGATGTATTAAGCAGTGGATGGTAGAAATCTTTTAACAAAGAAAGGTTAGTAAAACCATTTAAATAATTTTATTGTCTAAAGCTGGAATCCTGAAATTGAATATTTAAAATGTATGACACCTGCAATTTGGAAAAATATATATTTGCAGATTTTTGGAGTTGTATTTGATAACATATCAAAAATACGTATCACATTGCTTGACATAATGTAAGTTTTATTACTGGTGCTTTATAGTCTACTATGGAGAACAAAATACAATTTTTTTGATAACCAGAAAAAAATCTGAGACCAAAGAGTCTCAGCTATAGTGTTACAATCCAGAAATTTAGAATAAAATAATAATGGCATGATGTTTAGATCAATGAAAAAGGATTCAGGAAGGGATCTAATAAATACCATATTAGTTGGTCAGCTTTTTCAGGGGAGCAAATTCAAGCACCAGTGAACTTAGACTATATTTATGTGATGAGATACATCCATTTGTATGAATGTGGACATTTGATTCTAAAAAGACTTTCTAGTCTTAGACTACACTAGTCTAGTCTCAAAATAATAGGAATTGGTAGTTGGAAGTATTAAATTGCCTTACCAAAATAATTTAGTCAATTAGAGGTAGAACTGAAATCATAAGTCACTTTTTATTCTTATTTAATGATATTTTATGTAGTCATTCTTATTTAAACATTCTAGATTTAATTTTTACAGTCCAACCAGAGCAGATATTGAACTGATCATATGGAAATCAATTGCAAATGTTAATACAAATGACCAAATAAAAATACTTATCTTTAGATGAAATTTTTCCCAGTGGATAACATCCATAAACAGTTCCATTTTTACCTAAGTTTACAATGGTAGAATGGGCAGTTAGACTGATACATTTCATTTCTATATCCCAAATCCCAAATAATTTCAAGTCTTGTATAATTTCTGTATTTTCAAATCTAAATGATAACAAGGAAAAATAGCTCACAAATTACTTAAAATTAGCCATTGATGATAATTATGTGATTACATATAAGTGCCTTGGCTTTTGTTTTCTGTCAAACTCCCTTGTGCTTAAAGGGCATTATGGCAACAAAACTTTAATTTATCAAAAAAGCCCATTTTGATTGTGGTAAAATCAACTTTAAAATCAGAATTTACTATTGAACAACTGATTTATCATATTTAGTTTCTTACTCTTATAAATAATGTGAAGGTCTAAATTTGGAGGAAAGGGGCACCTGGGTGGCTCAGTCAGTTAAGCAGCAGCTGACTTAGGCTCTGGTCATTATCCCAGCATCCTGGGATCAAGCCCCAAGTCAGATTCCCTGCTCAGTGAAGTAAGGGTATGGGTAGGGTAAGTAGGGGTCCCTCTCTCTGCCCCTCCCCCTACTTGTGATCTCTCTTTTTCTCAAATTAATGAATAAAATCTTAAAAAAAATAAATTTTAGGGAAAAAGTCTTGATGATCCAGAATCTCTGACATACCTTAAAATACAAATGACCACAGCATAAAAGCTCTATAGTCCTGACAGATTAATGAAAGGATTTCCATTGTGACACTATCTTTTAGAAAATATATAAATCAAGTGGTTACAATAACTTTTTAATAAATTGATTTGTAAATTACTGGCAGAAAATCAATAAACTCCAAATGAAAAATAATAATGCAATAACCACACTCAGCTTCAACCTGAAAACATGTATAATGATCAATATGATAAGGACTCCATAAACCTGATTAAAAAAAGAGATTGAATAGTACATTCATATAGAAAGGTCATTTTGCTAGCTAAGCATTCTCTGCTAATACTGAACATTCATTTTCCTTTGGTTTTAACATATTTCTTTTTTTTTTTTTAAGGTTTTATTTATTTATTTGACAAAGAGAGATTACAAGTAGGCAGAGAGGCAGGCAGAGAGAGAAGGGGAAGCAAGCTCCCTGCTGAGCAGAGAGCCAGATGCAGGGCTAGATCCCAGAACCCTGAGATCATGACCTGAGGCAAAGGCAGAGGCTTTAACCCACTGAGACACCCAGGTGCCCTGTTGGTTTTAACATATTTCTATGTCCTGGGAATGCAAATATTATGTTTGCTGGTGTGTTCAAAAACGCCATGGGGATGAGAATACATTTTTATGAGCAATTATTGTACATATATTGATCCATTCTGTATATTTGCAGGGGAAATATATTAAACATTAAATATTATAAATTATTATTATTTTTTACAATATTATAAATTAATATGAGTTTAATAGTCTGGCCTGAAAAAGTAAAAAAAACCTTTAAATTTGCATTATTATATAATACTTTTAACTAATGTAGGCATGCTGTAATCTGTATTCTGTAATCCTGTATCTCAGTAAATAACCATTGATATTGATACTTCAGATAAAAAACAAAAGGAAGTTCACTATATTATAAACAGAAATTTATGCAAATTGTACAGCAAGCTTCCTAATTTATTTTTAAATTTTATAATGTTTTTAAAACAATCTTCATCATCAAGACACCAAAGCTACACCTCCAAATTATATTCCATCACACGCTGCATAGATAGATAGATGAGAAGGTATAGAGGAATTTTAAAAAATAATCATGAGATTCATGATTCAGTGGTATATACTATTTGTATTGAAGTTCTCTTTATAAAGCATCCACTTGGATACTACCAGTGATAAAAACTTCAAAGTTGACATATCCTCGCTTATTCTGGAATATATATAATAACTTCAGAACATTTTTTTCTTATATTATTGAGGTAAAGTATTTTATGGTAGAAATATACAAGTGCTGTTATCAGCCCAGCTGAATTTAGATCAGTTTCCTAGCTGTGACCTTGGGAGATTTAATTAACCTCTTTAATTTATTTTTTCATTCATATTGCATCTATTGATGTGACATGAGAAAGGCTATTGAAAGGCTATTGAGAATTACAGCTATTGCTTGTAAATCCCTTGCTATGTCATGAGTATTCAGTCAATTATAGATAATTTAATTATAGTGTATATGATAATATGAAATCTATTACTGTTAAACTCTTAAGTCTTGGTCTGAGTTCTTCTGTTTGTTGAGAGTCCAGTACGTGCTTGAAGAAGAAAAGACTTAGAATATCAGAATAAAAGTGTGAATGCATTCATTCTGTTCTCAAGGCCTTCTGGCAAAAAGCAGGCAAACAAACAAAAGAAACGAAGATAGACTTTAAACATATTCTGTCAGTAAAACTTTATGAATGTTTTGCTCAGGGAGATATCAAGATAGTATGGAGTGTAAATTAAATCTACCTAGGGATACTGGATTAGGCTACTCAGAGGAAATGACAATTTAGTTGAGATATAGATAAATGTGTTGTAATTAGGTGAAGAAGTTAAACGTGTGTGTGAGTGGGAAGAAACAACAACAGCATTTCTTAAAACTGCGATTTTCATCTTTGGCTGCATATTAGAATTATTTAGGAGAGTTTTTAAAAATACAGCTGTACAGATCGCACCTAATTTCAATTAGATCTGAATCTTCCTGGATGGAATGAATATTGGATGGAATATTCCTGGATGGAATGGAATTTTAATGTGCTTCAAATGATCCCACTGTGCAACATATAGCTAATTCAGAACTATTAGCTGAATAGTTCCTAGTTTAATTCGGAATTAAAGGAATAAATTATATAATTTTAAAGAAACTAGGAAACTATTTCAGTTGCACCAAAATACAGTACGGAAGTGTTAGACAAGTGAGCACAAATGAATAAAATGTAACGTTAACCTCTCTTTTATCACATTTATAACTCTTAACACCTTCATATATTTTCCATTATTATACCACTTCATGTCTTTTCAATATTCCATTTGCTTTATTCTTGATACAACCTTATTTAAGTATGTTCGTATAGTGTGTTAATCGGAATATATCATAGTGCCCCAAGTTGGGCAAGACCAGCAGAGAAGAGTGAAATATATTCACCCCACTTGCCCCCAGCTGACGAATGTGTTTGATACTTAACAAAGAATGTGATAATGATTGTAATAAGCTTGAATCAGCAGAATACTGTTGAAAGAATACTGGACCTGAAGACCAGAAACCATGTATTTGAAATAACACCTCACAAAGTGACTTTGGAAATTTGGACCTACCCCCCCATTTAGTGTGGACCCACCTATTAGGAGATAGGTGAAGGAGGGCAGTGCTATGAATGCCTGTTTGGGGTGGCCAGATTATGGCTTCTGAGAAATTCGTTGTTGTTGTTGTTGTTATTTTTTCCCTTAGCTTTCTTTCTGTAACATGAGGCATTTTTCTCTAGGCTTCTTTGCAATATCATAAGTTTATATATAAACAGTTTATATAGTGTTAGCTCTGAATGGGATTATAATGAATATAAACTATAATATAAACATGTTTTCTTAATCAAATCAGTTCATCTCAAACTTTCTCCTGAAAAAAAAATTTTTTTTGACCTTGTGAAAGATATTGCTCTTATTAGGTCTTTGAATTTGACTCTATAAAGCGATAGGCTAATAATGCTGTTGAAGTTGTGGGATTGTTATGGAAATACAATTGATCATGCTTTCATAATGGCTTGAAACACACTTCAAAGAAATGTTATAAAATAGTACAAACTATTAAGTATATTTTCTTCTGTGACATACATAATCATTATTCATGTTTGTTTGCTTTGAAAATATTTTTTAAGCATTTATATCCTGGGCACTGTTCTAAGGTTTTACATTTATTCAGTAATCTTTCATTAAAATTCTATATTATTAGTGTCACTTTACAGATAAGGAAACTCATACAAGGGGCACCTGGGTGGCTCAGTGGGTTAAAGCCTCTGCCTTCAGCTCGGGTCATGATCTCAGGGTCCTGTTTGAGTCCCGCATTGGGCTCTCTGCTCAGCGGGGAGCCTGCTTCCTCCTCTCTCTGCCTGCTTCTCTGCCTATTTGTGATCTCTCTCTATGAAATTAATAAATAAATCTTTAAAAAAAAAAAGGAAACTCATACAAGAGAGGAACTATATGTTGTCCACTAACACACAGTAGGAAACATCACTTACTGAACTGTATGCTTCAGAGTCTATGGGATTCTTTCTATTTTAAGTTTACTTTCTGCTTGAATCTTTTAAACACTGAGTTTAAGAAGAGTCTTAAGGAATTATTGATAAGGAAAGATTAACCCACTTTATGTCAAACATCAGTCATTAGAGTAGTGATGAATATGAGAAAATATGCTCACTTCCTTCATGGAACCTGCATTCTAATGGGGCATCAGACAAAGAAAATAGATGATGTAAGTAGTACAAAGGAAGTTGATTATAGGTGAGGATATATAACATTTTAGGCGGGAGTTTATTTGACATATAATGATTAAGGAGATATGTCTCTAAACAGAACTACTTAAAATGAGATTTAAAGGACAAAAGCAAAAAATGCTTACGAGGAATAGGAAAAGGCATTTCATCCAGAGGAAACATATCCAAAGGCTTTGTGATTGGTGTGGCTGTAGAAAGGTCACTGGGGAAGGCATGAAATGGGATACGGTTGAACCATGCATGGCCTTACAAGAAACATAAAATATTTGATTTTTATTTTCATTCCAACAGGAATCTATTCAAAGTTTTTTGTTATTTATTTTATCTTATTGTTTTATTCAATAAATTATGTTTTCCCTGTATTGTATAAATTTTCTTCAATGATAATTTTATAATCAGAAAAATATTGCAGGGCCTCTGATTATAGTTTAGACATGTAAAAAGCCTGCGAATCATCACTCTCATTAGAATAGAAAAAGACGAACAAACTGAAAATTAATAACTTGGACTCAACAGAGAACTAAATATATAGCAAACTACCACCCTAAAATCTGGACAGCATGGTGCATTGAAAGAAATATAGACCTAATTATGTAGAACAGAAGTTGCAAACAATCACAAAATGGAACACTTAAATGGCAATTTTGACAAATTTCTGGAAACTCGTTATAGTCCAACATGTGACAGACATGTCCCTGGAGCCACAGCCTTAGAAGAGCCACAAACTTTTATAGACCCTACCTCTAGGAACCCCATCAAGTTTTCACAGAGAGGATCCAAGAAAGAACCCCTCAGGGTTCTGGCAAGAATGGAAAAGTGGCCATTGTGAAACATCTTGGTTTTTCTCCACAATTCCAAGACAAAGAACTTGATTTTAGAGAGTAGAATCCTCCACACATTATCCCTCTAGTCTTCATGTCTCACTTAGAGTGGAAGAGCACATAATCAATGAAGAAGATAGCTTCAAGGAAATAGACTGGAAATGATAAGCTAGGGAAATGAATAGGAGGAGGGGACAAAAACAAACAAAAAAACATACCAGATCACTGGAGAAGAGACAGAAGCTCTACTAAAGACCATGATTAAGATGGCCTTAAATTCCCCTTAGCCTAATTAAACTGTAATCAAGCTTCTTCTTGACTCTAGGCCTCTGATTTCTTTTTTCTTGCAGCATTTAGTTTATAGAACTTATAATTATACATTTTTTTCTCTGTCCTTTGGGGATATAAATCTTAAAAAAATAATAAATCTTTTTAAAAGCTTCTTGCCAGGATTTTCTCAAGGAGCCACCCCATTGAAATATAATCATTATTAAACTCTAGGGAGGTTATTGAATCTCTACAAGGCTCAGTTTCTTCACAAAAGTAATAATAGATCTAATTCAGTGTTTATGAGTATTAGATATTATCTACACAGTCAACAATAAAAGCCCAGTAAACAGTGGACAGTATTATTAGCAAATATTTTAAAGGAACCAATCAACCATTCATGTATATGGAAGAAGAAACCAAATTCAATTTCATTATATTTGGAAAAATAAGTATATAATATATAAAATCTATATTGTAAATATAGACAGCTAGGAGTTTCAGAAGCAAAGGGGAATAGAAAGGCTAATGTTTTAGAAAGCAAAGAACTATAGAGAGTCAAAATACATTTTCAAGTTGCTTTTCCTGAAGGAGATTTAATGATCCTGGGATAAGCTGAATGGCCTCTGTAAAGAAAAACAGAGTTTTAGTAGTTTTGTTGTGTTTATTTAAGTATATTTAAAGTTTACAAACTGATAGGTGATATGCTAGAAAAAATATATATGGAATTGAGTCAAAATTTTTGCAAGGCCAAGTCTTGGACAGAAGTATAAATGAAACATAGACTCAGCCTTAGTAAGACTGCTATGATTCCCATCTGTCTCTGATAGGATTAGGTTAAACATCACCCAGTATTTCTGTCAGTGTTAATCCTTCTTAAAGATCATTATCTAGATCCTCAACACTTTTTACGTATGACTCCCATCATTCAAGCATTCAACCAAAGCTCACTAGGTATGCCAGACAGGCTTTTACAATTGCAAGTGAAACTTATAGCAGAAGTAGACCTAGAGGTGATGTATACATTTGCATAAGCAGATAAATACTTTATATAACTTTGGGGTGCCTGGGTGGCTCAGTGGATTAAAGCCTCTACCTTCGGCTCAGGTCATGATCTCAGGGTCCTGGGATTGAACCCCACATTGGGCTCTCTGCTCAGCGGGGAGCCTGCTTCCCCCTTTCTCTCTACCTGCCTACTGCCTACTTGTGATCTCTCTCTGTCAAATAAATAAATAAATAAATCTTAAAAAAACACTTTGATAATTTGGATTAATATATTCAAGATAATAAAGAAAAAAATTTAGAAAATAGGCAAAAAAATAATTTTTTTGATCTCCTGGTTGTGAGATTGAGGCCCTTGTGGGGACCTGTGCTAAGTGTGGAGCCTGCTTGGGATTCTCTCTTTCCCTCTCCTTCTGCTCCCTGTGCCCCTCCCCCCTCCCCCATCCCCACTCATGCTCTCTCTCTTCCCCCTCTCTAAAATTGAAAAAAAAAAGCAAAAAAAAAAGCATAGATAAAACTACTTGTGCAAAGATGGAAACAGATATGGCATACACTTTTAAAAATATGCTTATGTATCTACGCTATTGAAACGAGAAGCATAAAGTAGATGTTCACATAGATAAATATAAAAATTTCCCCAAAGAGTTAACAACATTCTGAATCTGAATATACTGAACAGCAGTTTAAATACATGAAACTGAAGGTGTTGATAAAATAAATGGACAGATCCACAATCAAAATAAGAAACTAACATACTCAATAGGTAAAATAGGTCATAAAAATTCAGTCGTAGTTTAATAAACCTGTTCAACAAATTCAATATCACAAACAAAATGTCGAGCAAAGAAGCCAGATATATGACATGATTTGTTTTAAATTTCAAAAGCAGGTAAAATTTATCTATTGTCTATCAAGGGAAGGGTTAACCTTGAATGGATGAACTCTTCATTGAACACCTCCATAACCCATTATGATTATAGAGGCCACAAGAACTCGAGGTGTGGGGCATTTTCTGTCACTATCCATGGTACTGATGATATGGATGCATTCATTTTAATAAAGTTCAAGTGCCAGGGACCACCCCAGGCAGTTCAGGGGTTCCTGAAGGATGGATGCTGTCGGCGAGAAGAATGAGAGAGCCAGAGGATTCTTTCAATCACCAAGCAGGCATCTCTGCCTCACTGGTTCTTGACTCTATTTATAGGCAGCAGGATACATTTTACAGTCAATGATTTTCTTAGATAAGGATGTTTTGATCAATGAAAGTATTTTTGCAGAATCTATAGTCCTTTCTAAGACCAAGGCAGAGACAGGCCTGTCTTATTTTGAACAGCAAGACCCTTAACAACAATTTTTATGACTCTGTTTCTATGTATTGGATAAAGATTTGGTTATGCATACCTTTTGCACATTAACCACAGGAAGAGGAGTGACATTTGAGTTTATTATGGAATGGCCCAAACTGTACAAGCTTCTTTTTTGCTGCTGAGTGAGCAGGCACTATACATCCTGTGTATTTTTTGGATAAATGGCACAGTTTGAAGTAAGACTCTATTGTCTTTATATTTAACCACTCCTACCTTATCTTATTTGTACTCTCCATATTAAGGGAATGTAGGTGTTGGTGTGATGAGGATACTCATGGAATGTGAACCCGTAGGGGGGAACTATAGTCAGCTGTAGATCATTAAAGTCCTGTGTAATTTTCTGGCCTTTAAGTACCTTATCATATTATCTTCAAATCTGCAATAATTTTGTGTATGAATGTTAGAAGGGAGCCTCATAGTTATCTGCACTGGTTTTATGACGGTGGAATGGTTTGGTTACTTTTATGTAATATCTGTAAGGAGATCTTGGTCTGGTTATAAGTGGGTTGAGTGGGTCAGAGCCTCAACTTGAGCAAAGGGCTTAGGCCAAAAAAAAAAAAAAAGAGAATACTAGTAACATAAAAAGATACAGGAGGAAATATCAATCTTGTCCCATATGGCAGGAGCTGTGCAAACACACCATGTCTTTGCTGTGACTGTGTCAAGCGGTGAGGCTTCTGCAGCCCTCAGCATTTAAATTGTGCAATAGATTGTGCACTATATATGTTATATTTCTACAGAACGTATTCTTGAAAAATGCCCACGAATAAACACACATGCACATATACAAAAATCATTTCATGCTTAAAGAATACAACAACAGCTTGCTTTTGAGATGAAAAGGAATCAAAGTATCTCCAGCATTCTGAAAACTTTGGAGAAATGTTGGGATACTATATCAGAATTTGTTTTTTTTTTTTAAAGATTTTATTTATTTATTTGACAGAGAGGAAAGAGATCACAAGCAGACAGAAAGGCAGGCAGAGAGAGAGGGGGAAGCAGGCTCCCCGCTGAGCAAAGAGCCTGATGCAGAGCTAGATCCCAGGACCCTGAGATCATGACCTGAACCGAAGGCAGAGGCTTTAACCCACTGAGTCACCAAGGTGACCCTTAGAATTTGTTTTAAAGGCTTTCTTTGTATTACTCATATCAATATCCCATTTGAGCCACTAAAACAATTTTAAGGACATAGCTTAATTCTCTTTCCCACCCTAGGAAGAAGGAAGACTTAATTGTCTCATCAAAACTGCTTGAAGGGGTGCTTGGATTGATCAGTCAATTAAGCATCTGCCTTCAGCTCAGGTCATCATCCCAGGGTACTGGGATCAAGCTCCTTGTCTGGCTTTTTGCTCAGCAGGGAATCTGCTTCTCCCTTTCCCTTCTGCCCCTTCCTCTGCTCCTTCTCTCTCTCTCTCATAAATACATACATACATACATACATACAAAACTGCTTGGGAAATCTTTTTTACTAGAGGAAAAAATGTCAGTTGATGTTCTAAAAAATATGAGAAACCATGTTGGCCAAACAAAATGATAGCCATTACACTTCAGCTCTCTCCCTCCAATCACATATCCACCCATTTCTGTTTGAACACAATGCTTGATTCTCCTGCCTGACACAATGTAATTATTTCACATAAATCAAAATCCCACTCATCTCTTTCTCAAAGGGGAGAAGAACCAAAGTTCAATTACTGCTGGTGGTTGAAAGTCCAAGAACTTTAAGCAGTGTTCATTTCTTCTTGTTTTGTACATATCTAATTTGAAATTAGAATAGGGATTATAATTTAGGAGCTACCAGAATATGCATAGATATTTAATTAATGGAAGTAGATGATGTCACTTAGGGCTGAGTATAAAGAGAAATTTGAGGATTTACTCCAGGAGCACACCAAATTTCAGTGGTTCAGAGTAACCCAATCAGACAAAGAGAAAGAATTTCCAATGGAATAGTAGAAAATCAAACTGTATTATCAGGAAAACAAGTAAATACATGTTTCAAGGTTGCATGATCAACTATTCTAAATACTACTGAAAACTGACCATTCCTTTTAGTGATTTAGTGTGTATGGTTGATCTTGACACATCCATTCAAGTAAAACACTTGGTTAAAAAGTCAGTGTGTGAGACTGAGGATGGAATGTGGTCAACTGAGACCGTGAACATTTACACCCCAAGGAGTTAACAGTAAAGAAAACATATATGGATAAAAACCTGGGATTAAAGTAAACACACATATTAAAATAATCCTCCCTTATCCTCCATCATTTATACACACTACGTTATCAGTCAAATCGAGAGGGCAGTGAAATGAAATAATTTGCACCACTGGTATCTTTGCAGATTTAGTGGCTCCATCACACTCATTTACATTTTTTTTAAAGGTCTTATTTTATTTATTTGACAAAGAGATTACAAGTAGGCAGAGAGGCAGGCAGAGGCAGAAAGAGAGGGGGAAGTAGGCTCCCTGCTGAGCAGAGAGCCTGATGCGGGCTCAATCCCAGGACCTTGAGATCATGACCTGAGCCGAAGGCTGAGGCTTTAACCCACTGAGCCACCCAGGTGCCCCACTCATTTACATTTTTTAAATTCAGGTATCTAGAAACTAATGTTTATTTAAGAGTATTTTCCATAATCTCTTAAAGGTTAGGGTATTTTCCTCATGCTAATACATAAACACCCAGCTAAATAGCCTCAGGACATTTGGCTGAAGGTTTGGAGTGACATGTAGCATGTTGTTTTTATACTACTATTATAGGGTCATTCCTGAAGTTTTTCATCTTTACCCGGGTTCTGTCTGGGACTATGGATTGACTCAGTAAATAATTCAAGTGTGAGGGGTGGATTCTCTATTTTATTGGCTCAAGTCAAACCCATGTTTACATTATCGAAGTGTTTTATGGTTGTTTCTTTTGTCATTTGTTATTCAAAAGTTGGCTTCCATCTGTTTTGGCCCTACAGTGCCAGTAGATTGAACCATTCTGATACCACTAAAGTGCTGCCTGTTGTAATCCTGCCTTTTCTCTGATGGTACTCTTTCTATCTAACCTTTGCCACTCTGAACTCTGCTATCTTTATTAAAAACAGCTCATTTCAAATGGTGATCCTGTACCTGTCTCACAGCCACAAAGTGCTATTCATGGTACGGTTTTCAACGTTCTCTATATTTTATTAAATTAATTTATCAATTGTTTATTGAATGCTACTATATGCCAGGGCCTATTCTAGACACATTCAATAGTGAACCAAAGAGACAAAAAAAGCCTTGTTTTCATAGGGTTTACATGCCTTTTGAGGAACTCAAATGATAAAAAATTAAGGTACAGAATATGTCAGAAAGTTACTATATGCACTTTGGAAATTAAAAAATAAACAGAGAAGGCAATGAGAAGTATTGGGAGAATATGATGTAATTTTAAATGAGATGTACACGAAAGATCTCACTGAAAATATGGCATTTAAAGCAAGGGCTGAAGAGATGAGAAAATGGGCCATGTGGGAAATGGGACTGTGTGTGGTGGGGAGGGGTGCCAAAAGAAACAACAAATGCCAAGACCCTGAACTAAGACTTTCCTGGCGTGTTTGAGAAAGAGTAAGGAGTCAGGTGTGGTTGGAATTGAAGGAGAGAACAGAGTTAAGTAAGTAAGGCATAGAGGTTGGGGCATAGATCAGGCTCAATTCATCCTTATTTCTTTCCATTACTACCTCATCACTATCTTGAGGAGTTTTAGAAATTTTGTATGACTTCTCCAGATAGACACTGGGACTAATGAAAGGGTAGTTTAGTATTTCAAACCTTTATAGATGTCTCTTTGATTTGCCTTGAGAAGCCACATATGCAACCTTTCAGGTTTTGTTTTTTTTTTTTCCTATTCAGGCTATTTTGTGTATCATCACTGAGTGATATTCCATAAATAGATGTACTACAGTTTAACTAGTCACCCATTGAAGCATATCTGGCTGTTTCTAGTTGAGTCTATTATGAATAAAGCTACCATAAACACTCAAGTAGAAGATTTTGTGTGACCATGCCTTTGTTTCTGTAGAATAAATGCCCAAGAGTTCAATTACTGAGATACATAGTATTTACAAGTTTAATTTTTTTAATAGAAACTGCCAAACTTTTTCAGGAAAGGTATACCATCTTACGTTCTGGAGAGCAATCAATGTATGAGTGATCCATTTTGTCAACAAATTTGCCAGCATTTGATGTTGTCCCTGTTTATTTTAGCCAAGAGATAGCCTAGATAGGAGTCTAGACTGCTTGAGATAAGACAACTCATGTTTTGTTTTGTCTTGTAATAATATACTACATCATTTCCAAATGTCTTTAAGTTTATAGAACAATTGAAAAATTTTCATATACGCCCTATAGATCTTTATAGGCAGCTAATGTTAGAGGGTACTTTAGCAATTTCCAAATGACAAATTCACTCCAGCAGCTTAACCTCCCTAAGGCATTAAAATCCTTCCTCCACAAAATTGTAAGGAATTTCTGTTAACTTTATGTTACAGGGGTAATCACTAAGTCCACATTTATAGAACTAACCCAGCAAATATTAAATCTTTGTCATACTTCAATACTAGCATATTAAATTCAGATTTTCAGATAAGTATACTCATACTAATATATATACCTCAAATGAAAGTATTTTTATCTTAAGTTCTCAGGTTCAGAATCAGTTTCTAGTCCTGTTCCCCACATTTTGCCTGTATATGAAGTGTTTTCATTTTTCTGCATAACTTTTTTATATTAAATTTTGACTTGTAATTTATACACTGATCCATGCTTGATATTAAAGTTTAGTTTATAGATCTGTATAAATGAGGAGGGGTGGAGGTGAACTTAACTTTTTGCAACCTAACACACTCAATAGACAATTAGGCAGAATGATTACTAAGGCTGAGGCACCATCATTATGCAGGAGGGAAAAAAAAAAGAACTGGTAAGAAAATCTCATTAATCATGTATGTCTTTGGTTTTTGAATAATCCCATGTATTTCCATTTCAATTTATGGAGTTCTGGTGTTTCTAAATCACTGTCTTATTCTTTATTTACTAAAGTTTTAAATGATGTGAATTCAACTGATGCTAAATTCTGGCTTAGTATTCCAGGTGTGAGAGAGAATTTATTTTGATGTTCTTTTAAACACCCTAGAGCCTGAGGCAAACATTTAGACACCTGAGTTTGTCATTCTCTTTAACTTGACAGCACTCTTATGAATATTCTTTTCCTGCAACAGCCCTCTAATTCTTCATAGTCTTGATAGCAATCTATGGCAGTGGTCACTTGGTTCCCCAGGCCTTGCTTATAATAGGTGTTTCATAAATACTGCTTGCTAATGACATTTTAGTTAAATATTTTGCTCCTTGATGGCATTTACTAAAAAAAAAAAACACTCACTCCTCCTCCACCATTGCAAGTGTAATTTCATGGCAATTGAGCCCAAACCACACCAACTGCTTGATCCTAATTACCTCTTCCTAAATTCTCTCTGGTTCTAGTTCCTGACACTTGTTCGTGTGATTTTATATCAATCAAGCCTTTTATAGTATATATTTATATATACTATATATATATATATATATATATAGTATATATTTATAGTAAGTGACTAAAATGCTAGTTGAGTTCATGGAAGGAATATTGTGTTAGAATTCTCCAGAGAAACAGAACCAATAGAATAATCAGAGAACCAGAAACATAGAATTCTCTGGAGAAACAGATCCAATAGAATATGCAGAGAAACAGAAAAAGAACTCTCCAGAAAAACAGAATGTATAGCATATCTATATAGGTGCTCTCTCCCTCCTATTTGTGGAGGCTGTCAGTCTAGTCTGAAATTCATAGGGGAAACAAGTGGAGTGGATATATAGGGAAGAGCTCCAGTCACTCTAGTCTGAAGACAAAATTCTTTTTTTTGCTTCTTAGGAAGCCTCTAGGTTTACTCATTTTTTTTTTTAAAGATTTTATTTATTTGTTTATTTATTTATTTATTTATTTGAATATATATTCAAATATTCAAATATATTGAATTATATATTGAGAGAGAGAGAGATCACAAGTAGGCAGAGAGGCAGGCAGAGAGAGGGGGAAGCAGGCTCCCTGCCAAGCAGAGACCCTGATGCAAAGCTCGATCCCAGGACCCTGAGATAATGACCTGAGCCGAAGGCAGAGGCTTTAACCCACTGAACCACCCAAGTACCCCCTCCAGGTTTACTCTTAAGATCTTCAATTGATTGAGTAAAGCCCATCTGCATTATGGAGTATAATCTGCTTGATTCAGTGTAGCGATTTAAATGTTAATTACATCTAAAAAGTACCTTCTCAGCAACATCTGGATTGGTGTTTGATCAAAAACTGAGTTCCATGGTCTAGACCAGCTGACATAGAAAATTGACTATCCCAAATATATTAGAACATACATGTAGCTTAAAAATTGCAAGCGGGTTTCAAAACCAGGTACAGGAATAGAAACCAGGCTGAATACTAGAAACTGCAGCTTGTCCACCTATATTTGCTTCCACAAGGACTCAGGCCATCCACAATCACCAAAGGCATTATGGACTGTCACTGCTCTGGTGCAAACTTCATCTTTTTCTAACTACCAAAACTACCACTGATGCTACTCTGCTCTACCTATAGGCACATTAACACTAAGGAAAGACTTTGTGGTCTTAGCTTTCTTTTATAATTTTAGTTATTCCTACATTTGTTTAATATAAACATCAATAAATTACTGTTTTTCAGAATGCTATTGAATATCAGGGATATGGCAGGTTGAAACAAAAATATCTGATCTTCTGGAACTTGCACTGTACAAGGGAATAATAGACAATAAGCAGAGTTAGATACACAAATAAGTGCCATAGAGATAAATACATCAGGTAATGTGACTGTTAGCCTACTGCAGTCAAAGAGGGAGACTGTGGACTCTGAGAAACAAACTGAGGGTTTTGGAGGGGAGGGGTTGGGGGATTGGGCGAGCCTGGTGGTGGGTGTTGAGGAGGGCACGTATTGCATGGAGCACTGGATGTGGTGCATGAACACTGAATCTTGGAACACTGAAAGAGATAAAATAAAATTAAAAAAAAAAAAAACCTGTAGTCTTACTGTGAAGGTGATATTGGATAAAATTTTCATGAGGAAATGAAGGAGAAATGAAGTTGCTTGTGCTAAGAGTCTAGACTGCTTGAGAACTAGTAGGTCATGTTAAAGACTTGGCTCTTAAGAGCTAAGACAATATTTGGGGGTTTTAATCAGAGGAATGACAGGACTTATGTATTTAACACGATCCCTCTGGCTGCTGGATGGAGAATGCTGAAGGGAAGCAAGAGCCAAAGCAGTGAAAGTGGGCATTTTGATATGATAGGAAGAGAGAAGTGTGCAGATCAAAAACATATTTTGAAGGTAGTAACATCAGCATTTGCTGCTGAACTAGATGTAATATCTGTATTGAACAGAGACGATTCTGAAGCATGTGTCCTGAGGAACTGGAAAGATGGAGTTGCTCTAAATCATGACGAGTGATTTTCAGAAGTTCAGTCTTAAGCTTGTTAAATTTGTGATGCCTATTAGAGGTACAAGTAGAGAGATTTGGTAATTGTGTGGATACCCATTTCTGTAACCAAGGGTAGAGACCCAGGCTTGGCAAAGAACAGCATATAGGTAGATGTAAGAGCCAACGAGTTAAAGGAGGTCACCAAGTAAATAAATACAGATAGGGATGAGATCCAAAGGCTAAGTCCTAAGTTATCTTGAATAAAGATTCAGGAAAAGAAGGAGATACAGCAAATAGGCTATAAGGAGAAGCCATTTATAGAGAGGTCACTTATATAAAGCAAGAAATAAAGTGTTCCCCCCTTCAGTATTATCCACACAGCAGACAGAAGGATCTTGTTAAACATAAGTCATGAAAATTTACTTAAAATCCTCAAATATAACTCCATGTCTTTTTTAGAGAGTGTATTCAAAAGAAAAGGAAGTAATTGGTCTTTAAAAGGCCACAGAGAAAGCAATGAGAACAAACATGTTAAATGTTTGGTTTTTAGCAAACTGATAGTCATTGTTGATGTTGACAAGAATAGTTTCACTGGAAAGGCATCAGAAAAAATCCTAATTGAAATGGAGTCAAGAGAAATTGGAGAGAATTTATAGTCATTGTGTTCAACAAATCTATCAATGACTTCTTTTAATGGGTAATAGAGAACAAAGATAGAAGTCTGAAAAGGTGAAATGTAATTACATAAGCCTCCTTTTCACATGGGAGAAATCATAATAATGATCCAATTAAAAGAAAAAATATCAGTGACACAAGGAGTTATGTTAGCATTGCTGGAGCAATATTCTTGTGTTAGCAACTATATACGTGACATCATATAAAAATAGAAGGTGAGAGGTTGGTTAAAATCAGCAGTTCATGTATAGAGACAGGAAAAAAAAGTGGTGAGAGTTTATGGGCAAAGATTCAGGTAGGTTGCACATTAATCTCAAATCTGTCATGAGTCTGTGTGAATGGAAGAATCCAAGTCAACAAATCTTTACCACAAGCTAGATTGAGAACCCAATTATTTTGCATTTTTGGCTTCCAGGGAGGGAACTGGTATTTGACTTCCATAGTCATATATCAAAGAAATCTCTAAGGATAAGAATATCGTTCAGATTCTGAAAGACAAAATGAGAACTGTCTTTTATAGTTACTGTCTTTTACAGAGGAGCACCCGATTTCCCAGTTTTGGTTCTCGGTCTTTTCCTGATTGGATTAAAGTTAGTTCCTGGTATCCTTCCAGAGCTCCTCTGCCTACATTTAGAAACAGACCCCAGGCTGCCCACAGCCTATAGTTTTACTTCCCTAAACTATTTTTATTGAACTTCCTTTTCTAATACTTACTTGTTTTTAACCTAAGGAACTCTTTTTAATATTTATAAATTATTTATAATTATTCTATGTTTGCTCTTCAATTTATATTCTTTACTTTTTTGAGCCAAATCATTACTTTATAATAATATTATCTATAATTATTCTATATTTGAGACATACAGAATGATTTAAATGTCATCTAGTGACTGGAAAATTTAGTGATTATTGTTGTTGTTGTTACTAATCACCAGATGTTCCCTGGTGATAAAACTTTTACTAAGCTTAGCAAACTTTTTTTTTTTAAAGATTTATTTATTTGACAGAGAGAAATCACAAGTAGACAGACAGGCAGGCAGAGAGAGAAGGAGAAGCAGGCTCCCTGCTGAGCAGAGAGCCCAATGTGGGGCTCGATCCCAGGACCCTGAGATCATGACCTGAGCCGAAAGCAGAGGCTTTAACCCACTGAGCCACCCAGGTGCCCCAGCAAACTTTTTTACTGAAGGTCACCAGCCAGAGTTTCAGGGATTCATTTATTGGCAAGCGAATTTCTTTAACATAAGGTAGCATGAATTTATCTTCTATACGATGCAGAATTTCTCTTGCTTTTCATGCCTAATGGATCTTGGCTTGAAGTCTTATTCAAAATATGTATTTTGTCATTATGGAACAAAATAAACTTCCAGAGCTCTCCTTAATCTCTATTTAAAACCAATCTTACCTAGTAAGTGTGGTGGTGGTATGCATGGGGCAGAGAAAAGATATTATTATGTCCTGTTTGAGATTTTGTAATTACATTTTTTACATTAAAAGTAAAAAAAATTTACTTTTCCCTGATTTGCTTTGAATCACTAACCATTAAATCCTTCACCTTCTCCTTTTTTCAACTGTTCAATATATTGCAAATAATTCTGTGATTATCTGGCAGGTATATTTCTCTTTCACCTGGTTTCAGCACTAGCAGATTTTTCTTCATACATTTTTTCTTCTTTTGTATATCTTTTCTCTTTTCAATAAGAATTCCCCAACCAGCATGCCTTATATCACAGAACAATATTACTGAGAAACTCATAGAATGTGTTAATGATAAACATCGCAGCTGGTAAGAACCCAGTATTTTTTACTAAGAACTCATTATAGGTTTTATTTATGGTAAAACATTTCATATTTTAGTGGATTTTTTCTTTTATTTTTTAATTTATTTGGAGAGAGAAAAAGAGAAGGGGAGAGGCAGGAGGAGAATGTAAGAATCACAAGCAGACTCCGTATGGAATGTAGAGCCCTATGGGGCTCAATCTCACAACCCTGAGATCATGGCTTGAGCAGAAATCAAGAGTTGGATGCTTAACTGATACCCAGGCACCCTGTATTTTAGTGGACTTTTTAAGATTTATCAACTATGATGCCAAACGATTCATTTTATAATTATTTACTTTTATAGTCAACATATTTTTATAGAAATGTAGGCAAAATGTAGAAATTGGAAATATTTAGAAAAATAAGTTATTAAAGTATAAATATATTTAGTCTAAAATCAATATTTTTGTTGTTATTCTGATGTATATTTCAAAAATAGCACTGTAGTACTTAAACTTCATTATGGGCAACATAAAGTTGTTTTAAAGATTTCTATTGCAATTTTTAAAATAACCTTCACATTCAAGGTGATTTTAGTGGTGCTATTAAGTATATATATTTATATAATTTATACTTTATATTATAATTTACAGTATAATTTATTTTTTATAAGATTATATACAATTAATATATATAACATGATACTTATATTAACTGTATATAGTTATATGCATACACATATTTTAATTTGTGATTTTAGAAAATAACCTTTTGGATAAATTATCCTGTTTCTAAGCCTACACTAAAATCTTTGATTTTCAGAATAGGTATTTATTCATAAATATTCACGATTCATAAAGTAATTTTCTATTTTTCAATTTCATTGAGCAATGTACTCATCATGATTTCTTTTCTCATCATAAAATTTTTTTGTCACTGGTATCTCTAGATTATAACTAACCTCAAAAAATAAAAACTCAGTGAAAAATAAATAACTGGAATATTTTTAAAAGCATGGTTATAATATTAAATTTAATTTAATTAAGGTTAATACAACAGGAATGAAATATGTATTTATTGAAAAGAAAAGAACTTTTGGATTTCATGGATCCTGCTACTCTATATAATCATTAGTGTCCATGTTACAGCAAATACATTGATTATTAAAGATAGAATTTAGTAAAACTGCAACTATTATAGATAATCCATAATAGCTAAAACTTTTCCAATCATTTTATGATGTATTTGTATCAACCAGGTATATTTTTTAAAGAAGTATTCTTTGTCAATGGGCTTTACTTCTGTTAGATTTCCTCAATATTGTGTTATTGATTATATTCTTTCACTGATGCACTAATTTTTAAACTTTTTTTTCTATAAAATTTCATGATGTTTCAAGTTATATTATTCATTTAGGCTAGAATATGTAACATTTATACTACATTTAAAGCATTGCTAAGTGACCTTACATATTTATAAGGCATATTCAACATGGAAGAACTGGCTGTGTCTTATATTCTGGTATGAAATGTGAGGTATTAAAATTTAAATATGTTTGAGAATGAAAAAAAATATGATTCATATTATGGGTGGATTTTTTTCCAGGAATACTTTTTGTCTTAAAACATTGTATAAGAAAATAAATCCATGTACCTGATTAATTTTCTAGCTCTTCTGCTAAGACATTCAGTGCTATTTGATCTTTAAATGTGAGTGAATTTATGGAATTAATTAACTGAAATCATTATAGCACTCAAACATTGCAGAGCACTTTCCCATATAATTATCTCATTGACCTTATTTGATGTGATATAATAATCTATCTCTTGACATAAGATAATAACCTTCATGAGAGAATTTTGAATATTCATTTTTTACTATTTTACCATGAATGATGAGGTAAAGAAGTTTGAGGAAACAAAACAAAATATAACAAAACGCAAAAACAGTCCTTTTGCTCTGATCTGGAATTATTAAATAAAGTATACCTTAGGATTAATAAATTTTGTCTCACTAAGCAAATAAAATGTGTGGTAGATGTTGTCAGTGCACTGAAAAGTCCTGTCAGTATTTAACGTTTTTGTCCTATCTAAGTTAAAACTACCACTTTCTGTGCCTCTTTCCCTGAGGGTGTTTTCTGCCTCTAGAACCTGGTATGTCCACGTCACATGGAAGTGCCAATGAATTAAGATGCCCCTGGGAGTAGCTCTTAATCAGGGACAAATAGGAATCTATAGGTGAATATCCCCATGCCTCCAAGGGAGTTAACTCAGCTGTATGCTCTAAATGGGGTACCTTAATTCCAAAGCAGGATTTATCTTCAATTGTTCACAATAGTAACTTGCTTAATAAGACACCCTATGTTGGCTTCCATTCCTTCTCTAAATTCTCCTGTTCCCTCTTAATGTTTCCTGGGAACACTTTATAAACAAATCAATTTTATGAAAATCCTCGTATCACAGTCTGCTCCTGAGGAAACCCCAAATATTTCAATCAATTAAACCAATAAAAAGACTACACTCAAATTTCTGTCAGATAGACTTTAATAATAAATAAGCCACTGGGAGATAGGATTGCTTTTTATCTAAGAATACTGGAAGACTTAGACAGCAAAGAGCATGCCCAACTTTGAATATCTGTCAGAGAAAGTACTAGAAGAGAATCCCTGTCAGAGGGGAAGATTCTCTCATGGGTCTCTTTATTTGCTGGAAGCTAACAACGTATTCCACCCATCACTTTTTCCCTTTTGAACAAGTGACTAAAGATACAGCCTAGATTATATAAGCTGTTACCTGACTCCAAGCAGTTATTACAGTTTCCTATAATTTTTACTCTAGAAAATGAAATACTAAGAAATGACCATCCTCTCAAAAGATGCCATTCTTTTTCTTAATTTAGTACCATGATAAGCTTAAAGTGGCTAGGTGAGATTCTTAATTGCCAGCTTAATGCCAATAATGTTTTGTTTCATAGTAGAAAATTTTCCTTCTCGATAAAAAAAGAGACCTCTAACCCAACAGAACTCTTAAGTGTCAAGAAGTAAAATGCTAAAGGAGAGAGTTTTGGGTACTAGGGAAAGAAGCCGTGTCTTCTTCTTGGTTCCCAGACCTGTGTATTCTGGCTTTTATGAGAGAAATTATACCATATATTGGTTGCTAGTTCAGGGCTTTTATAGTATGCAGGATGTGCTTTGGTCAGTGTTGTCACTCAACTAATTCTGTTTCTGAATCTTCAGTAGTTAATTCCATAATTTTAACTGCCATTTTCTTAAGGTAATGGATCATTTGTGGGCATAAGCCTATTTCTTAGGCTGTACACTTTAGAAGCAGTATCATAGAGAAACATGATGGTAAACAATGGACTCAGTATTTCAGGAATTGGTGCAAGAACTGTGGGCAATAAAACAGTGTATTACAATGAGAAAGTGCTCTCTACCAGGTGAAACAATCTCTATTCAGCAAGGAGATCCTAGATTTTCTTTCCATACTACCATAGATTCTATTAATAAGAAATCTGAATCCAGATGGAATTAGACAGTTTATTACTCATAGGATCATAGGAAGATAGAGCTTTGTGTTTGTATCAGTTTCTCGTTCCCCCTCCAGTCTCACAGATTTGAATCAGAATGAGCTCATGTGAATGTGACACACAGAGTTCTTTGTTAAAGCCAGAGAATACTGAGCTTAACAGGGGACTGAGAAAACTAGACCAATATTTGCCCTGGAGAGAGAAGTCCTTTATCTTTGTTATACTGGTTAAGAAACAAATCTGCCTTCTGATCCAGAAGAAAATGCTATCTGTAGCTTCCAAAGCTATTTGCTGTGGAGACATCCTTGAAAGATTATTATTGAAGAGTAGCCAAAGGACATGTAGAAGCAGTATGAAGCATTTCCTTCAACACTGGGATTATTTAGGTTGAATCCCGTCAATCTCTCTCTCTCTCTCCTCTCTGTATCTGAACAGAAAAATAAGTGGAAAAATTTTAGTCATGGTAATTCCAAAATTTTTAAGCAAATTAAAGTATAAAAAGAACTTCATCCTCATTGAATAAATGTAGCTATTGTGATGTTTCCAAAAAACTATTTTATATGACTCTAGACAGAATATCCCTGGCACACACATGCACACACACACACACACACACCACACACACACACTTAGTATTAACAAATTGGTGATTCAAATTAATGCATATTGCTCTACAAATATTTTAAAGTCTGCTGAAGAAAACCTTTCTAATCTTGTTGATCCCCTAATTTGGAAAATTGATGAGAACATAGAAACTTTTATCACTGAAATTCCTATTAATGTATAACTACTAACTTTTGAGACACTTTAGGAAACACAAAATAATAGAAATTGAAATGTTTATTGCTATGTAGAATTATTCTATGAGGAAACACCTGTAAGCAATTATCCATCTGGTATTTGATACCAGTGGATATCAATCCAGTGGTTTATTAGAATAATTCATGGAAAATTGCCTTTGCCTGTGCCTCAGAACAAATCAGTATGATTATATAAACACAAAGGTGAAAACAGTTTTTTTAAAAAATCCATATATTTAATATTTATACTTATTAAACTATGATTTATTGAAATGTATGAGCAGTTTCTTAAATAATGTGAATGTTTAATCTTCAGCTAACATTTTTTCCCCTTCATAAAATACTTTTTTCAATGGAAGTGAATGCTCCAATGCAAAAATACAGTGATTTATTTCCAAAAATCAGAGAAAAAAGGTAACAACTATTCATGATATTCAAAGGCACTGCTAAGTCTTTTTTCATCTTCTCTTTTAAGAGTTTGAGGCTCATTTGAACACAACATTCAGAGGCCTGTGAAACTGCCTGAATGATAACTGCTTGTGTGCTTAGTGTTTTAGAATCCCTCTGAATACAGAAATCAATTATGTGAAGAGATACAACCAAGTTACTAGGTTTTATGCCCACTGGAATATCACAAACATTTAAATTTGATAAAGTTGATTCACAAATATGTATTTTTATATACAACAATAAATTCATATAGGTCGATGAAAATGCAAATGTAGAAATCAAGTCTTGATGAATCATTAGGATTGCATTTTAGCAAACTTATACAATAATTTCAGCTCCATGGAACATTCTTTCATAGACGGAAACAGCATTGAAGCCAAAATAAGCTGAATTATTTTCACCAGCCCTACTGCATTTGTTCATGTGAAATCTGGTTATTCCTGTTAGTAAGAAAAGTAAAAGTAAAAAGTTTTCTAGAATCAAGCCTTTAAAGCCATATACGCAACATAGCAAAATCAAATCTATGATTCATGGCATCAAAATGTTAAGTAAAACTAAATTTCTAAAAACTAAATTCTAAAACAAATGTTTTAAATTTGTAATTTAAAAACCACAAAACATCTAATCACAGTGTAACTTGATTCACTATAATATTCCTAGGGAGAAATGGTAAGAATAAAAAAATGGTAGAAGTAATGCCATTTTAAATAGCATTACTTTTATTAATTTTAATACTATTGAAGTACATTTATTACCTCCTTAATTCTAAAAATAATATCTGTGCATAATTTCGGCTAACATTAAAAAATGAGGAAGATATTATAGCTATTATATAAGTGATACGAGAATTATAACTTTATTGTCAGGTGTTATCAATTGAACAATACAATTAGAATATATAAAGTTTTTTAAGTTTAACAGCCTTTAATTGAAATTTTTCTAATATTCCAAACTCTAAACAACTTACATCTATGTTCACTAGAACTAGATTACTAGAGTTCTAGCTTAGCAGAGCTCACTAAAATAGAAAAAAAATGCCAAGTCCTTAAGTATCTCTGAGCCAATCTTATCTCCACCTTATATTTAGAATCAAAGTACTATAAGACTATTCTTGCAATATTTTTAGAAATTTTCTTATCTGACACACTAGGTCTAACAAATATGTTGTTGAATCACTTTAAAGTTTCAATAAGGAATTTATATCTGTATATTTAGCATGATTTTAATCTTAATCCATTTATTAATATGTATCACTTTTGCTGAATGTAACAGGATGAGAAATAATTTTATTGTTGAACCTAGTAAGTCCTAGATACTTCATATTTTTTCTAAAATCTTCTAGAGACCTAAACTGTTCTTTTCTCCTTCACCCTGCTCATGCAACAAAACAAGTCAGTTGGCACTTTAAATATTTTGCTTGGAAATCTCATGCAGAAATCCCCAACTGGTTACATATCCCCTTTTCTATGTTGCCACAAGTGAGATAGTGTTGCCAAATGTTCTGGCCTTACATAATGTGGATTTCTTTTTCCTCTAGACTCTGTCAGTATTTTTTTCAGTGTCCTTAAGTAATAGTCTATTGGTTTCCTTGAAGAGTTTCCAGTTTTATTTGCTGCCCACCCCCTAATGACACATATAAGTTGTCACATCATCCCATTTCCAGTTTACAACTTCTGTTTGAGTTACCTATTGCTTTGTAACAAGACAGTCCAATTTCGGTGGCCTAAGAAAACATTTTGTCTCTCACATTTCTGTGAATAAACTGGGTTCAACAGAGAGATTTTTGCTTGGGTCACCAATATACTTGATGCCAAATAGCAGTGAGTGCTGGTAGGAATATAAAGTGGTCCAGGTGCTATGGAAAGCAGTGCGGTGGCTCTTCAAAATGTAAACAAGAGACTTCGAGACAATCCACAGCAATTCTACTTCTGAGCATGTACTGAAAGGACCTGAAAGCAGAGGTAGAACAGATAATGTGCACACCTGTATTGATAGCAGCATTGTTCACAATAGCGCAAAGGTAGAAACAAACCTAAATGTCCATTGTTGGATGAAAAGATTAACCAAATGTGATAGATACAGAAAATGGAATATTTTCAGGTTTAAAAAGGAATGAAATTTGGACACATGCTACCATATTTAGGAAACTGAAGACATTATGTTAAGTAAAATAAGCTAGATACATAAGGACAAATACTGTACTGTTTTACTTCACAAGTACACATATTGTAAGGTTCCACTTAGATGAGGTAACTAAAGTAGTCAAGTTTGTAGAAACAGAAAATAGAATGATGCTTGCCAGAGGCTGGGAGAGGAAAGAATAGGGAGCCATAGCTTAATGGCTTTAAATTTTAGTTTAAGAAAACAAAAATTTCCAGAGATGCACTGTGGTGATGGTTAAGCAACAATGTTAGGGTACTTAATGCCACTGAATTGAACACTTAGAAATGGTTATAATGTTAAAATTTGTGTTTATTTTACCACAAAAAGACTGGAAAATTTTAGACCTAATATGTTGTCACATGGAAAAATATTCAAATCATATAGTTAAGTAAATACTTAAAGCAGATAGCATATATGCTAAAAAATGATAAGCATGTAAGTGGGTGGGAAGCACCAAACTGATAAGAGAAGAGAGGTGAGATTTTGCCTTTGTATTTGCTGACATTGTCCCTGTTACAGTGCCACACAATTTGAATCTCTTAATGACAAAGTAGTCCTATCTTATTCTTACAGTTAAAAGGAAAAATGGCAATGCATGTCACTATAATATAAAATACTTTCTAATAAACACACATAAGAACAATAATATTTTAGATAGCATACAATCGTGAGGAAAAAGGAAAAGTGTTTCAGGAAACTTAATCACATTTATTTTTGTACTTTCAAGAGAATGGGCATATTCTCCCCCTTTCTAATATTCACAAAAATTAGGATGTTAATCAAGAAATATTGATATGAAACTGCTACTTTTCTTTTTGAAACACCCTCATGCATGACCTTCCTTTTGGAACCAAAAAGTTGGAAAAGGGAAAAAAAACAAACACTTGAAGGGAGAGGCTGGAAGCAAAAACCGAGAAATGTTAGGGACTTCGGTGTCATATGAATCATGGAACACGAAATCCCAAGGGCTTCAATATCAAATCGACTTTTGTGTTACATTTGTCATCATCATGTGTTTATCTTAGTGAAATAGTTTAACACTAAAAAGAACTAATACTCTTAACTACTCCATATTGCTCTAAACTAAGGCCCTTTAAAAATGAAGATATGAGCCCTTGACCTATTTGGGTCAGTGTCTCTGAGTAATCTGGTTGATCCTTCTTGACCCTGTTTAATCTGAGGACATAGTTCTGTTGACTTGTCTTACATTCCTGCCAAATCCATCCAATATATTACTCTCCTTAGAGAAGCTTTTTTAAGAATCTCATCTTCCAAAGGACCAGTAAAAACTTGTAGGCCCACACCTAAGGTTTCTACAGTAGTGAAATCAGAGGCAGGGAGGTACTGTCAAAAATGGCACATAAATTTATGTAGCTTATATCTCGCTAGTCATTTGTGTCAAAGAACTGGTGTTCTATTAAAGAAGTAGGATATAGAAATAGAGACATTTAGTTCTTTATTGAACTATAGTAACGTTAAGAATAAAAGACTGCAATAGCACTTTGGGCATTTATATTATTGCAATTCATGTTATTTAATAACAACCCTGTCCCCAGATAACAATAATGATATATTCCGAAAGTATCAAACATATTGCAATTGAAAGCTACTTTTTGAGGAAAAAAGAATTACATGATAAGATTTTTTTCCCTAAAGGTGTCACCTGGTTCTATTTAAAATGTGGTTCTAACTGGTTCAAAGGGTGGAAGACATTGATGAGGAAAAATCTGAAGTAAAAATGCCAGTTTAAACTAAATAAATTTTTCTCAATAGCACAACCATGAGGCAACTGAAACACAGACATACAATCCCTCCTTCTTTCCCTCTCTTGCCCTCTCTTACT
>CM053604.1:81442956-81465308 GCA_028646535.1 Procyon lotor
GACAGAGAGAAACACACAGAGAGAGGGAACACAAGCAGAAGGAATGGTAGCGGGAGAAGTAGGCTTCCCGTGGAGCAGGGAGCCCGATGCGGGGCTCGATCCCAGGACTCTGGGATCATGACCTGAGCCGAAGGCAGACGCTTAACGACTGAGCCACCCAGGCGCCTCTAACGAACCACTTTTAACTGAACAATTTTCGTGCCACACTAATATAATTTCTCCATGTCTTTATTCAAATCATTGTAGCTGCTCACAGCATGATGAATGACTATTGTTATTTGTTATGAGTTGGGGGAAAGCAAACCAGTAATCAAGTAATATAAAGGCATGGAATTTCAGACTCCATTAGTTAAATTCTATGAATAACTAAAGTCAGTTATATTTGTTCACAAATTAAATCTGTAGGCATTTTAAGAGCAGAAAGAATTCTATTTTTAAACTGTACATAATGCTTATTAAAAGCTCTCAAATGTGAGTTACTTAAAGAAAGTTTATGATGTTGTAGAGATAACTGTAAAGGTCTGAAAAAAATCATAAAGGCTGGGAGGAGTTTTAAAAACAGTTTGCATTGTGTGAGCACTTGTTCTGGTGTCCTCCTTTGTCCCAAAGGCCTTGAGTAAATACCGTTAGGTCCAGGGTAATTATACTAAACATATTCCTCTTGTTAGTAGTAAGTTCAGAAGTAAACAGTGACCCATTTCTAGCTTTTGGAAAACATTTTGTCACCTTAAAAAATAAATGAAATTGGAAGAAGGAAGCATTTTCTGTCTTTGAGCATTAATGTGTGAGAACATAGCTGCTACAGCTCTCCTTTGATCATAAAGGAAGGAAGCAGCATTATGGAGGATGGCAAAGGGGAAATAACAGGCAGCGTTTGAAGACACCTTTGAGTCACTGAATTAACTAAACCCTGCTCTGCTTAGGAATATCTTGGTTTTGTTTGTTTGTTTGTTTGTTTGTTTGTTTGTTTTAAACAATACATGTTATTGTTTGCATTTACTGTGACTCCTGGCTGAAATGATTCCAATATGTATATGGATAGTAGAACAACATTCGCCAAAAAGTTGAGTGTGAATTAGACTCACTTGGAGCATAAAAAAATAATAATAGTACCCAAGTTGCATATAACACAAGGTAAATTACAACCTCCAAGCATCAGTAATTTTAAAGTTCTTCCATCTGAGTCCAAGGTATAGCCAAAGTTGAGGGCTTCTGAGGAGGTGAACAGGTAAGTTTTCTCTGTAGTTTTATAGACATCTTTCTTCAACTGCCTCTCTCTGGTGACAATAGCACTGGTTTTGGGGTCTGTGTAAATCTTAATAGTCTTTTCTGGAAGTCAGGGGAATAGGCTGCTCCTTTATTTTTTGTTGAAGCCACTTTGCTTTATCCCACTCTCTCCATCGGCGGGGGCTCTTTAGTGGTTTTCCTTCCGGCAACATCACTGATGTACCATGTTTACTTTCTTAAGAAAATAGTTATTTCTGCTTTTATTAATTGACACATCATCTTTTTAAAAAATATTTTATTTATTTATTTAACAGAGAGAGAGAGATCACAAGTAGGCAGAGAGGCAGGCAGAGAGAGGGGGAGGCAGGCTCCCTGCTGAGCAGAGAGCCCAATGTGGGGCTGGATCCCAGGACCCTGAGATCATGACCTGAGCTGAAGGCAGAGGCTTTAACCCACTGAGCCACCCAGGTGCCCTGTAACACATTATTTCTGAGAGCTGTTGTATATTCTTTGGGAGACTTGAAAGGACAAAAACATAGGTTCATTAGGAAATAATTAACTTCATTATTTGATAATGATAATTATCCTTAGTGCCTTAGGTCCATGTCAGTTTTTTTGCATTTAAAAACAAACCAAAACAAAACAAAACAAAATAAAACAAAACAAAACAAAGGAAAAACTAACGTGGAGATTTACATGAGTCCCACTGGAGAAGAAACCCTGCTCTTACCATCTCAGAAACTTGATAACTCTACTCTAATTTTTATGGAAATCTAATCCCTGTTTTCTAGGAATACCCCAACTAATTGATTCATTGATAGATCTTTTTTCCTTCTTCAGAATTGTTATTTGTTTATTTATATCTTCCTTGTCAATTCAATAAGACTTTTGGAAGGAGTTCTATGAGTGTGTTATATTCATGTTGGAATCATTTCATATTTCATTACATATTATAAAACTATAACTATAACTGCAATTATGTCAGGGATAATTAGCTATTTATATGTAACAAATATAACAAAAACTGTAATAATAATTATCAATACATATTATGTGTATCAATGGATATATATGAATATACTACACATAAAGTTGGTAAATTGATATTTTATTTTATTTATTTATTTTTTTTAAGATTTTATTTATTTATTTGACAGAGAGGAGAGAGATCACAAGCAGGCAGAGAGGCAGGCAGAGAGAGAGGGGGAAGCAGGCTCCCGATGAGCAGAGAGCCTGATGCCAGGCTTGATCCCAGGACCCTGAGATCATGACCTGAGCCGAAGGCAGAGGCTTTAACCCACTGAGCCACCCAGGTGCCCCATAAATTGATATTTTAGCTAAAGATTTTTTTTTTCCAAAATGAGGTATCTCTCCATTTTTCTTAGGTAAGTTATTTTCCAGAAAACTACTTGGGTAGATTTGCCTTGGTTCCTCTGGCTACCTTAATACTCAGATTATTTTATGCTAAGGTGTAAAGTACCAGTAGGCTATTTGATGTGTATTTACTTTACAACAGGTAAAGCTTGTGAATATTGAACTGGAGGATCTCTTCACTTTTGGGTGTATGCAAAAGCAACTAGGATTGACACTGGATTTGTGTATTCATCTTTTTGTTTTTACTTGCTGAAAGTCAGGTACAGAGTGGATGTGCCTGGTCTCCTTGGCAGAGCTGGTCACATCACGGAAAGAGAGTTAAACAAGACCAAATAGATGCTAACTGGGCTGATGTCCTTCTGTTGACTAGTACTGTGCATATGTGATGTTTTCCACAGGCAGCTGGCCAAGAGATTGACCCATAGTAAAGGAAGAGTTTCCAAGTGTACTACTTTACATCTGCTTTGAAGTTGGACCTTGAGCTCTTCCAAACTGGGGATTATCATGGAGCTTTTGTGGGGTTATTTTATTAAATTTCCATGATTTTTGATGAAGGGATATTCTGCAGTAAGCCTTGGTGTCTTTCTTCAATATACACAGTCCAACAGAAATTATTAAAATTGTACATTGTGAAAGGCATCTGTAGGACTTTTCCTACTTTAATATTCTTTAGTAACTTACATTGTTATTTAAGAGCACAAAAGTCAGATATCTAGGCAAATTTTTAATGAATATTTATGGTATTCTTGTGGCCATTTAATCTACTACACATATGTGTGTGTTATTTTCTTTTATTATTTTTAATGTGTTTATTACATTTTAACATTATGTACTTTTCATTTCTAGAATTATGACATAAGAGTATCTCATTGACCTTTGTATTTCTCTCTTGTATAGATGTTATCTTCTTTTATTTAAATATTTTAGACAATTTATTTTACTCTATTCCCCACAAAGAATCTGAGTAGATTTTCTTGTCTAATAAGTATAATCCATGTGTAAATGATACACCAATTGCAACATAGAGCAATAAATTTAATGATAGTATAATGGTTAATATCTCTTCAATCTTATGTTTATAAATTGTATACATATTATTTGAAATATTTTCATCATCTATTTTTTATTGATTTTGAACTCATTATGAAAAATTTCAAATACACAAAATTAAAGAATATTGTAATTAATGTTAAACACACTACTCAAGTAAAAACATGACATTTTTTCTTTCTTAAACATGACACTTTTTATAGTTCAAACCCTCATGTATCTTCTCTGTGTATTTTCTTTCCAACTCACTTTATATTAAATGTTTTTGTTTAACCACATAATGAATAATTTCTATTAATATATGCTATTGTTCTAAATAGTGGATAATGGTTACCATTTCATATAAATTTTCCTGTACATTTTAAATATATATCATATTTGGGTAAATCAAATTATTTTATAAGAATGTTGATTATTTTTATTAATAAATAATATTCCTCTTTATATTGGTATAATTTAACTATTTTTTAAGAAATTTACTTTCTTTTTTCATTTTTGTTTTTTTATTTAACTACAGTTGATATATAATATTACTTCAAGTTACAACATAGCCATTGACATTTATATACATTATAAAATGATCATCATGATAAGTCTAGATACCATCTGTCACCATAAATTTATTACAATATTACTGATCATATTCCCTATGCTGTGCATTACATCCCTGTGAGTAGTTAGTGATTTTATAACTATGTTTGTACCTCTTAATGACCTTCATCTATTTCACCCATCTCCCCATTCTCTTCCCTGCTAGCTGGTTTGTTCTGTATTTATGGTGTGTTCTCTGTATTTATGAATCTATCCCTGGCTTGCTTGTTCATTTGTTTTGTTTTTTAGATTCCACATATAAGCAAATCATACAGCATTTGTCTTTTTCTGTCTTACAAATTTTACTTAGCATAATATCCTCTAGATACATCCATGTTCTTACAAATGGCAGCATTTCTTTATCTTTAATAGCTGAGTAATATTCTATTGTATATAAATATTCCATATCTACTTTATCCAATCATCTATCATTGAACACTTAGCTTGCTTTCATATCTTGGCTATTACAAGTAATACTTCAGTGAACATATGGATGCATATAGCTTTTGAATTAAAATTTTGTTTTCTTCAGAAAAATATGAAAATGAAACTGCTGGACCATATGGCACCTCTATTTTTAATTTTTTGAGAATCCACCATTTTGTTTTTCATAGAGGCTGTACCCCTTTACATTCCCACCAAAAGGGCACAAGAGGTTGCTTTTCTCCACATCTTCACCAGCACTTGTAATGTCTTGTCTTTTTGATACTAGCTATTCTGACAGGTGTGAAGTGATTTCATTGTGGTTTTGATTTGCATTTCCCTGATGATTAGTGATGTTGAGCATCTTTTCATGTGTCTGTTTGCCATTGGTAGGTCATCTTTGGAAAAATGATCATTCAAGCTCTCTGCTCATTTTTTAATTGATTTTTTGGGGTTTTCTTTAGGGTATTGAGTTGTGTGAGTTCTTCATATATTTTGGATATTAATTCCATACACTTTATTTTCAAATATTCTTCCATTTAGTAGGTGGTTGTTTCATTTTGTTGATAAGTACCTTCACTGTGCAAAAGTTTTACAGTTTGATATAGTCCCAATTGTATATTTTTGCTTTTGTCACCCTTGCTTAAGGAGACAGATCCAAAAATTCATATATTGCTAAGACTGATATTGAAGAGTTTACTGCTTATGTTTTAAGAGTTTTATGATTTCAGATTTCACACTTAGGTGTTTAATCCATTTTGAGGATTGTCTGTTTGTTAGTTTGTTTTTCTATACAGAGTAAGAAAATGGTCCTGTTTCATTTTTTTATATGTATCTGTCTCATTTTCTCAACATCATTTATTGAACAGACTGTCTTTTCCCTATTGTATATTTTTGCGCTTTTTTGTCATAGATCAATTGACCATATAAGCATGAATTTATTTCTGGGCTTTCAATTCTATTTCATTCATCTAAGTGTCTGTTTCTATGGTGATATCATATGCTCTTGATTACTACAGCTTTGTAGTATAGTTTGAAATCAGGGAGCATGATAATAACAGCTTTGTTCTTCTTTCTCAAGATTGCTTTGGCTATTTAGGGGCTTTTGTGGCTTCATGCAAATTTTGGTATTATTTGTTTTAGTTCTATGAAAAATACCACTGAATTTTAATAGAGATTGTATTGAATCTATAGATTCCTTTGGGTAGTATGGACAGGATAAAAATATTAACTCTTCCAATTCATTAGTATGGTATATATTTCCATTTATTTATGTCATCTTCAATTTTTTTTTTTTTACTAGTGTCTTATAGTTTTCAGAGTGCAGGTCTTTTACTTCCTTGGTTATATTTATTCCTAGGTATTTTATTCTTCTTGGTGTCATTGAAGATGGGTTTATTTTCTTAATTTTCCTTTTTGAGAGTTCATTATTATATAGGAATACAACAGATTTCTCTATATTACTTTTGTATCTTCCAACACTTCTGAATTCATTTACTCTGTTTTGTCATGTAGTATTTATGGTTTTCTATATATAGTAATATGTCTTCTGCAAATAGTGGCAATTTTACTTCTTCACCAAATTGGATACCTTTATTTTCTTGTCTGATTGCTGTAGTATATTGTTGAATAAAAGTGGCAAGAGTGGATATCGTTGTCTTGTTCCTCATCTTGGAGGAAAAGCTTTCAACTTTTCTCTATTGAGTATGTTTCCTCTGAGTTTGTTATATACGGTCTTTATTATGTTGAAGTATATTATTTCTCTACCCACCTTGATGGTTTTTATCATAAATGAATATTGAATTTTGTCAAATGCCTTTTCTTCACCTACTCAGATAATCATAGATTTTTATGTTTCATTTTATTAAAGTGGTATATCACATTGGCTGAATTGCAAATATTGAAACATCCTTGTATCCCTGGAATAAATCCCCTTGATCATGGTGAATGTTCCTTTTAATGTGGTGTTGAATTTGATTCACCAATATTTTGTTGAGGATTTTTACATCTATGTTTATGAGGGACATGGCCTGTAATATTTTGTTTTATTTTACTTAGTTTTGGTGGCGTCCTTGTCTGGTTTGGTATCAGGTTAATGCTAGTCTTGTAGAAGGAATTTGGGAGCATATCTTCTTCTCTAAATTTTTGGAATAGTTTGAGAAGTCTAGCTATTCTTTAGACATTTGGTAGCACTTGTGAAATCATCTGGTCCTGGGCTTTTGTTTGTTGGGAGTTTTTGATTACTGATTCAATTTTTTTTACTAATAATAAATCAATGTGTTCATTTTTCATTTCCTCATGATCTTCCTCATTCTGTATTAGAATATTGTATATTTCTATGAATATATCAATTTCTTCTAAGTTGCACAATTTGATGTATAATTGTTTGTAGTAGTGTCTTATTTATTTATTTAATGTTCAGTTACCCAATATATAGTAATCATTAGTTTTTGATGTAATGTTCAAAGATTCATTAGTTGCATGTAACACCCAGTACTCACCACAACACATGCCCTCCTTAATAACCACCACCTGCTTACCCCATTCCCCCACCCTCTCCCTTCTGTAACCCTTAGTTTGTTTCCTGGGGTCTAGAATCTCTCATGGTTTGTCTCCTTCTCTGATTTCTTTCCAATCAGTTTTCCCTCCCTTCTTTCATCCTCTATGCTATTCCTTATGATCCATATGTGACTGAAACCATATGATTATTCTCTTTCTCTGCTTGACTTATTTCTCTCTTAGCAAAATCTCCTTCAATTTTATCCATGTCAATGCAAATGGTAGGTATTCATCCTTTCTGATGGCTGAGTAATATTCCATTATATATATGAACCACATTTTTATCTATTCATCTGTTGAAGGACATCTCAGCTCCTTCCACAGTTTGGCTATCATGGACATTGCTGCTATGAACGTTAGGGTGTATGTGCCCCTTCTTTTCACTATATCCGTATCTTTGGAGTAAATACCAAGTAGCGCAATTGCTGGGTCATTGGGTAGTCTATTTTTAACTTCTTGAGGAACCTCCATACTGTTTTCCAGAGTGGCTGCACCAGCTTGCATTCCCACCAACAGTTTAAGAGGGTTCCCCTTTCTCCACATCCTCTCTAACATCTGTCATTTCCTGACTTATTAATTTTTGCTATTTTAATGGGTGTAAGGTGATAGCTCCTTGTGGTTTTGATTTGTATTTCCCCGATGCCAAGTAATGTGGAGCACTTTTTCATGTGTCTGTTGGACATCTGTATGTCTCCTTTGGAAAAGTGTCTGTTCATGTCTTCTGCTCATTTCTTGACTGGATTATTTGTTGTTGTTTTTTTTTGTGGGGGGGGGGCTGTTGAGTTTGAAAAAGTTCTCTGTAGATCTTGGATACCAGCCCTTTATTTGATATGTCATTTGCACATATCTTCTCCCATTCCATGGGTTGCCTCTTAGTTTTGTTGACTATTTCCTTTGCTGTGAAGAAGCTTTTTATCTTGATGAAGTCCAAAAAGTTCATTTTTGCTTTTGATTCTCTTGCTTTCAGAAACATGTCTTAAAAGAAGTTGCTGTGGCCAATGTCAAAGAGGTTTTGAATGGATTTTGAATTCAAATTTGAATTCAATTTGAATGGATTCCTGACTCATGTTGAGATCTTTCATCCATTTAGAGTTTATCTTTGTGTATAGTATAAGAGAATGGTCCAGTTTCATTCTTCTGCATGTGGCTGTCCAATTTTCCCAGCACCATTTGTTGAAGAGATTGTCTTTTTTCTCCATTGGATATTCTTTCCTGCTTTGTTGAAGATTAGTTGACCATAGAGTTGAGGGTCAATTTTGGGCATCTTTATTCTGCTCCATTGATTGTGTGTCTGTTTTTGTGCCAATACCATGCTGTTTTGATGATCACAGCTCTGTAACAGAGCTTGAAGTCAGGCATTGTGATTACCCCAGCTTTGGGTTTCTTTTTCAATATTCCTCTGGCACTTTAGGGTCTTTTCTGGTTCCATACAATTTTAGGATAGTTTTTTCCAGCTCTGTGAAAAATGTCAGTGGTATTTTGGTAGGGATTGCATTGAAAGTGTAGATTTCTCTGGGAGAATTACATTTTAATAATGTTTATTCTTCCAAGCCATGAGCATGGAATGTTTTTCTGTCTCTTTGTGTATTCCTCAATTTCTTTCATAAGTGTTGTTGTTTTTAGCATATAGGTCCTTTACCTCTTTGGTTAGGCTTATTCTTAGGTACCTTATGGTTTTTGGTGCTATTGTAAATAGAATTGATTCCTTAATTTCTCTCTCTTCAGTTACATTGTTAGTGTATAGAAATGCAGCTGAATTCTGTTCATTGTTTTTTTTTTTTTTATCCTGCCACACTGCTGAATTGTATGAGTTCTTGTAATTTGGGAGTAGAGTCTTTTGAGTTTTCCACATAAAGTATCATGTCATCTGTGGAGAGAGTTTGACATCTTCTTTGCCAATTTCAATGCCTTTTATTTCTTTCTGTTGTCTGACTGCTGAGGCTAAGACTTCTAGTATTATGTTGAACAATAATGGTGAGAGTGGGCAGCACTCATGATCCTGACCTTAAGGCAAAAGCTCTCAGTTTTCCCCCACTGAGAATGATATTCGCTGTGGGCTTTTCATAGATGGCTTTTACGATATTGAGATATGTTCTCTCTATCCCTATACTTTGAAGAGTTTTAATTGGAAAAAGATGCATTTTGTCAAATGCCTTTTTTGCATCAATTAAGAGGATCATATGGTCTTTGGCTTTTCTTTTATTAATGTGCTCTATCGCATTGATTGATTTGTGAACATTGAACCACGCTTGCATGCAAGGAATAAATCTTACCTTGTTGTGGTGGATAATTTTTTTAATGTACTGTTGTGTTCTATCAGCTAGGATCTTGTTGAGTATTTTGACTTCCATGTTCATCAGGGATGTAGGTCTGTAATTCTCATTTTTTTTTTTAAGATTTTATTTATTTGACAGAGAGAAACACAATGAGAGAGGGAACACAAGCAGAGGAAATGGTAGCGGGAGAAGCAGGCTTCCTGCCGAGCAGGGAGCCCGATGCGGGGCTCGATCGCAGGACCATGGGATCATGACCTGAGCCGAAGGCAGACGCTTAATGACTGAGCCACCCAGGCGCCCCTGTAATTCTCATTTTTGATGTAGTGTTTGTCTGGTTTTGGGGTCTGGGTAATGCTGGCCTCATAGAATGAGTTTGGAGGTTTTACTTCCATTTCTTTTTTTTGAAACAGCTTCAGTAGAATAGGCATTATTTCTTCTTTAAATGTTTGGTAGAATTCCCCTGTTTGGTAGAAGCCAACTCGTCCCAGACTCTTGTTTTTTGGGGATGGATTTTGATTACTGCTTTAGTTTCCTCAATGGTTATTGGTCTATTCAGATTGTCTATTTCTTCCTGTTTCAGTCTTGGTATTTTATAAGTTTCTAGGAAGGCATCCATTTTTTCCAGGTTGCTTAATTTGTTAGCATATAGTTGCTGATAATAATTTCTAATTGTTTCTATTTCTTGGTCTTAGTCATGATCTCTCCCCTTTCATTCATGATTTTATTGATTTGGGACCTTTCCTTTTTCTTTTGGATAAGTTTGGCCAGAGGTTTATTGACCTTATTTATTCTTCAAAGAACCAGCTTCTAGTTTTGTTGATCTGTTTTACTGTTTTTTCTGGTTTCTATTTCATTGATTTATGCTCTAATCTTATTTCTCTTCCCTTGCTTGGTTAGGATTTATTTGTTCTTCTTTCTCCAGGTCCTTTAGGTGTAAGGTTAGCTTATGCATTTGGGATTTTTCTAATTTTCTAAGAGAGGCTTGGATGGCTGTGTTCTTCCCTCTAAGGACTACCTTTACAGTATCTGATGTGTTTCCATTTTCATTGGTTTGCATGAATTGTTTAAGTTCCTCTTTAATTTCTTGGTTGGCCCATCCATTTTTCAGCAGGATGCTTTTTAACCTTCAAGTGTTTGTGTTCCTTCCAAATTTTTCCTTGTGATTGAGTTCCAGTTTCAAATCATTGTGGTCTGAAAATATGCTGGGAATAGTCTCAATCTTTTTGTATCAGTTGGGACCTGATTTGTGACCTAGTCTGTGATATATTCTGGAGAAAGTTCCATGTGCACTCAAAAAGAATGAGTGTTCTGTTGTTTAAGGATGGAATGTTCTGTATGTATCTACAAAGTCCATCTGGCCCAATGTGTCATTCAAAGTTCTCATTTCTTTCTTTTTTTAAAGATTTTATTTATTTATTTATTTGACAGAGAGAGAGATCACAAGTAGGCAGAGAGGCAGGCAGAGAGAGAAGGAAGCAGGCTTTCTGCTGAGCGGAGAGCCCAATGCAGGGCTTGATCCCAGGACCCTGGGATCATGACCTGAGCCCTAGGCAGAGGCTTTAACCCACTGAGCCACCCAGGTGACCTAAAGTTCTTATTTCTTTATTGATCTTTCGCTTAGATGAGCTGTCCATTGCTATGAGTGGAGTGTTGAGGTCTCCTACTATTAATGTATTATTACCAATATGTTTCTTTATTTTGGTTATTAATTCATTTATATAATTGGCTGCTCCCATCTTGAGGGCATGGATACTTACAGTTTTTCAATCTTTTTGATGGATAGACTCTTTAAGTATAATATAGTGTTCCTCTATATCTCTTACTACCATCTTTGGTTTAAAATCTAATTTGTCTGATATGAGGATTGCTACCCCAGCTTTATTTTGAGGTCTATTGGTGTGGTAAATGGTTCTCCATTGAAACTCCACTTTCAATCTGGAGTTGCTTTCAGGTCTAAAAAAAGTCTCTTGTAGACAGCATATGGATGGGCTCTGCTTTTTTATCCAGTCTGGAACACTGGGTCTTTTCACGGAAGCATTCAGCACATTTACATTCAGAGTAACTATTGAAAGATATGAATTTAGTTCCATTGTATTGTCTATAAAGTCCCTATTCCTGTACATTATCTCTGCTTCTTTCTGGCCTATATGACTCTTGGTGTCTCTCTTCACTTCCAGAATCCCCTCAATATTTCTTGCAGGTCTGGCTTGGTGGTCACATATTCTTTCAATTTCTGCCTATCCTGAAAGCTCTTTATCTTTCCATCCATTCTGAATGACAACCTTGCTGGATAAAGTATTCTTGGATGCATGTTCTTTTTATTTATTACCCCGAATATGTCTTGCTAGCCCTTTCTGGCTTGCCAGGTTTCTGTGGACACGTCTGATGTTATTCTGATGTTCCTCCCTTTATATGTAAGGAATCTCCTTTCTCTGGCTGTTCCCAGGATAGTTTCTTTGGATATAAAATTTGTAAGCTTTACTATTATAAGTCAGGGTGTTGATCTATTTTTGTTGATTTTGGAGGGATCCTCTCTCCTCTTGGACTTGAATGTGTGTTTCCTTCCCCAGATTAGGGAAGTTTGCAGCTATGATTTGCTAAAATATATCTTCTAGCCCTCTCTTTCTCTGCACCCCCTTGGGGATCCCAATAATTCTGATATTGGAATGTTTCACGGTATCATTAATCTCTTCAATCCTTTCCTCATGAGCCACTAGCAGCCTATCTGTTTTCCTTGACTTCCTTCCTTTCCATTAGCTTATCTTCTAGATCACTAATTCCCTTTTCTGTCCCATTTACCCTGACTGTTAAGGTATCCAGTTTAGACTGCATCTCATTCATAGCATTTTTTTTTTAGTTTGGCCTGATTAGATCTCAATTCTGCTCTTAGAGAATCTAATTGTCACTAATGCTTTTTTCAAGCCTCTCTATTGACTTTATGATTGCTATTCTCAATTCTTTCTCTGATATCTTGCTTATACCCATATCTGTTAGTTTTGTGGCAGAAGACATTATCTCTGTTTCTTCTCTTTCTTGAGAGTTTCTTCTTCTAGTCATTCTGTTGATGGATGATTGAGTGAATGAATAGTCTAAAATATCAATCATGACCCAAGTAAGATGCACCTAGCAAAAAACATAGTGGTCAGGATCCACCACTGAAAAAACAAAATCAAAATGAAACACAAGAATAAAATTTTAAAAATTAAAAAAAAAAAAAGGAAAAAGGGGGTAAGAGAAGGGCTATAAATCTCTTAGTGTTGACAAATCAGGGTGTTTAAGTTGTTCCTGGGTGTATTTTAGTCTGTGTGTTAGAGGACAGTACATCCCCAAATTACAAGGAAAATAAAACTTGTGTATATATATAAAGGTAAAATTGAATAGTGAAAAAGGATTACAATAATCCATATATCTATTAAAAATATAGGTGTGAAAATAGGCAAATTAAAAATCCATTATGAAATATTAGTTGATATAACAAACATCTAGTTGAAATGAGAACATAAAAGGGAAAAAAAAAACAGAGAAAAGCATAAGAAGAAGAAAAAAAGAAAAAAGAAAGGAGAATTTTATCTGGGGAAAAAATACAAAAACAAAAAAAAAAAACAAGTTGTCTGGCCACATCTGGAGCTCAATATATACTTTTCCTCTAGCGTTGGGAGTTTACAGTATTATAGGATCCATATGATTGTTATCCAACTGTTCTTCTAGTATGTCTTCTGGGGTAAGGGCCCGCTAAGCTGTTTCTCAGGTAACCCTGCCTGTATGGAATTGCCCTGCCCCTGTCAAGGGGAGGGCCTCAGTGGAAAGCAGTCTTCTGTGTGGCTTTGGTTCTCTGGGGGATTTCCACCCCTCTTCAGAGGATAGAGCAAAAGTAGCCATAGTTAAACCTCTGGTCCAGAGTGGAAAATTCAGTGTGCCCTTTAATAAAGCCTCCAAGACAAACAGTTTCATCTTCCATATGTGCAGTGGAAAATCTCAGCCTTCCACTCTACATGCCCACAACAACTCTCTCAGAGGTAGTCCCAGGGGTCCTGTAGTGCCACTGCCCTTTGTGATTTTAAAACTCTGGGCTTATGTGTGCACCCAAAGCTCTTGGATCAAGTCTGGGTGTTGTTTTAAATGCCTTTCTGGGCTATTACCACTCTACGAGTTTTTGCCTGTCAAAGGTGCAAGTTCCAGATTTTTTCAGGCTGCCCAAGAGAAGAGTGATTATTGACTGACCTGGCTCATGGTTTATGGTGATCTGAAATAAGAGTCCTTTCCTGGACTGCTTCCTGGCTCCGCTGCTTAGACACTACATTGGTTCAGGAATCTCCTTTTGCTCTGTGGCTCTTCATATCCTGAGACCAGAATGCCCCATCTAGAATTATGCCTTTTCATTTTCAGAGCCCCTTTCACAGAGGGATGTCTCTCACTAAAGCAGATCTCTAAAGTTTCTGATTTTGTGCTCCCGTGTTCTATCACTTTCCAGGAGCCAGCTTATGAAGGCTACCTCCCCCTTCTGTTTATTTTCTGATATCTGTCCACAGATTCACAACTCTCCATGTCCTACCTTCCAAAAAGCAGTAACTTTTCTGCTTGTAGAGATCTAGATATATATTCCTACATTTCAGGCTGATTTCATGGGTGTTCAAAATGGTTTGATAGATATCCAGCTAAATTCAGGGGTCCCCTATTCCTTCAAGACCTTGCCTCCCCCTCTCATAGTAGCCTCTTTTTTTTTTTTTAAGATTTTATTCATTTATTTGACAGAGAGAGATCACAAGTAGGCAGAGAGGCAAGCAGAGAGAAAGGGAGAAGCAGGCTCCCCACTGAGCAGTGAGCCCGATGCGGGGCTCGATCCCAGGACCCTGAGATCATGACCTGAGCTGAAGGCAGAGGCTTTAACCCACTGAGCCACCCAGGCGCCCCTCATAGTAGCCTCTTATAAACCTTGTATTTCTGTGTTATTGGTTAACTTCTCTTGCAATTAGGGTTTTATTTCTGCCCTTTCTTTAAACTTTGTTTGTCTGGACGACTATTTCCCCTTCAATTCTGAATTATAAACTTGCTAAGTTTATAATTGGCTATAGGTTTTTTGTTTGTTTCTTTGCATCTGAATTATACTATTCCCTTCTGGCTTGCAGTTTCTACTGAAAAATCAGCTGACAGGTATATGTTCTCTTATATATAGCTAGTTGCTTTTCTCTTGCTGCTTTAAGATTTTTTCTTTATCTTTGATTTTTAACATTTTAATTATTATGTGTTTTGGTATGGACTTCTTTGTGTTAATCTTGTTTGTAGTTCTCTGTGATTCCTGGAACTAGATGTATGCCTCCTTCCACAGGTTAAAAAGTTTTTCTGCTATTATTTCTTTGAATACATTTGATACCGTTTCCTTTCTTTTCATTCAGAGACTTCTATAGTGCAAATGTCATTATACTTAATGTTGTCTTAGAAGCCCTTAACCTATCCTTTGTTTTAAACTCTTTTTTTTTAAAAGATTTTATTTATTCATTTGAGACAGCGAGATGCAAAGAGAGAGAGAGAGAGAGCCTAAGCAGGGGGAGAGACAGAGGGAGAGGGAGAAGCAGACTCCCCACTGAGCTGGGAGTCCAACACAGGGCTTGATTACAGGACTCAGAGATCATGAACTGAGCTGAATGCAGACACTTAACCATCTAAGCCATCCAAGAAACCCTAAACTCTTTTTTTGTTTGTTTGTTTGTTTGGTTTGTGTGATTTCTACTGCTTTCTCTTCCATATCAATGACCTGCTCTTTTGCATTATCTAACTTGCTGTTGATTCCCTCTCAAGTATTTTTTTTTTAATGTCAGTTATTGTATCATTAGCTCTCTTTGTTTTTTTCTTATATCTTCTTTCTGTTTGTCAAAGTTCTAAATGAGTATGTTCATCAATTCTTCTCCCAGATTTAGTGAGAGTCTTTATGACCATTACTTTGAGCTCTTTATCAGGTAGATTGCTTATCTCCATTTTGTTCTTCTTCTGAGTTTTTGGTCTGTCTTATTCTTTCATTTGGAACATATTCCTCTCTCTCTGCACTTTGCCTGACTCTTTGGTTCTATGTATTAGGTAGATCAGTTATGTCTCCCAGTCATGAAGAAGTGGCTTTATGTAAAAGTATCCTGTGGAGCCCAGAAGTGCATTTATGCTGGTCACCAGAACCACGCTGGTCAGGGGTATACCCTTTGGGGGCTGCACCTCTCTCTATGTTGTGGCTGGTCAGTAACTGCTGTGAATGTTCTGGTGGGCAGGGCCAGTCCCTGAGGTGACTGGCTGTGTGACCTGACTGACTATTGTAGCTTCATTGGCAGTTGGGGCTGCCCCCCTTGGGTAGGGACCACATTGGGGCTGTACCAGTTTTGACGGGTGTTGCATGGTGGGAATCACTTTCAAGGATTGCAAGCTAGAATAGGCAGATTGGCCTGAGCGGGTCTGCAGGGAAACGGCAGAGTGGTGGGACCAGGGCTAGCAAGGTAGATGGAGAGTACCAAAAATGGAGCCCGCCAGTCCGCAACCAAACAGGGGAAGGAAAGTAAGAAAAATGACACCTTCTAGCACTTCCAATCCTGGTAAAACTTCCTATATCCCTGCTCCCTGACACATGCCTTAAAATAAGTCAGTAAATTTCCATATATGGCCCTGGCGCTTTTTAGACTGCTGCCTTTGTTCTGGGTCTGTTGCAGCTTTTGTTTGTCCATGGGAGGAAGTGAGCTCAGGATCTTTCTACTTCACTATCTCAGTCCCCCCCCCAAATTTTTGTTTCTTTAAAAAAATACCATTTATGGAGTGCCTGGGTGGCTCAGTAGGTTAAGCCTCTGCCTTTGGTTCTGCTCATGATCTCAGGGTCTTGGAATCAAGCCCTGCTTCGGGCTCTCTGCTCAGCAGGGAGCCTGCTTCCCCCCCTCTCTCTGCCTGCCTCTCTGCCTACTTGTGGTCTCTCTCTGTCAAATAAATAAATAAAATCTTTTAAAAAATACCATTTATATTATAATATTACATTTCCCCATTCATGTTGTATGAGAGTTTCGTTGGGGTATGTAAATTGAAGACTTTTTTAATTAATGTATGTGTATTTATGTACATGTTAAATTTTAGTACATTTTGTTAAATTGTGTATTAATGTTTACAGACATTAAGCTTTGTCAGCTTTATAAGTGTAAAATATTGCCTCACTTTAGTTTTAATTTTCAGTTTACTTGTTACTAGTGAAGCTTAACACGTCTTTAAAGTTATTATCTATCCAAATTTCTTTTTCTTATTTATTCATAACTTTGGACCATTCTGTCTGTTTTCCTTTTTGAGTTTTAGAATTGTTAGAATATATTTCTCCTGATATTTGTATATGTTTATATATTTACATATATATTTACAATTTTCATATGTTGCAAACATTTTAACTCTGATCTGCATGTCTTATCTCTAGTAGCTTATAATAGAAAAGTAGGCTAATTTATTAATATTCCCTGTGGTTTTTGCTGTTTGTACTTTAGCATTATCTTCTTGAGTCTAGAGTTTTCATTTTTTAAAACATTTTCAACTTTTGCCTATATATTTTTCTGTTATTCACTATTCTTGTTTCACTGTTATTCAAAACCACTGTGTTATATGACTTTTTTTTCATATATAGTTATATCTGCTTCTGGGCTCTCTCAATGCATCAGTACCACACTTACTTTATTAGCAGAGGTGTATAAAAAAATCATGCTGTTAGGGATGTTCTCTATTTTATTTCTTCTTTAGGAAAAAGGCTCTTGCACTGACACACAAATTTTATCACTTATTTTCTAAGGTAGCAGTAATGCTTTAGGTATTTTCTTGGAGTTTAATTGAAGAGATAAGTCATATTTATTACATATAAGTTTATTAAAGTTATATATTCTTTATGAAGTGATCCTTTGATTCTATTATCCAAAAAGTAAAAAAAAAAAGCTTTATATAGGTATCTTGACTTCTGTTTGGGTTGTTATTTCTCCTCTAAGTATTCTCTATTCTTATATTTGGTGTTTCCTTTTTATTGAAGTTGTGATACAATATTATATTAGTTTTAGATGCACAACATAGTTATTCAACATTTACATACATTACAAAGTTATCCACTTACCATTTGTTACCGTACAAAATAATTACAATATTATTTACTATATTCCCTATGCTGTACATTGCATCCCCACATAATCTTTATTTTTTAATTGAAAGTTTGTGTCTTTTAATCTCCTTTCCTTATTTTGCCCATCTGCTTATTGCTTTCTGCTCTGGCAAACACCAGATTGTTCTCTGCACCTATGTTTCTGTTTTTTGTTTTTGTTTTTTTTTATTTAGCTTTAACATATAAGTGAAATCATACCATATTTGTCTTCCTCAGACTTATTTCACTTTACACAAAACCCTCTAGGTTTACCATGCTATTGCAAATGAAAAGATTCTTTTATTTTTAATAGCTGAGTAATATTTCATTGTACATATGTTCCACATATTCTTAATTCATTCACATACCAATGGATACTAGGACTTCATCCATTTTTTGCTTATTGTAAATAATGCTTCAATAAACATCAGAATGCATGTATCTTTTCAACTTCATATTTCTGTTTTCTTCAGATAAATACCCAGGCATTTAATCGATGAATCATGGTATTGGTTCTATTTCTAATCTTTCAAGAAACCACCATATTGTTTCTCATAAGAGTTGCACCATTTTGTATTTCCACCAACACTGCACAAGGATTCCCATTTTGCTACATGCTTGCCAACACTTGTTATTTTTTGTCTTTTTGATACTAGCCATTCTGACCGGTGGGAGGTGATATATCACTGTGGTTTTGCTTTGCGTTTCCTTGCTGATTATTAATATTGAGCATCTTTTCGTGTGTCTGTTGGTCACCTGTATGTCTTTTTGGAAAAATTTCAATTTGGATCCTCTGTCCATTTTTAAATTGGATTGTTTATTTTTTTTATTTTTTATTTTTTTTTGATATTAGGTTGTGTGAGCTCTTCATATATTTTGGATAGTAAACCCTTACTGACTATATTACTTGCAAATATTTTCTCCCATTCAATTAGATTATCTTTTTGTTTTGTTTTATTTATTTATTTGACAAAGAGAGAGATCACAAGCAGGCAGAGGCAGGTAGAGAGAGGAGGAAGCAGGCTCCCTGATGAGCAGAGAGCCCTATGCAGCGCTCCATCCCAGGACCCTGAGATCATGACCTGAGCCGAAGGCAGAGGCTTTAACCCACTGAGCCACCCAGGTGCCCCTATTTCTTTTATATTATATAACTGTTCAATCTGTATTTTGAGCTGCCTTATCATCTCTGTCTCTTAAATTATAAATTTATTCCATTTACAATACAGTGATTATTCATGTCCATGTACATGGATTCTTACTATTATTAGTATGTGTATTTTATCTAGTTTTTTTCTTGTTCTTGCTATCAATGGGATTGAGTGAAAGCTAATTTTTTACGTTTTCTTTCTTGTTATTTGCCCCCAATAATAAAATTTATCATTTTTCTTTAAATATTTTACCATTTACATTTATTTTTTATTTATTTATTTTTTTTAAGATTTTGTTTATTAGACAGAGAGAAACACAGCGAGAGAGGGAACACAAGCAGAGGGAATGGTAGCGGGAGAAGCAGGCTCCCCGCTGAGCAGAGAGCCCGATGCGGGGCTCGATCCCAGGACCCTGGGATCATGACCTGAGCCGAAGGCAGACGCTTAACGACTGAGCCACCCAGGTGCCCCTAAAGATTCTTTTTTTTTTTTTTTTTAAGATTACCATTTACATTTAAATTTACACCAAAACATCAATATTTCACTCACATGTCTTCCTAGTACTTTAGAATATTTAAAATTTTTAAAGTCCCTCCTTCTATATACTATTATCAGTAATTTAGTTCTTCCTTTGAACTCAACACATTACAAAATTAACATAGCAGTCTTTCTTGGGATAAATTTGTGTGATTAAACATTTTTTACTTACTATTTTTTATTAATTTCAGATTTTCATTATTGCCTTAGTAAATACTGCCAATTTTCCAAATGGGTGTACAAATCATATTTGCAGAGTGTTAAAGTTTCTAGTTTTTTGTATTCTTGCAAAACTTTAGTGTGTTTTATAAATTTCCATTTAGAGTGTAATATAGTAAAAATACAATAACATCTCACTGTGGGTTTAATTTATCCTACCCTGTAGATGTTGAGCACCCTTTCATATTTTAATTGGCCATTCTGAGAACTTCTTTGTAGTGCTGGTTTAACACTATTGGTTATTTTTATAGGGTTACCCGCTTGATTTGTACATGTATTTTTGTACAAATTGTACGTTGATTTGTACAATTTATTTTTCCCTATTAGAGTCTTCTATCAGATATATGTGTTGTAATTATTTTATTCTTCCATTTTGTTGTTTTGATAAACCAAAATTCTTGACTTTGTTATTGTCCTATTTATCAGTTTTTCTTTTTTTCTTTCTTTTTTTTTAAGATTTTATTTATTTATTTGACAGAGAGAGAGAGAGACTGAGATATCACAAGTAAGCAGAGAGGCAGGTTGAGAGAGAGGGAAGCAGGCTCCCTGCTGAGCAGAGAGCCCAATGTGGGACTCCATCCCAGGACCCTGAGATCATGACCTGAGCCGAAGGCAGAGGCTTTAACGCACTGAGACACCCAGGCGCCCCTATCAGTTTTTCTTAAATGAATAGTATTTCAGGCCAGAGTTTCAAAGAAAAAAAAAAAACTTAATGAGGATTACCATGCATTTAAACCACTAAGGAACTGTTCCCAGGAGAAAACACTTTAGGACTAGAAGAAACAGAGACAAGAGAGGTGAAGGATCCAAGCATGGGTGTAATATGGAACAAAATTTTGTAGTGGATAGCTTTTGGGATCCCATATTAGATATATGGCGCATAATTTAAAGCTCAGAATGGTCCACAAAGTAGGCAAGAGAACTGTGTAAATTATAAAATAATTTTGAAACTGTTAGTCATTAGTTAAGAGACATTAGGAAGAATGTTAAAAGTGCCTCCAACCTTACTTTTTTCAGAGCCTTGACCAAAAGCCTCATTAAACACTTGGATCACTGGCCTCTCCACAATGAAAATGGCCACTAAAGTTTTCTGCAGTGAAAACACTTTTTCTTACCATTGTTTTTAGATTTTGCCCTCGAATGGAGTTATAGAATAGTAACAACCAAGTTTTGACCTGTACCAACATGCAAAATTTATTTACAGGAAAGTGGACAAGTTTTTTTGTGTGTGTGTGTTTGTTTTTTTAATTTCAGATTTTTCTTTAAGTTCTAGTTAGTTAACATATATGGTAAAATTGGTTTCAAGTGTACAATTTAGTGATTCATCACTTACATATAACACTCAGTAGCTAGTTTTTTTTTTTCACCCCCTATTCCATCAACTGATCATAAGGACATGCCCATCAGTGCATTCTGAGGGAGAGTAATTGGAATACAGAGATGAAAGAATCTAAGTCACCTTCTGAGAAGTCCTTCTGGAATTATTAGGGGCAAGCCTATCACAGATATACCACTGTGATAGTAACCAGCACTGTGATAGCTCTGTTCACATTATCATTTGATCTACACTTTGCTGTAGTGGAGTATAGGATACTGATACAGTTACCATCCTTACTATGACATATTACATTGTATAGTCAAAGTGGCAGTGCCACTGTAGTGCAGACTATGCCTGCTGCAGAACCTTCTCTCAGACAAAACAAAACCAAAAAACAAAAAAACAGTCCTCTGAGTAGACCAATAAATGAGCCAAAATTGTGTTCCCAAGTTGGTTTGTTCTTCTAAAAAAACCAAGTGTTTCAAACTCAGTCACCTTTTCTTAGCGTTAAAAGGTTAATGTTTCAGGGGCACCTGGGTGGCTCAGTTGGTTAAGCAGCTGCCTTCAGCTCAGGTCATGATCCCAGGGTCCTAGGATCGAGCCCCACATCGGGTTCCTTGCTCAGCAGGGAACCTGCTTCACCCTCTCCTCCCCACTCACGCTCTCTCTTGCTATATCTGTCTCTCTCAAATAAATAAATAAAATATTTTAAAATAAAAAAAAAATGAAAAAAAAAAAAGGTTAATGTTTCAATAATTGTCTTTATTTTGGAAGAATCAACTGCCATGCCTCAGAACTTCAGATCAATACAAATGTTATCAATGCAACACAATTTTGAATGTTTATGGAGTTTACTTCCCTCATGATAGTGTGTCTTACCAGAATATACAGGATACTTCTAACTTACCTCCTATCTTCCAATTAAGATGATGCCATCAATATAATGGTTCAACTAACACTAAAGAAATGCCTTATACAATTAAATTCTCTTCAGATTTTATTGTGACAGAAGTAGGAATTAACATAGCCCTGTGGCAAGAACACAAATGAATGCATTACTCCCTGCCTGGAGAATGCACACCATTTATTTTCCTTCCTGGTGGGTATTGGGAGATAAAAAGCTGTGATGAGATCAGTGGTATCAAATCAAATACCTTACCATAGATTATGTTGATTCACCCCACTAAGAAGACCATATACAGCACTGAAACTGCAATTGTGGATATTTGATTTTTTATACACATTCCATGATATGTCTATATTTCCCACAGGAGGCCCGTAATAGATAAATTAGAAAATAAAAGGAACCACAAATCTGCATACTTTTAATCTGAACATTGCATTAATTATTTTCTGCCACTCTTCCTAGGATGTAGTATTGTCTTTTATTATTTTTGTGTATATGCCATTGTAAGTCGTCTGCTTTTGGCTCTTCCACTTCATCTTTGCTACCATGATAGCTCTTATTCTCTAAGATAAAAACAAACAAACAAACAAACAAA
>CM053604.1:81465808-81481336 GCA_028646535.1 Procyon lotor
GATTGGATTATTTATTCTTTGGGTGTTGAGTTTGAGAAGTTCTTTATAGATTTTGGATTGCCAACACCATTTGTTGAAGACACTGTCTTTTTTCCACTGGATATTCTTTCCTGCCTTTTTGGGATGAAAAGATCAACAAGGAAATAAAGCTTCTAAATGACACACTGGACCAGATGGACATCACAGATATATTCAGAACATCATTAGTTTTTGATATAGTGTTCCATGATTTAGTGTTTGCGTATAACACCCAGGGCTCTATGCAATATGTACCCTCCTTAATACCCATAGATTTTATATTTAAACCTCTTACCAAAAATAAGGGATCCAATTCAGCAAGCTTTTACATTAGTAGGCAAAATATGAATTTATATAAATATATATATATCTGTATATGTATATATGTATATGTATGTGTACATGTTTACATATTTGTATAATATATCTAAAATATGCCACTTTAAATTTTATAAAATTTATTTTATTTATTATGTAAAACAAACATAGTTTTCAATTATGTGTTGTAGAATGTAAAAAAAATTCTAAAATTTTTATACAGTGCATAATTTAGCTGTATTGAAATGTACATTGGGCTTCCCTGTGATGAAATTAGTCCTTTAAATTTCTAGACATATTTGAAAAAAAAATTGACATGATGGTTACAAAAAGATGTTTTTTATCATCTCTTAAGAAATCTTATACGGCTGGGTGCCCAGGTGGCTCAGTAGTTAAGCGTCTGCCTTTGGTTCAGGTCATAATCCTGGGGTTCTGGGATCGAGCCCAGCATCGGGCTCCCTGCTTGGCGGGAAGCCTGCTTCTCCCACTACCATTCCCTCTGCCTGTGTTCCCTCTCCAGCTGTGTTTCTCTCTGCCAAATAAATAAAATATTAAAAACAAAAAAAAAAAGGAAATGTTATACAACTTCAGACAATTTTTCCCAAATTCTCATTAAAATCTATTTATCTTCATAAAGATATATATGCATTTCATATTTGTGAACAATGTTCTCAGATCATAATTTAAACATCAGTTACCTACTGATTGTCTTTTTCTTGTATGTTTTTCTAACTTTTGAATTGTATGTTGAAACAATTGATAATATAAAGTACACCCAAATTTTACAAAAGGAGAGCACCAAACAAAACATGGAAGTATTTAGGTTCTGTTTACATCTCTCTGTGTGTCATCATTGTTTTAATTAAGAAAACAACATTAAATACCATAGCAGAACATAGAGTATTTGATAAAGGCAGAGAAATTATGATGATATGTTAAAATTAGCTTTATATTATTAACAATTGTTTTCCTCTTCTTCGTCCTCTGGCCCTGGAATTTCCTGGGTTTCTGGTGATTTTTTGCGTGAGCATGTCATTCTGTCAGCTACTCAGATTTATCTGACTGGCAGGAGCTGAAAATAAATCTATTTAACTTGCTTTATATAGCATTTAATTAAAGATACCACTAGTAGGACTTCAAGGAGCAGGTTGAGGACAAGCTGCAGTATTAGCCTCAATCATTCCTCAGGGTCTTGAACTCAGACTACTCTGAATAAATCCCAGGGGAAACAAGGAGATGTTATTTTACACAGCAAAGAAGTAGATTACCGTTAGCTTATTAGCCATTGCAGCCCAAGCGGGAGAGTTTAAATTGACTTATTTATCTTTGTTGACATGGCCAATAATTAGAAGGAATAATGTATGGACAGAGGTTCAACTCATCCCCAAAAGAGATATAGTCCACGGCTCAGTCATTTCCATGTATAAAACAAGTAACCCAAAGGCCTACAACAAGTCATTTCAATTTAGGATGTATTATTGAATTCACCTGAATCACCATTACATTGGTTCGTTTAAGCTTCCTGGGCAGTGTAACCAAGTAGTTACATCATCAATACCCATACACTGCATAAGCCCGTCCTATTTAGGTATTAGGAGACATACACATTTGAATCAGATTGGAACAAATCCGTGCCAGTCATGTGATAGTACACTTTCTAGGAAAGCCACACTTGGAATTTGTCATGGATAGTGTTAGACACAAAAAAATAGAACTGGCTTTGTCCACCTAAGTTATATTATTGTCACAGTGTGTGAGTGAGAATGAGTAGCCAACAGGTTAGGCTGCCAGCCACTACTAGTTCTTGACTCAGGCTGACCTTATACTTATTTTTCTAGGCTGCAGTGCTGAATCTAGAGGGCAAACTCTTCCAGAAAAAGAAGTGGAGGAAGTATTACCCAGTTGAATCCATGGAACTCAGCATAACCTTGAAAATAATTTCAGATAGCACAAAAAAAGATAGCTCATGAATAAAGATGCAAATTTCTTAACAAAATATTCACAACATATAAAAATGCACCATAATCAAGATGAGTATATCTCAAAATTGTAATCATGACTTAACATGAGAAAATCTTTGAAAATAATCCTCTATTTAACTGAATTATGAAGAATATGATCATAACAGATGCTATCAAAGCCTTTGATCAAATTCCACCTCCAAGCATGATTCAACCCCTACTGCTTCTGTTTAACATAGTATAGGAAGACTTCATATGCAGTCTGTTGCTGCACTCGCTACTCTATTCCAGTGGCCTCTTTCTGTTTTTAATCTAGTACCACATAGTTTATCAAAGTGGCTTTCTAGTATATTTTAATACACGTAAGAAACCCCCTAACATTTTTTAAAGTTTGCTTAGCTATAGATGATACCTCTTTTCTGTAGAAATTTTACAGTAAACTGGTCAAAGTCTTTAAAAATACAAGTGAAGATTGAAATTATTTATGTTACTTTGGAGACAACTGATAGCTTTATAAAATTTTGTCTTCCTATCCAAGATTATAGAATGTTTACTTAGATAATAATTTTATCCTTTATTAAAATGTTAATGTTTTCTTTAAGGATGCACTGTGTATTTTTGTTTGAATTTGTTGAATTTTGTATTAAAATGTTTATTGCAATCACTAACAATATGTTAATTCTTATTATTTTATTGCTTTTAAAATTATTATTGTAGAGACTTTTTTATAATTCTCTATATGTTTTGAATAATGGCTACCTTGATCAAATATTATTAAATTTAGTAGTTATTTGATTTAAACTTATTTGATTCCTAATTTTCACACTGTTTTACCTTTTTATATTTTATTCTTTCACTTCATCTTTATTTTTCCTTCATATAAGATCCACTGAAATTAACTGATAAGTAGATGAGGTGGAGGGCCATTCACTTTGATCTCAAAATCCAAGTGAGAGATAAAACAGTTTAGTAGCAATACAATACTGGCTGTTTTTTTGTTTTTCCTTTTTTTTTTTTAAGATATTAATTTATTTATATGAGAGAGAATGAGTAGGGAGATGGGCAGAAGGAGGAGCAGACTCCCTGCAGAGCAGGGAGCCCAACAGTGTATGATCACAGACCTCTGGGATCATGACTTGAGCCAAAAACAGATGCTTAACTGACTGAGCCACCCATGCGCCCAGATGGTGGGTTTCTATATTGGCATAAATTATTTGGGAAATAATTTGGCTTTATCTTTAAAGTTGAACATTGTATATCTCTATGAGGAGTAACTCTGTTTTTAAATATGTTGAAAATCATCCTGCACAATGGGAAATGCATCAAAGACTGCATTGTAGCATTGTTCTTAAAACAAACAAACAAAAAATCCCAAAACCCCCACAACATCTTAAATATCTTCCGTTTTGAAAAGAATAAATAAATATCATAAAATGTTTAAATAGTGGAATAATATGTACTTGTAAAAATAAAGTTCACTTATACATAACAATATAGGTATATGTTTCAAGTGTTCAGATAAATTATAAAAAAGAATATCTCAGAAGACTAAATATAATATACCACTTTATATAGCTCACAGCAAAACTAAACAGTACTTGTTTTTGATACGATTTATATGGCAAAATTTTACTTTAAAAATAATACTTAAGTGAAAAAAGTGTACTTCAGTGGGAGAAAGCGAGGTTTGTAATTAGATAGATTCTATTTTTATTAAAATGCTAGTTTGAGGATTAGGGTATTCTACTTATTGGTTATTAGTATAGTTTACTTAACACATAAATACATGGCATACATTTTATATGTAATAAATACTATAGGAAAGAAATATGGAGTAAAGAAAAGTAAAAATCAGGTTAACTTCTTCAAACTCTTAAATGGCATATACCAATTCCCTCATTAGAGCAGGCAATGAAGATCATAGAACTGAAAATTTAACCTTGGGAAAATAACCTTTGTATTAAGATTTTAGAACACTAGTTATATTGTTGTCTGTGATTTTCACTTGGCAGTCAAGTATCCATGAGTCTCTAGATAGAGAGGTCCAGCATTTGTATAGTCTGTCCATGATGAAAATAAGATGATTTTCCTAGAAGTCATAGACTTTAAGAAGAACCATTGTCATCCTCTAGGCTTTGCTCCCCCAAGAAAAATTGCTTTGTTTAGTTACTTTTGGAAAATAAATTATTCCCTTTACATATGTTAAAAACATTTTATACTGCCTGTGTTCCTTTGTAGGATATCCCTACAAGTCTCACACGTAGGTGTTAAATCTGTTTATCTTCATGGATGGTATAAGAAAGTAGTGTAAGAAAGTTCTCTTGCAGTTAGCTGTCCAGTTCTCCCAGCACTGCTTATTGAGGACACATTTTCCCCATTGCATATTCTTGCCTCTTTTGTCATAGATTAACTGACCATAAAAGCATGGGTTTATTTCTGAGCTTTCTATTCTATTCCCATTGATCTGTGTGTCTGTCCAGATCAATGGAATAGAATAGAATAGAATAGAATAGAATAGAATAGAATAGAATAGAATAGAATAGTTGATCTATTGTTCAGATCAACCAGAACAATACTGTTTTGATTACTACACTTTTGAAGCAACACATGAGAAAGTGCTCAACATCACTTGGCATCAGGGAAATACAAATCAAAACTACAGTGAGATACCACCTCATACCAGTCAGAATGGCTAAAATTAACAAATTGGGAAACAATAGATGTTGGTGAGGATACAGATAAAGGAGAACCCTCCTATACTGTTGGTGGGAGTGCAAGATGGCGAAGACACTCTGGAAATAGTATGGACGTTCCTCAAAAAGTTGAAGATAGAGCTACTGTATGACACATTAATCACACTACTGGGTATTTACTTAAAGATACAAAGTAAGTGCTCTGAAGGGGCACATGCACCTGAATGTTTATAGCAGCAATATCCACAATACCCAAACTATGGAAAGAACCTAGATGTCCATCAACAGATGAATGGATAAAAAAGATTCGGGGTGTGTGTGTGTGTGTGTGTGTGTGTGTGTGTGTGTGTGTGTGTGTGCATTCAATATATATATGTGGAATACTATGCAGCCATCAAAAAACCTGAAACAAAACAAAATCTTGCCATTTGCAATGATGTGGATGGAACTAGAGAGTATTATGCTAAGTGAAATAAGTCAATAGGAGAAAGGCAATTATCATTTGATCTCTTTGATATGAGGAATTTGAGAGGCAGGGTGGGGGGTTGTCGAGGTAGGGAAGGGAAGAATGAAACAAGATGGGATCAGGAGGGAGACAAACTGTAAGAGACTCTTAAACTCATGAAACAAACTGAGGGTTGCTGGGGAGTGAGGGAGTAGGGATAGGGTGGCTGAGTTATGGACATTGTGTAGGGTATATGCTACCGTGGATGCTGTGAAATGTGTAATCCTGATGATTAACAGACTGTACCCTTGGGGCAAATAATACATTATATGTTAATAATAATAATAATAATAATAATAATAATAAAGAAATTTATAAATTCCTAGAGAAGTTAAGTAAGTAGGATATTTGAATACAGGTGTAAACATAGGGTCTTAGCATATAGCTGAGGACACTTTTGAACCGTGCTTTGTAGTTTTGCCATTGAGAAATCCATATGTATCTTTACTATTAAGGAATGAAAAGGACCAAAACTAGATAACTCATGTGAAGAAAGGTGCTAGAGGAAGAATCAAGCTGAACCAATGATGGCCTAGTCCTTATAACATTTTTAATTTAACTTAATTAATTAATTAGTTAATTAACTTTTAGAGAAAGAGAAGAGGCAGGAGGAGGGAGAGGGAAAGAGAATCTTTTTTTTTTTTTTAAAGATTTTATTTATTTGACAGAGAGAAACACAGCGAGAGAGGGAGCACAAGCAGAGGGAATGGTAGCAGGAGAAGCAGGCTTCCCGCGGAGCAGGGAGCCCAATGTGGGGCTTGATCCCAAACCCCTGGGATGTGACCTGGGCCGAAGGCAGACGCTTAACGACTGAGCCACCCAGGCGCCCCGGAAAGAGAGAATCTTAAGCAGACTCCATGCCCAGAACAGAGCCTGACACAGATATCTATCTCAATGACCCTGAGATCATGACCTGAGTCAAAATCAAGTCCAGCATTTAGCCCACTGAGCCACTCAGACTCCTGCTTTTATCATTATTAAAAATAACTGCCGTTATCACTGGTATAAAAATATATAATTTTAACAGTATAATATACTATAAAAACAGTATTAAAGAACAAAAAGTAATCTTTGATTATCCAGAGAATATGTAGGGGAAGAAAGCAGATGATAAATTTGGAATTAAGATCTAAATTTTCTGAAATAAAATGTATTTGTTTTGATATTTAATGAGTTCAATTGGAATAATATGGAAAATATCATAACTATTATTGAAAGTTAACTCTAAACTTGTCATATTCCTTAGACTATTTAGAGGATTAACATATGTCATAATATTCCCACACTCAATGCCTATTTCATAACCTGTATGTAAAGTGATATCACTATTATTTTGCTTACAGGTGGTACATAATATGAAACTGTCATGAAATGAAAGTAGCTACAAGCTGATTCCAATTACAGATCTGGCTCTCTATTCAGCCAGCTTTTCTCAATAAGCATTGCTTATATCTGTATCATACAGGTAAATACTTATGAAATAGGTAGATTAGCTTCGATAAGAGTGTTGTATTACATAGTAATTTTCTTATCTAATAAGATGATTTTAAGTTTATTTTTCTTAATTTAAAAAGGTCAAATTCATGCATCATGGATATGTAGCAAATATATAAATATAACATTTTACAATACCATGTATTAAAATCTTTATAAATTTAGATTACTAACATAATTCCTAATGTTTTACTAAGACAGGTTATATAAGAGATTTGGTGCAAAGACTCAATGGTTAGTATGAATGGATTCCTTCAGCTGCATACTGAAATTTATATTAAGTTTAAAGTACTCAAAAATAAACAGAATCCAGGCAACTAAATTTATATTATCATACAATATACATAGAAACTCTGAAGACCTACACTAAATTAAAATTAAGAAATTTAAATTTAGGAGTCATTAGGTTGATAGTTAAAGTCTTAAACAGGATAAGATCACAACACAAAAGTTGAGATTAGTTTCTTGGGAGCCTTAGACTATGGATCAGTTATTTTCTCTCATAGAAACATCAATCAAGATGTTTTACATTGGATTTTAAGCAAATAATAAAATGTTTTATATTTTGGATGTCCATTCTCCATGACATTTTTGTATATCTTGAGATAATTTTTGTCCTGCACTATATTTTCAAGAATATTTATATAGAAAATATGCTTGGAATGTATAGATAGGTCCACCTCCAGGGAAAGGGGCAGAATATTTTCCTGACCAGGAAAATAAAAGTAATGTCTCCTTATGGGGCCAAGTTCAGACAGCTTTGCTGATAACCCTTTCATAAGATTGAAGTTTTTCCATGCATTCAGTCCCTCAGCTGAAACATAAACACTGTATGGAGACTTTCCCGCTGGCCCATTCCATGTTACTCCATGTGGGCTTAGGTTGCAAAAGAAATCCATGTGAATTTAAAGATCATGCTGCTTGCTGTACAGTGAGTAATTCTTTTGTTTCTGACTTATGAGTCTCATGTCTTCTGCCAGCATCTATGAAAATGTAGTAAGCTAACTTGTTAGTTTCTGAGTAGGTAAAATCTCTTACTTATCATAGTTCTTGATATACATGACATTTTGTTCTCTGAAAGCTTAATAATTAAGTTATTCTGAGGAGGTGCATAAACTAAACTCATATCTACATACGTCAGGATTCTCTCCTTTTCAACTATGCTACTCCGAATACAAACCACCACGCATACATATCATCCCTCAGGAAATGTATATACATCTAGACATTAAGTTATTTTATTTTCTTGGCAAGAAGCAAAATTATATGTATAATTTTCTATAATAGAATATGTATTTATACACTACCTTTCTTGGGGAACATTCATATCCTTTTTGAATCATTTAATATAAGATTTCTAAATTATCATACTAAAAGTTTGTCTTTATGTCATATAACTTTTAGTTTTAAAATTCTTATGGAGCTTTTCATAAAATGCCACTATACACACATCTTCAGGGACCATGGGTGTCAATTGTCATATCACTGTCTATAGTCTATAGTATGTCCAAAATAATCTTAGCTGGGAAATTATAATTATAAAGTTAGATATTATGAAAACAAAGTCTTTCTTATCAAATACTTCCACATTATAGTTGTTATGGGAAGCCACTAGAGAGTTTTAACAAGGGACTGACATGCTCTGAATTCAACATTAAAAGAAACATTTGTTCATTTGTGTGAGATAAACTATAGGAAACAAGAGTATGAAGAGAGGAACTAAAAGACTCTTGAACTTATCTGGGTTGAAGAGGATGGAGTAGGGTATTAGTGTTGAAGGTGATGCATAATAAATGGACATAAGGTGTATTTTGAAGGTGGAATCAACTGGATGTATGGACTAGGTGCTGAATGTGAAAGAAAAAGTCAAAAGTTAGTTTAATATTTTGGCCTGGGAAAATGAGTGCTGTTCATAAGTCTAAAATATACTGGAAAATAGCAAATAAGGTGAGAGAATAAATGGTCTATTTTTTTTCAAAGATTTCACTTATTTCTTCACCAGAGAGAGAGAGAGAGAGCACAAGCAGGGGGAAGGGCAGAGACAAAGTGAGAGCAGGCTCCCCGCTGAGCAGGGAGCCCAATGCAGGGTTCAGTCTCAGGACCCCGGAATCATGACCTGAGCCAAAGGCAGCTGCCCAACCAACTGAGCCACTGAGGCCCCCCTAAATGGTTTAAATTTTGACATATTTTGATATGATTATAATATCCAAAAGTTGTTCGGTAGATATTTGTAAGACTATATGATATAGAACAGAGATCTGGCAATAAAATACACATTTTGAATAAAACATGTAATTTTTTTAAAGGTTTTAATTATTTATTTGACAGAAAGAAAGAGATCACAAGTAGGCAGAGAGGCAGGCAGAGGGAGAGGAGGAAGCAGGCTCCCTGCTAAGCATAGAGCCCAATGTGGGGCTCAATCCCAGGATGGTGAGATCATGATAAGAGCTGAAGGCAGAGACTTGAGCCACCCAGGCACCCCTAGAACATGTAATTTAAATGGAACTGGTTGACATTATTTATCAAGAGATGATTCTGTGCACACCAAGATTTAGATACCCACATGTTAACGCATTCCTCAGAATTCTTCCATATATAATGCCACGAAAACTTCTATTTACAATGGCTCATTGGACAAATTTAATTACCTTAAGAGTAAAAAAAATTATAAAATTAATTTACATAGAAAAGTAGCTTTGATGTTGAGATTGCCCTCAAGAAGAAATAAATAATAGATGATCTGCAAACTACCTATTCTTTTTTGCTTTCCTTAGAAGCTTCCCTTCCAGTTACTCATTATTTTATCAATGCAGAGCTGGCTTAGATTGTGTATGTGTGTGTGTGTATGTGTGTGTGTATCATTTCTCCTAAGGTCCAAACTCTACACTGTGGTTTCTTTTTTACAGTATTTCTCCAGCCATCCTGTCTTTCCATTTTTACCAGACACATAGCTTTTCACCTGGACTAATGTAGAAATTGCAGCGTGTGGTCAATTCATATTTTCTGTCTTTCCTCCTTATTCTACTCTAAATTCAGCATCCAATTTGAATTCTTAAAACATAATTCTCCTTTGAATTGAAATTATAGCACAAGCAGAGGTACCTGAGTGGTTCAATCAGTTGAGTGCCTGACTCGATTTTGGCTCAGGTCATAATCTTGGGGTTGTGAGGTTGAGACTCCTATCTGACTCTGCATCAACAGGGAATTTGCTTGAGATTCTTTCCCCCTGCCCTTCCCCTTGCTTGCACACACTCTCTTTCTTTCTCAAATAAATACATAAATATTAAAAATATATATAGCACAAGCAAACAAAAAGTTCAAAATTACCCCCATTCATCAGTAATTAAATACATTTCTCTTGGGGCGCCTGGGTGGTCCAGTGGGTTAAAGCCTCTGCCTTCAGCTCAGGTCATGATCTCAAGGTGCAGGGATCGAGCTCCGCATTGGGCTCTATGCTCAGTGCGGAGCCTGCTTCCCCCTCTCTGTCTGCCTGCCTCTCTGCCTGCTTGTGTTCTCTCTCTCTGTGTCAAATAAATAAATAGAATCTTTTATAAAAATACATTTCTCTCACTCTGACACTTAATGCTTCCCTAACATTCTTATTCTGCATTCATTATTTGTTCCCATTGCCTTGTCTGATATCCAAAATGGATACTGAAATTTCATATTATTTAGTTTGCAATAATAACATCAATAATGGTTGATATTTAATTTTTTAAAGATTTACTTATTTATTTTAGAGAGAATGACAGAGAGCAAGCGAGCAGGGAGGGGAAAGGAAGAGGGAGAAGGAGAGAGAGAATCTCAACCAGACTCTCTGCTGAGTGTCGAGCCAGACAGACACAGATCTCAATTGCAAGACCCTGAGATCATGACCTGAGACTAAATCAAGAGTCAGATACTTAATTGACTGAGCCATACAGGCACCTTAATAATGTTTAATATTTAATTTTTAAGAACTTTCTACACACTAGGCATTTTCTAATCATTTCCCATGATTATGAAGCTAAATTAGTATAACATTAATGTTCTACATTAACTTTCTATAACTAGTGAAGGACAGTACCTGCATTTGAATTACTCGTCTGCATTGCTACATCCCTTATTTTGTTTTCATTTATATATTATTTATATATTGAGATTTTTTAACATTTATTTATATGAATTAATGTGTCTGTACCTATTTCCCCATTTCAATGTTTTGTTTTGTTTTGTTTTGTTTTTAAAGATTTTATTTATTTATTTGACAGAGTGGAAAGAGATCACAAGTAGGCAGAGAGGCAGGCAGAGAGAGAGGGGGAAGCAGGCTCCGCGCTGAAAGGAGAGCCCAATGCAGGGCTCGATCCCAGGACCCTGAGATCATGAACTGAGCTGAAGGCAGAGGCTTAACCCACTGAGCCACCCAGGTGCCCCTCCCCCATTTCATTGTTAATTATGGCATGAAGAGACTGTATGCCCATCTTCAAATCCCATATCATTATATTTGAATATTTATTGGCTTAATTAGATTAACACATGGAATATAAGTAAGATAAAATCCCGTGTGTAAATATTCACACCAATGCTAATAATTGAAATTATGTTAATTAAACACTACTTTGTAATGCAAAATGTATTTCTACCAGTGTCATAAATTATCTTGATTTCACTCTTAACAGTTCATAGCTCCTCAAAATCTGGATTTCCCAAAAGCATTTATTTATAATTCAATAGATATGAATTAATCTACTACAATAATTGTGAAAATATAAGCATGTTAATAAATAAATGCAATAGTATATTGAACTATTATAATAATGAGCAAACTAAACTCTATTTGATCAATTTTTAGATCACATTAGGCTTTAACTAAAATGATCCTTTGCTGAGAATTATGAGGAACAAGGCTTTCACTTATTTAACCTAATCAATTTTACAAAATATGAAAATTAGTTATTAGCTATGGACCCACAATGATTTTGGTATACAATCCTGAATCGAAGACTATCAGACTAATCATATTTTCTCAGATGTTTTAAATTGAATATATTATATGAAAAATTTCAGGCTGTCATGAGTTCATAATACTATAACTAATATCAGAGAACATATTAAATAAGAACTAAAAAAATTTTGTGAGATATCCCCTTACATTTTCCTTTCTAAAGCTGTAAGCATTTGGATAAAAAAGATCCAAACTTGAAGGTACAGCAACAAGGTATTAGATTTACCATCAGTTACAAAAGACCCTGATTTTTCAGATTTTTTCTCCTCGAATTTATCCTGTGACAAAAATGCCATCTATAGCATTCAAAAAGGATAGTAGAGTCATAAATGTACTTTCATCAATTTATAGGACTAATTAAGTGTTATTGCCTCTAATTTTTTACTACTGTACAGCCCTGATCTCATGTTATTTGTGTTCTACAGCTCATTTTATCACTTTTTTTACACATTTAAAATGATATAGGATCTGTATGTTTATTATTGTTTAAAATAGCTAAGATATGGAAGCAACTAGTATCTCCGTTGATAAGCAAATGGATAAGGAAGATGTGGGGTGTGTGTACATATGTACACATACACAAACACACAATGCAATATTACACAGCCATTAGAAAGGATGAGATTTTTGTCATTTTCAACAACATGGATGGACCTAGAGGATATTATGCTAAGTGAAGTAAGTCAGACTGAGAAAGACAAATACCATATGATTTCACCCATATGTGGGACCTATAAACAAAATAAAACAAAACAAATGAATAAACAAAAAGCCAAATCAGATCTACAAACATAGTGCAAAACTAGTGGTTGTCAGTGCGGAGATGGGCTGGAGGAAAGGGAAAAATGGGTGAAGAGGAGTGAGAGACACAGGCTTCCAGGAAAAAAAAAGAGAGAGAGTGATCTCCAATTACTAGAGATTTCTGGCCTTAACTTACAAAAGGACAATCATCTATTGACTTTAGATAATACAAATTGTGGTAACTCTAAATAAATAAATCACCTCTCACCAACAAAATATTTTTAAAGAAATCAGTGTGGCACTTGGTATATCTCAATTACCTTTTGTAAATTATGTTAGCATTTTACCTTTTGTAAATTATGTTAGCATATTACACAGAATGGAAATTTTTATAATAAATAAAGCTTTTTACTTTTATAACAAACTAATATGCAAGGTGTTTTGATTACATAACGCTTTTGTTCTCACAGTGTATAAAATACCCTTCTGTAGAACACTGTTCTACACTTGGTGAGGCAGAGATAGCATGTTGTCCACAAGGAACGATTTTCTACTTTAAAAAAACAAACAAACAAAAAAATACTTTGATGTTTTCTTTAGGTCCACAACTCCTAGAATAAAAAACTATACTTCCAAGCTTAAATGTCTCATGATTGTGGCTATATTCTATTTTCTATCTATTGCTAGTGAAAGTCTAGTAAGTGGTTAAAATTGATATTTATGCTTTTTTGAGTAGCTTACAACAAGCATATTAAACAATTACTAATTTAAAATAATGTTTTAAAAGATACAATGAGTATGCATAAATCTTTTGTTCACCTGAGGTATTTTTGTAAGTTTAATTCCATACTTTTATATCTAATATTATAGTTATTAGTATTGTAAAATAGTCAACACATTGGGAGTGTTTATAATGATTTATGAGTGGTTTTTTTCTGTATTTCAATGATGGAATACTACCTGCAACTTTCTTTTTAAATTGAATTTTTTTTTTATGATTTAACTTACGAGCAACATTTGGAACTATTTCAATTCAGGTGAAAATTTAACATATTTGATTAATTCAAAAATATGAATTAATTTTACTTATATCATCCGGCTTCATATCTGTTTTTGTCTGATATAGACTGACAGTTGTCCTTAAAATACAAATATTTCCATTTATCTTTTTTTTATTTATTTGCTCTCCCTTTCTTTTCTTAGTACATCTTAATATGTTTCTTAGCACATCTTCATTCATCACGTACATAATAAATATCTCCTAAACTACATTTCTCAATAATGAACAATTTAATGGAAAAAAAAAACAGACAATAATAATACTGCATTTAAACGTGTTCTAGAGATAGTTACTGTGAAGGGTGATTAAGACAAAAAATAATAGGCAAAATATTTGTCAAATTTTAGTAAGTGCAACAGGAAAAATAGGATGTAAAAGGATATGAGAGGTGGATGTGGGAGGTATTGCAATTTAAAATGAAAGATTCAGGGAAAGCATCACTGAAAAGGTAGCATTTGAGGAGATTTCTAAAGTACCTGATGGAACAAGTACCTAATGAAAGTATATTTTAAGAAAATTATCAGTAAGAGTAGATCTTAAAAGTTCTGATCACAAGAAAAAAATTGTACCTATGTGAGGTGTTGTATATTAATGAAATATTGCAGTGATCATTTCACATTATATGCATACACAGAATCATCATGTTTTATGTCTAAAGCTGATACAGAGTTATATATCAATTACATCTCAATATAACTGGGGTGGGGGAGGAATTGAAGAGAGATTATAAAACTGAGACAAAACAAAACAAAACAAAGGAACTAGCAAGTGCTATTTTCCTCTTCTTTTTATTATTGGTATTCATGCTATATCCAGTCACTGTTAGCTTGTTATTTCCCTCATTAGGGTTGGGAGTAAGCAACCTGATGTTACTTTTAGTATTAGCTACTTTGAATTTTTTTCTAGTGCATGTTTATATCCACAGATATTTTGGGGCCAAAATTAGTAAAATGACAAATCTTTATTCTTTTATATGGAAAGTGAGAGTTTTAGAATATTTTAACTCACATCTCTCCTTTTTCCATATCTGTTGCTATTTTGAGATTGTAATTTCAATAATTGAGCTTTTGGTAGAAATTTAGTTGGGAATTTTTTTAAATAACAGTAATATATATCCAATATGAAATATTCAGAAAATTTAAAAATTACAGAGAATGAAAGAGCTAGCTCTAAAATTCCTTCGAACAGAAATAAACAGGCTTTTCTAGTTTTCTTATAATCCTTTTTTTAGTATTGTCTATGAATAAAATAAAACAAAATATTAAATTTCATATTTTGTTTATATGACTTTTTATATTTTATTACAAAGTCTCATAAAGTCTGAGAATTGCACGGTCTGTTATTCCCTTACAAATAAAAGATACATATATGATCAGCACCCAGATTAAGAAGAACATTACCAGAACTCCAGAAACTAAACTCCTTTATTTTTTACCATCAAAAATGGAACTATATTATACATACACACATATATGCAAATATACACACATTACATTTTACACATTACACATATGTGTCTGTACACGTAGAAGATATGCAAATATTCTTTTTTTTACTTTACATGATATTTGTAGTGATTTATTAATGACATGAAAAATTAGTTATAATGGTAAACAAAAAAAATAAACATAAGGGTTAAGAAGTTAACATAGGAATTTTTCGAAAGAGGATGTTAACATTCAACCCATAACATATACTTAATTCAGGGTCATACAGCTACAGGTATTGAAACTGGGATGTTTATTCTTCTTGGA